>CM044433.1:14185523-14206495 GCA_024363595.1 Xenopus borealis
TGCAAAAGAATAAGAAATCAGGAAGGGGGCAAATAGTTTTTCACACCACTGTATGTGTGAATGTTTTCTGCAACATTTCAGTCGACCACCATATTGTATCCTAAAACTCAACATAATATTTTAAGATCCTTCTCGCTGCACCAAAGACCAATAATAAAGTAACATAGTAACATAGTAAGTTAGGCTGAAAAAAGACACGTCCATGAAGTTCAACCTTTGAACTTTTTTTTTTTTTTTTTTTTAAACTGCCTAACTGCTAGTTGATACAGAGGAAGGCAAAAAAAAACCATCTGAAGCCTCTCCAATTTGCCTAAATAATTGAATGCTGATTTATTCCTTCTGTGGGATGGATTTCAAAACATATGGAACTCATAACCCAGCTACCTCTTTTATCTTGCTTGCATGGATTTGATGCCATGTTGAACTATTATTTTTATAATATTTTTAATATATTTTATTGCAATGTGTAGACATTTATTAAATAAATATCATGCATCATGTATTTCTAAAAATAGTTTTTATGTTTAGACTAATATTTCATTAAAATTATTCAAACCACCTGTTTTATGTTATCATACTTATGTCTGTTACTATATTTCACGACAGGATGTCACAATATGAAGATGGTAATGATTTTGTATAGTGCCAAGCAACAACTTTCATGTAATCAGACTAATGAAACACAACCTGACGATCTGCTGGTGTATCAGGTATTGGTTGTTTTAGAGTCATGGAATTGGCTAACTCTCTGTTTTGTAAAGTTGTGACACATATGTTATTAGAGTCATATCAAAAATGCTAATGGTACCCGCTGATAGAAACATAATTGCCTTAGTTTGGAAATTTGTACTTTTGTCTGTACAATTATAAATCAAAGCTTTATAATATAAATAAATATATAAATACAAGTCCTTTTAAAATTTCAAAATCATCGTCAATCATACGCAGCCTTCCTCACCTCTATGCCTCAGGCATGGAGGCAGGCCAGGAATGACCGGAGCAGTTTCTAAGTCTTCAGTTGTCCCCTAGATCATTACCAAATTTACCACCCTTCTGACCTCATAAAATCCACCTAAAAATTCACACAATGTCCAGGATGTACCTGAAAGTCCACAAAACATAATATATAGAAACTGCTAACCAGCACCTTGGGTGCACCTGTATAGCAGAGTACAATTCAGCACCTCCCTGGGTAGTGTCCCAATGAGGTTGTGCTGCTAAATGCGGCTTACCCAGTCCCACTTGCATATCAGAATGCGGCTGCATCTGGTTTCCGGATTTTAGGGGCGCCAATTCACTCCTCTGGAAGCAATCCTGAGCACCTACCGACCTAGCAAGCATTCCCACCCATAACCCCAGAAGTTGTTACAAACAAATAACCCTTACACCAATAGTGGTGGGAAGGCAGGATGTTCCACCCTGTGCTTCCAAAGCAAGAAATGGAACTCCCTGTGACCCTTGTTATAGCTTAATTCTGTTCACCCCTTACCCCAGCTTTCTTTCCTGTAAACTCGACCCAGTCCTCCTTTCCTTTTTAACCCAGTCAAGACTCCCCCTGCCTTGGTGTCTTGGGAGCTCCATTATTTTACTTCCATTCTGAAATTCCTAGATGTCAATGTACTCCTCCCATCCCTCATCCCAATTTCCATCTATAATTAATTCTGGTGAATAAAAAAGATTTTGGGGTGATGCAAACTTGCCTTAATAGCAGTGTTCACAGAAATGGTGATCACCTATATCCTCTAATTGTGGATTCTAAAAGAATGAAGGTACACAATTTATATACTGTAAATAATGTAAGTAAAGTTAATTTTGCTTGATAAACTTAATAGAAAAGAATATGGAATTATCTCATAGGATAACAGGCTTTGATTTGTAGAAATAAGTCAAGTCAACTGGACTTGCTGTGTTTTTTCTTGAAGACATTCAGCTTTCATTCAACTGGCTTTCTCATGATCTGGCTGTGATGGATAAAAGTCCATCACAAAATGCAAAACGTATGTCTTATGGGAGACAACCCGTCCCTTCCCCAGCCTAACTCTTCTCCAAATACACCCTTTAAAAGACCAGTACTTAATTCAGTGAATCACAAATTACATAATACAGTACATACATACACTTGTGTTATAACATACATGTGAAGTCCATCTCACTAATTACAGAATACTAAGAAACACAAATTACATGTGGTGAACAGAGGAAATATTTTCAGTACAAACTATGTGCTTTGGCTGGGGGAGTTGTGCCCAATTTATATAAATGGTAGAAGCATGTATGGTTTACATGTAATTTATGAGGAGTTCAGTTATCTTTCCATAACACACTTTACAGGGCCCATTTATTCAAGGTTTTATTGGTGGAAACCTCACATTTTTTTGTGGAAAAGTAAAGTTTTTTGAGATTTATCATACCCTAAAGCTGCTAAGAATCTGAATTTAAAAATAGGCCATCTAAACTTGTCAAGGTTATGTAGACGTCAATGGCAAATGTTCCTGAAACTTTTTCTTGACATTGTGTTCTGCACTGGATAATCCAAAAAAAAAAAGTTGAGATTTTCAACTGATAATCTGAAAAAGTCTTTCACAGCTATAATTAAAAAAAAAATGATTTTTCAGTGCATCTAACATACAGCACAAATTGATGCTCAATTTAGTTGCAACGTTTTGTTGCTCTGATTTTTTGGAACTGAGTTTAGTCAAATTTTTTAAAGTTTTTATAAAAACTGGGATTATTTAGAGTTTTTGTAAATCAGACCCAATATATTGTATAATGTTCTGTTCTGATCTTTAAAAAGGCTATTCAAACAGCAGTTCTTTTTATGGAAAATTCATGTTCCATATTTTAGTATGCACTAATAACTTAGATGAAATAATATTTGCGATTTAGAGATTTTACCCATGCAGTTCATTCTCCTCAGATTTGAGATCAAATATGTATTTACATTTGCCAATACCTAATTTTTTTTTAAAGTTAAAAGTTTAAGAGTTAAAAGTTTTAATTCACAGTTCATTATGATATTTCAATAGCACTTGAAAACTGATTTATGAATTCAAAGCATGGTGCATTTGTCAGATTCACATCACCTTTTTCAACCCTGAGTTTTTTCCCTAGAATTTCAGAATCAGCAAGGCTACTCTAAATTGTGTCTGGTGTAACACCAAAAACACAATAATAATAATGAATATTATAATTCACATGTATTAAATCACCAACATATTGTGCCAAATAGTAAAGTATATGTGTTTATACAACAACTAAATCACACGAATTATATATGTAGACCATATGGAGTTACATACATCATAACCAATAGTGCTAACAGACAAGGTTGACATAAACCTCTAGTGGAACCCTGGAAATATTCTGCATCACGCAGAGGGTATGAAGGTAACACTAAAAATGAGAGATTGGTTGAAAGCAGTTACCAAAGCTAACATATATAGTTATGTAAACCCTTTTTTATTGTTGTGTGGTAGCAAACAAATGGTAATGACCATCTATGGAAGTGTTATCTTTTAGGGATCTAGTACATAGTTCCAATTAAAAAAGATCTTACTGGAATTATTAAGGCTATCTTAAATATCCAGCATTGATGGCTTTTATGTAGCTGTTGTTGAATTTCAATGTGGCATAAACAGTTTATAAACTACAGTGTGAATCTATGGCAACATTTCCATATTAGAATGGGTAGACAGTGCTAAAAATCGTACTGCTAACATTTATGCTTTTGTGATCAAAGAGCCATCTGTCCTTTTTAATATATTCCTCAATCATGAAAACATTTGTGCTGAAATGCCAAATGATTTTTTCACATTGTCACTAAACTTTAGAAAGGACTTACGTTTTTCTGCTGCTCACATCTGCTTTATCATCTGTATTTTAGCTTTGGTTGCACATTCCATTAACCAAGTTCTGACAATGGCAACATGCACTTGCCTATATGAAAAAAGTAATGATTCCTGACCCTTCTGAAGCTTGTGCTATTATGGATCATACATTTCTGAATGGTAGTTTACAAAAAGAAGCATTTGTAGAAGATTTGTAACCTGTTAACCCCTTAAATTTCCGAACAACCTCCAAGTTTAAAACATTTGTTTCCTAAAAACTCTTGTTGATCTTCATAGTTACATAGTTTAATTGGGTTGAAAAAATACAAAGTCCATCAAGTTCAACCCCTCCAAATGAAAACCCAGCATCCATACATACACACACCTCCATACGTTCTCATAAATTATATATACCTATATCTATACTAACTGTAGAGTTTAGTATCACAATAGCCTTTGATATTATGTTTTTCAAGAAATCATCCAAGCGACTCTTAAAGGCATTAACAGAATCAGCCATCACAACATCACCCGCCAGTGCAATCCATAACCTCACTGTCCTCACTGCGAAGAATCACCTATGTTGCTTCAAATGAAAGAAATTCCTTTTCTTCTAGTCTGAAGGAGTGGCCTCTGGTGTGGTGATCCTCTTTATGGGTGAAAAGGTCCCCTTCTATTTGTCTATAATGTCCTCTAATATACTTTTAAAGTGTAATCATGTCCCCTGCCCTTTTTTCCAGAGAAAACATCCCTAACCTTGTCAGTCTACACTCATAATTTGTCTTCTATCCATCTAACCAGTTAAGTTACATATCTCTGTACTCTCTCCAGCTCATTTATATCCCTCTTAAGGACTGCACTGCATATTCCAGGTGAGGCCTTACCAGGGACCTATAAAGAGGCATAATTATGTTTTCATCCCTTGAGTTAATGCCCTTTTTTATGCAAGACATAACTTTATTTGGTTTAGCCACAGAATAGATAACTTTTTATCTACAAAAAACTCTAGATCCTTCTCATTTAAGCACACCCCCAACAAACTCCATTTAGCGTATAACTTGCTTTTATATTATTTTTGCATAACCTTGCATTTATCAACATTGAACTTCATTTTTCAGTTTTCTGCCCAGTTTCCCAGTTTAGACAAATCACTCTACAAAGTAGCAGCATCCTGCATGGAACCTATAGTTCTATACAATTTAGTATCATCTGCAAAAATAGAAGCAGTACTTTCAATGCCCACTTCCAGGTCATTAATAAACAAGTTGATAAGCAAAGGACCTAGCATAGAGTCCTGCAGTACTCCACTAACAACACTGGTCCAATTAGAAAATGTTCTTTGTAGGCTATCTTTTAGCCAGTTCTCTATCCAGATATAAATACTTTGTTCCAGGCCAACATTCCTTAATTGAACCAGTAACCTTCTGTGTGGCACTGTATCAAATGCTTTAGCAAGGCTTAACTAAATCACATCCACTAACATCCCAGAATTGAAGTCCCTGCTCACCTTCTCATAAAAAGAAATTAAGTTAGTCTAGCAACATCTGTTACACATAAAACCATACTGGTACAAACTTTTATTTATTATGATTATGTATTATGGTTTTCTATGAAGTCCAGTGTCTCATTCTTCATTAACCCTTTTGTAAAGCTTTCCTACAACTGACGTCAGACTAACTGACCTATAGTTTGAGGCTGAGAACGGGATCCTTTTTTGAATAGCAGCGCCACATTAGCAATTCATCAGTTTCTCAGTACCATGCCAGACCTCAATGAATCCTGAAAAATTAAGTAAAGAGGTTTGGCAATCACAGAGCAAAGTTCACTAAGTACCCTTGGATGAATACCATCTGGCCCTTGACTTTTGTTTATCTTAACATGTTCTAGTCTCTTTTAAATTTCCTCATGCGTGAACCATGCATCATTTGTTGTATTACTAGAATTGGGACTATTAAGACGGAAACCTTCATTAACTGGTTCTTCATTTGTGTAGACAGACGAAAAATAGGAGTACAGAATCAGATCCCCCTTTAATATTAAGGGTCTCATTCCTTCCTGCTTAATTTTTTTACTAGTAACATATTTAAATAATAATTTTGGATTCTTTTTACTGAAATCTAGTGTTTTAGTTACTCCCTTACAGAATTGCCTCTGCAACATAATATCAAAGGAGACCATGTAATGATCACTATTCCCTAAATGCTCACCCACACAAATGCTAGAGATTAGTTCAATATTATTAGTTATTACAAGATCCAAAAGAAAGGTATTCCTAGTAGGTTCTTGAACAAACTGGAATATTTATAAACCTACTAGCTTTTTCTGACTTGACAAACCCATTACCCCATTCAATCTCTGGATAATTGAAGTCACCCATAGTAATAACTTGACCTAGTTGTGAAGCCTCTACTACTGTTTTTGTAAGAGTAGCTGGGTTTAATACCCCTCACTTATATGAGGTGGTTTATAGCATACATTGATGATAATTTTTTAATCTTTTGCCCAGTCAAAATCTCTACCCAGAGGGATTACACAGCCTCACCATTGCCAGCAATGGTTATTTCTTTAGTGCTGTCACGGGTCGGCCTTAGTTAGGCGCCATGGGGAAGTAGTAGACCAAGGAGGAAGCTTAGGGGTTAAAGGGTCCAATAACGCAGCACAGGCAAAGATCAGGCAGAAACAGCTTTAAATATTTGAATTTGGCGCCGAAAACGAGCGCCGTGACATCATCACGTCAGGCGCGACGTGATTACATCATTACCCGGCGCCACATATCCATGTGGCGGCTATGGGCGCCACCATTGTGGATGCGACGCAGAGCAGAGAGGACGCGCCGCCCGGAGCTAAAGGTAAGCCTCCGGCGGCGCGATCCTGACAAGTGCATGGCTTTAATTCAGGCTTTACATACAAACACACTCCCTCACTCTTTTTTTTAAATGCCTCTTTCACTCCTAAAAAATGTGTAACCATTTAAATTCACAGTCCAGTCACATGTCTCATCCCACCAGGCCTTAGTGATACCACCTTTATCATAATGTTTAGAGCTTCCATATAAACCTAGGTCTCCCATTTTACCTGCCAGCATACAGTGGAGTTTACTGCTTTTACTTTTGAAATTTGCATTACTTAGCAACTTAGCATTACTTAGTGGATAATTATATATTATGCTAGAATTCGTCTTCCTTGTAACAGAGGGACCTCCCTAGCTGGTAAGCTGTATGCCCCCCTCACTCCTCCCCTATGACCATTTACTAATCCTACTGCCCTTCTACCTAGTTTCCCCATAATTCTTTATCTCACCCACCCCCTTGCCTAGTTTAAACACCCCTCAAACCTCTTAGTCATTCTTTATCCGAGCACTGTGGACCCCCTTTAATTAAGGTGCAATCCATCATGACTATATAGGTTGTAACCCAAAGAAAAATCCACCCAGTGCTCTAGGAACCCAAACCCTTCATTCCTACAGAAAGACTTGAGCCACACAATTAGGTCCCTAAGTTCCCACTGTCTTCCTAAACCTGCATGTGGCACGGGCAAAATCTCAGAAAAAAATGACACTGGAAGACCTTACCTAGAGCCTAGATCCCCAAACTCACTCTTTAAGGTCTTCCATCTACCATTTATTTTATCATTAGTACCAATATTTACTAAGACATTTGGGTCATGCCCAGCCCCACCCAATAATTTTTCCACCCGATCAACCACATTCCAAAGCCCAGCACCAGGAAGACCACAAACTGTTCGGTTGAAGTGATCCGGACAACAGATTACCCTATCCACTTTCCTTAATAAATTAATCCCCTACATCCACAATCTGTTTAGGCATGGCTGTGCACTCCTCCACACTTCTATTAGAGAAACTGGTCTCCCGGCTGTTAGAGAGGCCAGCCTTGTCAAGAGTTGCCAAATCAGAGTTCAACTCCGATCTTCTTCACACAATCTGGCAAATCTGTCTGAAAGGCAGGCAAGGTCAGCGGCAGGCAGTGGTCAAGCAGGGTCGAGTAACAGGCCGAAGGTCAAACCAGGGAATCCAAAGAAGATGGATATTGGGAACTTAATGGGAAAAGGACAGGAACCACAGAAGTCACGAAATTCAGAGGCTAGATTGGGCTCAGGAGTTCAGTTTATCAAGCCAAGAGAAATGGTCAGGGACAGATTTATAAAGGGTCCTGATTACAGGATTGAGAACACATGGGAGTAATGAGGTGGGTGAAGACAAGGGAGCAATCAGACAATACAATGAATACATATAGGTAGGTGAACTGGTCAGGAGCAGCTACGAGAGTCACCAATTGGCTCAACTGGAAAGCGCATAGTTCAAGGAAAACATTTGCCAGAGTTCCAGTCCTGACAACTGTACAGTATGTTCTGGCCAGGTGGGCAAATCACTTTTCTACTTCTCAGCCTAAGAACATCAAAAACTGTACTAATATTTTCCTTTGTACAAAAAAGCAATGTAATCATTGCAACTTAAATAATATTATGTAATGTAGTCATTGCAACTCAAATAATATTAGATAATGTAAAGGGGATACTAAAAATTATACTGTAATATAAAAAAATAGACTAACAGACATCTTATGTTGTATCTATGGTACTGCAATATGATATTCACATAAATATAATTCTGCCATGAGTAAAAAAAGCCTCAGTCAAGGTATTAGATAGCAATATTTTTCTTTTTTTTTAAATTGTTGAAAGAAAATAGAAAGCAATCAATGCTAGAAACACTTGTGTTCAGGTAGGATCAGAAGTTGCTGTTTCTCAGCCAGCATATAAATCTGTCTACTGTCTACTTTTACTGCACTAACAGGCACCTGTTTAACTGAGTTCTGACAAATGGAGCAGATGTCATGAAAATGTATTCTCTAATGTTTCCAGGTTAAAATTGACTGTATGTTTGCACAAAAGCAAAAACATGCCTGTTGGTGCAGTAACATCATGGAGCTGAGTAGAGCTGAATCCAGCTTCAGTTCCCTAACTGGCATACACTCACATCGGGGCTCTTCTTCCAACTCACTTCTCATCAGGACAACAGAATATCCTTTTTTACTGCTACTTCTAGGGGCAGATTTATTAAGCATCAAATTGAAAATGTTATTGTCAAAATTATCCAAACTCAATTCGAGTTTTTTAAAAAAAAAATTCTTACATTTTTCGAGATTTATCATACTCTGGCCCTTTAGGAATTGGAATTTGACTATTCACCACCTAAAACCTGCCAAATTGTTGTATACTGTAAGTCAATGGGAGAGGTCCATGGATCAATAATGAGATGTTTTCAGCCTTCCTGACATTCAAGTTTTTTTCAGAGAAAAAGGGAGTTTTTTAAAAACTCACATGAATTCGAAATTTGACCATTGAATAAATGTGCCTCTCCTTTCCTAGCCCTAACAAAGTAAAGCTTGATGTTCCAAGGCCAAAGAGGATGTTCCTGCCTATTGCGATTTCCTTATATAGGATCCTGTAGAGAAATCACCTACAGGTAAACCTTTTGTGCCACTTGCACTGAACTGAAATTTGCCCAGCTATTTCCACTTTGGAAATAGATCTATTTCACCTACTTGCAAATAGAGAATAAAAATTTTCAGAAAAACAAAAATCATTCACACTCAGATTCCTTAAACACAGAAAGAGAAAATTATTTGCCTTCCACTGCTTTAAATGACACATTCACAAAGTCTAGCTAGATATCCAAATTACTGTCTCAATGAGAGTCCTGCACGGAACAGTACCCCCAATAATTTATAGTATGAACTAGGGACCCTATTATAGCCTAACCATTGCATACTGTGGCTTACTTCTGGGATCTCTCCCCCACACACATAAAGCTGTATAATACAAGTAATTTGCTAATTAAACATGAAACCCAAATTCTTTATTAAAACATCCATACATGTTATAAATGTATTTGAAAACCTGACCTGTCAATCATACATTGCCTGTCCTGCTGCTATAGCATAAAGACAGGACAGTCAATTAGTTTCACTTTCCATTTAGTACTCCCCCCTCACCATCAATTGTTGTGCAGCCTTTGCATAGCCATGGGCACTAGGTCCCCATTCTGATTGTGGGGTGATAAACTTGCCTTAATAACAATGTCCACATGCTTGCTGTGATTGTGAATTACTAGACTGAATGAAACAAGATTTAAATATGTTATATAACGTAAATAAAGTTTGTTTTTGCTGTGTTAACACGATACAAAAGGATTTGAATAACAGGTCCCCTTTAAGACATTTTCATTGAGGTATTTTGTAATCAAAATAAAAAATGTTTTCCCATGATTACTAGTATATTTACAAAAAACTTAAACTAGGAAAATAAACAGTACATTACAGAAAAAAATATTATAATGAAATTAATATTGTTGTATTCATTTGTATAAATAGGAGTTTAAAACACACACAAAAGTTAATATTAAAACTACACGACCATTGTACATTATAAATTATCATTAGAGAGGTGCACCAGGTTTTAATTTCAATGCTGAAAATTTGAGTTTGTGAAACTCAAATATAATTAAATTTTATTAAATCCAATTTTGGAAAAAACACATTCTCAATTTTTTTTTCAAAAAAGGCCTGTAATATACAGAGAATCCATAAACAGAGGCTTTTTGTAGTCAGTCTAAAGAAGAAATATTCTAGAATATTGTAGTTTTTATACACTGGCCACTTTATATTAACACATTTGAAAGCAGTAGAATGATAAATATTTCATTCTTATAACATTTTATATGATTATAACATTTTATAGTTGTTTTGTCAGCAATACATTGCCATTCAATTAAAAACCAATACAAAATTGCATTACTTTTAAGGTAGTAATTAGAATATACACTTTTAACATAGCCCCAATATCAAAATCTTAAAATTGCTTGCTGATTACCATAAAAAACACTGACCTGTGCAAAAAGAAAAACAATTAGCATTACTTTAGTCAATATTTGTCTAAAAATAACTTACCAAACACACAGCCACACATAGACAGTACTTTAACAAATATTACTGCACACATACTTGAGAAACAGAAATGTAATTTTACACTTTTTTCTCATTACTCTCCACACACATTAATCACAATGACAAAAAATGCTAGGAAAACATGCCGAGTGGCAGGTTGTTATTGAATTCTTGATTTTATACTATGGAGTTGAAAAACAATGAGCAGGCTACTGAAAAGTAATTGAAAGAAAAGATAAATGTAATTAAGGATAATAGCATAAATATCAAATATGATATGTATTTCAAAAAGTTCCAACTCCAGTCATTCATTAGGGCATCAACACTACTACTGTTATTACATTCCAAAAATATGCATAAACATTGCTTTTGAAAGATAAGAATTAAAGAAAAGAGGGGGAAAAAACAGCATAAAACGATATCTAGTGCATATTCTCTGCTGCATAAATACAACTTAGGCTCCTAGTTTGTCTTCCTTTGTACCACTAATCTCTACCATCTATTCTAATACAGCTGTCAACAATATTATTCAATTTTTAATCAAATTATTTCTATAGCAGTTTGTGTTTAGTAAGTGCATATGTAAGTTTAACATTAGATTACATTTAACATTAGTTTTCCAGTAGACAGAGAAATGTGTACATCTAGGTATGTACTAAATTTTATGATGGATGCCAAAAATAAGTCATAGTACAATGAAAGAAAATATATTTTAAATGATTTTATTTGCATTTATATAGTTTGTAACAAATAGGGGTAAGCCTATAATTTTACTTAATTGTATTCAAAATATAAATGCCTGCTTCTACTTAATATATTGCAGATATCATTTTGGATTGTCATTAAGGTACTGAATCTATGGTTGCCCTAATTTGTTATATTTTCTGGTAGAGTTTATAATTAACATTTAGTATGTAAATATGCATTTAGTCCATTATTTTTTTAATATTTTTTTTTAATTTGCCTTTCTCTTCCAGCTTTCAAATGGGGGTCACTGACCAGGCAGCCAAAAAACTCCTATTCATATTACTGTCTCTTGTCAAACCATTGCCTAGTTGCCATAGTAAATAAAACCCTTGCACATAGATAGCTACTGAAATCCAAACTGGTGAACTGTTGAACAAAATAGTAAATCATAGAAAAATCATGAAAAAATAAAACATTGACCAACTGCAAATTTTCTCAGAATATCAATATCTGCAGCATATCCAATGTTAATTGAAAAATTAACTACCCCATTTACGCTAGCATAGTACATTTTCTTATATTCTATATTTTTTCAAAATTTCTGAATAACTCGATAATTTATAAGGGAAGTAGCTGAATTCCCATTAAAGTACATTTCTACTATAGCTCAGATTAAAGTGTGTGAAATAATAATTGTTCTGTGGTCCTGTGGTTCAATGGTCCTGGCAGAATTTCTCAAAAACCAAGATTTACTGCAGTATGTGCTTTGCACTGAAATATGAGTAATTAGCTGCAATATTTTAGCCTAGAATATACAGTAATTATAACTGGACATTCCCACCATACATGTATAGTAAATGTTAAATACAGTCACAATTACATTTGCAAATAAATGTTACATTTTTGACGTATTATTATTTGTATATTTTAAAGTTGCATAAAATAAAGTTTTGCTTCATTATGCAAAGTTTTTGTGTTTAGGTTTACATCCTATTGTGTTCCTATTGTGTTGAGAATGTTTACATGGCAGTTTTGTTATCACTAATTTCTATACCTAATTGTATTGTGTATGTCATCATTACATACCCTTTTCATTTAATCAATGCACTTAATAGTCGGTCCAAAGTTATTCATATTAACATAATTTTATATTATTTATAGAAATCCAATATACTGATATATATTTTGCTGTGTTTCAACTTCCATTATTTAAAAGTGAATATAATCAAATAGATAAATAAATTAATTTTAGCACAGTTGTGGGATCTCATTTCCAAAAATGTATTATCCAGAAAGCTCCAAAGTATGCAAAGGTCATCTTTCATTTTAAGAGAACAATTCTAATTTTAAAAAAGTATTTCCTTTATCTCTCTAACAATGAACAAGACTTTAGCTGCATGACTCCATATTGTTGACAAAACAATTTATTTTCATGTTTCAAAGATTTTTATCAGACTTAAGGTATGAAGATCCACGTTAGACCTTATCCAGAAAACCCCAGGTCCAAGGCATTCTGGATTATAAATCCTATACCTGGTATGAAATATTATGTGGGTTGTCCTTTGTAGTATAAGTTATTAAATGTAAATCAAATATATAATTTTAAATGAACTTTTTTTAAATTCTATAATTACTTTGTTATTTAATTGGTAATTAACCTTGAAGTATGTTCTAATTTGTTTATAGGTTGTTTTCCAATAACAGTTCAATCGTAGTGATGGGCGAATTTATTCACCAGGCACGAATACGCTGTGGATTCCCGCTATTCGCCGCAGGTGAATAAATTCGCAAAACGCCTGCAAAAATTTGCCGGCTTTGAAAAAACGAATGCCCATGTCCAAAAAGGTTTAGGTTGTGCAACTAAATAATAGTTCTGTTAGTACTGCTAGTATTTTTAGCCATTGGAATTGTATCCCTGCAACCATCCCTCATTCTTTGAAGGGTCCAAAGAACCTCAGTTGGAGTAGATATTGCTTGGTATGTAAACATCTGGAGAGCAAACAAATTAGCCTAACTAGAGGAATATGTATCTGGGAGACCTTGTATTGGCTATTGCGCACGCTGCACTAGAAGAGCAGAATTTCCAATTTAAAAAAAATTTGGCTTTTTGCCGCCCCTGGTAACTGGCCGCTCCGTGCCTCCTGAGGCAAGGTTCTCTGTAGCCAGATAGTACCCTATAATGTCTATCAAAAATTTAAGGACCTGATCATTATTAATCAGAGGCACTTCACAACATCAGGTTTCCCAGTCTCCCTAATAGTGATGGGCGAATCTACCCAGTTTCGCTTCGCCGAAAAATTCGCGAATTTCCAGCGAAACTCGCGAATTGCCAAAAAAAATAGTGAAACGAGTCGCGGCACGTTTTTGACATGTCACGTCTTTTTTGCCGCATCGATTTCTACGAGCGTCGCCGCGATTTCGCCACTGGCGAATAAATTTGCCCATCACTACTCCCTATACTTCATTGCATTTCTTTGGAGCAGTAAAATACATTCAGTCTAGTGGTGTGTTCTCCTGTGTTGAAGGTTTGTTGTATATAGCTACATATAATCAGTAGTCAGATATGGAAACACAGCAATAATTGATGTCTAACATGTTATTATGCATATGGAATGAAAAAACAGCCACTGGAATCAGAAGTATGAGAATAATTCCATCTGCTAAAATACATTTTGACATTTTAGTCACCTCTATAGGATTTTTTTTGTTTTGTATGCCTGGAGAGAATTAGTGCACACTCTAATCTAAACTACAGGATGTTTTACAGAACAAATGTACTGACAGTATCAGGATCAGGTTTTCTGCTTGTATTTTCAGACTATCAATTTACCTGTTACAGTTTGTCTTACTTGTGACAATCAATGACAAGAATGTGCCAAGATGAAACTATAAAATGATGATGCATTTCTCATTACTGCACATATTCAGTGTAGAAAATTATTCTAGCTTTAGATGAACTGAGTCCATAAACAGGCAACAAATCATTGTGTTTCCCTAAATTCCCCAAAGGAAAAGCAATGCGATGGGGGAAGGGAATGGAAATTAAATCCTAGTAGCAATGATGATTTAAAATTCAGAAAAGTTTTGTGTATAATGACAATTCATGGCAAATTACTTTCCTAAAAAAAGCATTGTTCTCCTATTATAACAGAATTAATCTATCATCCACAGGGTATATTGTAGCACTGAGTATAAAAAAATAATGTATTGAAAGGGAATTAATATTTGCATACAATGAAGTGCTCTGCCTAGGATTTACTGCCCAAGTGTAAATCGCAAAGTGCAATGAATATACTTGAAGATATTATTTAATAAATAATATTATGAACAACATAATCTATGAAAGGCACTACATATAATAAATTGTTATTATGTTGAAATAATAAACATTTAAAATTAACAGATTTCCTGCAATGATGAAGTTTCCATTTCTAAAACATTGTAAATAACCTGCAGAATTACTATTTTCAGTGATCATATGCCTAAATGTTACACTATCATTTTTAAGGGTTTTGAATATATCATCCATATTTCTTAACATCATACAATCATAACGTAATGACCCCCCTTTTAATGTAATACCATTTATTGTTTTACATACGTCTTAAGTCACATTAGAGATATATTATGTACATTTGCTTCTTATCTGACTCAAACCACCTTTTTATTTTAACTATCACTGTTAAATCATTGACAGACATTCCAATCAGAAGTGAAGTAAACGTTAATGGGTCATTTGTAAATTGATCCTGCTATGTCTTGTCTTTTGTGGGACATTGGCACTGGTCTTAAGGCTATACATAGACACCCTGCTATAAAGCAAGATAAGTCTTCTCTTTTACAGAAAGGAAACAGAAGTACACATCAATAAGGAGAAATTCTTAAATGCAGCTAATGAACTTAGCAGTTACAAAAAGAGCAAAAAGCTAAAAAACATGTTCTTTACATTATAATATAAATGTTCAACCCATTTAAACGTTCAGTACCATTTGTGGGTGCAATGTTTTTTCCCATAGCTCCAATATAATTCCATTTTGACAGCAAGTGGCATCTGCCCAAGAATACATGAAATGCACCAATAAGTCATTAATGGGTGATTTTTTTTAAGAATCATAACAAAATTGTGGCATACCAGTAAGGCAATAATGGCATTTGCTTTTCACACTTTCCCTAACTATACAAAATCTTCTATTAATACCAGGTCTGAGATAGAGGTAGTTCCTGGATTCCCCATTGTCCATATCCACAATACATGCAATTTTACATACTGGAATGAAGGGGCAATTTTCTCTCATTATATAATGCTAGGAGCATATATGTGGGTAACTAAATTTGTAATTTTACCTCAATTCTAGCAATGTGATTTGATCTTATAATTAGTATTAATGTTGTGGAAAAGTAAACAATTTTATTTTAAGAACAGAAATCCTTTACCTGTATTTCATTAGTTTTGAGAGATAGCTAATGATCAACATTGCAATCTTGCATGAAACATTTTCATTAAAGGAAAACTATACCCCCAAAATGAATACTTGAACGACAGATAGTTTATATAAAATTAAGTGGAAATTAAGTGGCATATTAAAGAATTCTATCAAACTGGAATATATATTTAAGTAAATATTTCCGTTTTACATCTCTTGCCTTGAACCACCATTTTGTCATAGTCTGTGTGCTGCCTCAGAGATCACCTGATCGGAAATATTTCAACTCTAACTGTAACAGGAAGAAGTGTGGAAGCAAAAGACACAACTCTGTCTGTTAATTGGCTCATGTGACCTAACTTTATAGTTTCTTTGGTATGTTTGTGTGCACCGCTGAATCATACGATCCCAGGAGGCTGTCCTTATTTTTTAAAATGGCAATTTTCTATTTATGATTACCCAATGGCTCATACTACTAAAAAAGTATATTATTTTGAAAATGGTTTATTTACATGAAGCAGGGGTTTACATATGAGTTGTTTTATGCAATATCTTTTTATAGAGACCTACATTGTTCAGGGGGTATAGTTTTCCTTTAAGAAGTCTTATTGAATTAAGATACTATCCTACTAATAAAATAGTTTGATATGATTGGTTGACTTGGACTGGTATGTGCAACAAAAACAAAATTGTGTTACTGTACCATAGACTATTAATTTATTATTTGCTTACACTGGAAGTAAAAATACAAAATTAGAGGTTAAGATTTTTCATAGTGGTAGACTGTATTTCATAAGCTAAGTTGATGATATACTAAATTCCCCCTTTTTTATTATGCAAATAATTGACACTATACTATGGAGATTATTTATGGATAAGTAAATGATAGATTCATGAATGACTGATTGACTGAACATTCAGACAAAAAATGTGTAGCCATCAGCTAAAATTTAATGCAAGCTAAAATGCAAAAAGTCAAAAGTTCAGAGGCAAATTTTCTAAAGTACAGTCCCTACTGTACACAGTTTCATGCCATTACCCATGTTTCTGCCATGTGCTTCAATCACTGAATGAAAGGAATTAGGTTGCTTTTACTAACCATTTAAGACTGAAATCATGGAAACGTGATGTAACTTGAGATTTCTACTTTTTTTTAGATTTTCATTTTATCATTTGGCTTCTTGTTTTTCCCCCTAAAAACTGTAGATATCAGAGTATCGGTCAGATATTTTGTTGTTTCATTGATTTTCCTGATTTATGTTTGTGATTTGATTGCAATTTTATGCTTGTGCTGTTGTTTGTCATGTTTTATTTTGCTTAGTTTTTCAGTAGACATGCATTTTTTGCACTCTTGTATGCAATTGAATGTGTACTTGAGAAAAATATTTGGTTTTTGGGGGGGTCTTTGTGCTGTTAGAAGGGCCTTTTGGCACATAATACGCAGTCACTGGTCTTTGTTCACAGAAGGCGAATTGGCAGTGGAGAAGATTCAAATGCACTATTTTATTTGGGGTGTGCACTTGCCAGCTGCTTTGGTATCTATGCATATTGGGCATCAAAGTTGACATTAATATTTAGGGTGTTTTACAATTGTATATCAGAAATTGAGTGAGATACATGTGGCCAGTTACAATATATTTTTAGGGGATTTTAAGAAATGTCATAAAAACCACTGCCTTTAGTGTAGCTTTGCAGTATGGTATTTTTGGAGTAGAAATATATCATTATCTATTTTGGATTCATCAGAATATGTATTTTCCACTTTTTCAGGGGTCAGCTTAATGTGTTATACCTTTTATCCCACACAAAAAGCAGTGTTTATAAAGTAGTGTAAATGTAAGCCATCAAAACGTATGCACAAGGTAGATTCTAGAGGCTTTACATGCCTTGAACTTCAATAAACATATGTACATTGGGCATCAAACTGTTCAGAATACCCCAGGCTTTCATATTTGGGGTGATTTATCTTGACACCTAATAGTATGTTGGAAATAAGATGCTGCAGGTTGGAAGTTTTGAGGTGATTTTTGGAAATGTCACCAAAATTGACAAAGTTAGGAATAGTTTGTAGTTTTGTGCTTTAAAGTAGAAAGACATGCATTACCAATTTGGATTCAATAGAATGTGTACTTTCAGAAAATATATGGTTTTCTGGGGTGAACATACTTTTTTTCTATCTTTGCTGACCCCAAAATGATGCAAATGTGTTGATTTTGTAGTACCTGAAATGTGGGGTCTTCCTTTTGGGGCCCTTATGTGCCCCGTGCTTAGGTAAACCTTTTCATAATGGACATCAAACTGTTCAGCAGACTCCATTTTTTCATATTCAGGGTTTATAAGACTGCTTATATAATGTGTAAAAAAAAAATTATAACATAAGAATAAAAATGTGCATTCCACAATGCAAAAATGTTCATTGCACAGTTTATCACATTGCAAATATTATTTCTGTGTTGTAGATTCAAACTGGTGTAAAAGTTTTCATGCCAAGATGAAAAGTATATTTAAATGGTGGCAAAAATGTTTGCATGCCACACATTTTTCCCTCTAATGCCTTTTATTAGGGGTAGCGATGGGCGAAGTTGCCCAGTTTCGGCGAACAAATTAGCAAATATCAATGGCCATCAAAATTATTTTTTTGGCATGACAATTTTTATAATTGAAATATTTTGAGTGCACATTGTTCTTCTTTTTCAAATTTCTGAAAAAGTTGTCTATAAAAGTATTTTCATTTACATATTTCATTATAAGGTAAGGTCAGGATATGACTTCTTCTTTTTCTAACCTTCTTTGCTATTTTTACACTTTGATCTATCTATTCTATTCACCTCTAACTCTCTAAGGCCATTTCAGGCACTGACCTTACCCACAACTGTGGATGGTTTAGTTAAACAATGAACCGATACTTTGTTACCAGGAGGGTTGCCTGGCAACCACGTTTGGCGCCAAGACAGGGCCTGAGGCCTTAAATTTGTTTGTTCACTGGGGGTCTGGTTGTTTGTTTTGTCACTCCTGACGAAGATCCCTGTGTGGGATCAAAACATTGAGTTCCAATAAAAATAATATTTTTGAGTCACTAAGAAAACCCTGTGAGTGCTGCAACTTTCTTGCTATATATATATATATATATATATATATATATATATATATATAACTCACAAAACGAGGAAATGCAGTAATCAATACAACAATGATGCTTTGCCAATTCTCCCCAATATCATTTAACAACACATTATATTTTAATAGTTGACCCTAAAGCCATAGTGGATAACCTGTGGGACACCATCCAATGCTTTACTGGCCACAACCTCCTCCAAATAGTGCCTAACATACAAGGAAGGATGTGATAACATACATACCCCAAAGTCCTGAAAGAGTTTTGAAGGAATAAATGGAGATGTAATGGAGTAAACAATAAACTATTCTTATTTAGTACAATTTAGCATGAGCAACATGTGCATGACCTATTGATGACTGTTTGGAATATATTATTTTCCCCATATTTTACAGAATAGCATGATTACAACTATTTTTTTCTGTATAATAACATATAGTATAAGTATATAAATAGTATTTTGACAAGATATAGAAAGTAATACACAGTTTTACATGCACAATATCACATGCAGATATATATAGATATCATAAAAAAATCATATTTTTCCTGTACTTCAATCATTTATTAAAGTACTTTTCTCTTATAAATAGAAAAAATATTCCAAAGGATTTTGTGCCAGTCTTTTAAACAACATTTTATGACAATGTTTTCAGATAAAGACTAATACATTCAGACATGTAATTTTTTTGGGGTCAAAGAAAACAATAAACAATTATGGTATAAGCTCTGGTGCCACAAATGGAAACATATCAAACATATCATATACAATAACAGGATTACTTTACTTTGTGTCTAATGTAATGTTTACCTATATAACATGGGATCTAAAAAATACTAGTCTTAAAATCAAATAAAAAATATGTAAACCCTTTGTTAATATATTAAAATTTTACATATTAACTGTAATTAGATAAAAAAAAACTTGGAAAAATCCTATGGGAGCTTCCCATAGGGATATATAGAAATTCCATAGGTTTTATCTGCCGAATTGTTATATTGATTTTTTTTTTTAAGGGCCAGTACATCGACAATCGAATTTGACCTATTTCAATCAAATTTTGGGCTATTCGATAGTTGAATAAGTCCAAAATAAATTAGAATTTTGAATTTGTTTTTATTCGCATTTAATTCGAATTTTCACTTTGAATCAATATGAACCTTATAGTTGGTCTGCATAAGGGCCATACCTTATGGCAATGCAATACCACAAATCATTTACTTTGCAAATTAGAAAGAGTATTTTCCTGATGTTTTTCTTCATTACAAAAGCCCATTCAGGCAAAAGATTGCCATGCCTTTTTTGGATGTAACCCTGCATGGTTAGTAAACTCACACAGGGTTTTTGGCACGAGCATTCTTAAATGAATCCCAGCATGAATATTCCCAGAGATTAATTTGTTACCTCAGGGGGGCTTGCTTTTGTTATCTCTTTATTATGTACAATATGTATATATTTTATAGAAAACAAACAAGGGAAAGTTGTGCTCACCACTATTTTTTAAAACCATTAAGGGGCAGATGTACTAAGGGTCAAATTGTGAAGTTGAAAAAGTTGCAAATTCGACCATAGAAGTTTTTTTTTTATAAAAAATTTAACTTTTTCGATTCAATAGGTCAATTTTTGATCAAATAAAAATTGTTCTAGTGTATTATTTGATTCGAATTATTTTGTCCAAAAAAATTTGATTTTCAAATAATTCCAAAAACATTTCTTAAATGTTCCAGGGGTCCCCATAGGCTAAAATAGCAATTTGGCAAGTTTAAGGTGGCGAAGGGTTGAATTACAATTTTTCAATTCGTACTGAATTTTGGTCTACTCGATATTTGAAGTAGCCAAGAATTACTTAGAAATTTGAATTTTTTCATTCGAATTTTCACTTCAACCCTTAGTAAACAAAGAGTTAGGCGACGTTTCGGGCCACACAGGACCCTTTATCAAGCCTGTGATTAT
>CM044433.1:14211586-14260843 GCA_024363595.1 Xenopus borealis
ACTCACATAGAGATGAAGTAGTTTTACTGGATGGAGTATATCCTAGGCACATGGATGCTCTTTGGCCACACATCAATAAAAATTGTATGTAAGCTATATTAGATATCAGAGGCAGTGATTAAACGGAAGTGATACCTATATTATTCCAATGTGTGTGACTCCATATTTTGTAATTTGTAATCTATTTTACTTGTATAACACTGTAATGAGCTGATATATGAGAGATATGGATAGTATTTGCAACATCTAGTAACTATATTGAACAATGCTTTAGGATTAAGATATTGGGTTACCAAGTTTTTTATTTTAATTTTATGTATATTATGTAAGAGGATGACTACAATTGTAGATAAATGTGTAATTTCGGTTTACTTATGACATGGATTATGTAAATTCACTGCAGCTGTTGGTTTCCCGCAAGTTTGTGGTTTAAAGGCTGGTCCATCAGGACCCCAGTGCTGCCAGGACCCCCTGACTGCTATCTGTATTGCTGGGCCCAAAACCAAACACTGCCTCACCAACAAAATGCTGCCTCTTCAGGTCTACTCCCCTGCCCACTTCCCCACCAGGGTCCCTTCCCATTAGCTTGCTGACCAATCAGGTAGGTTCCAGCAATGCCTGATGACACTCACACTATCCCACTAGGTACAAGAAAATTAAAATGCTCATATGTTGCATTTTTTACATCTTTTCTTTACAGTTATATAAGGCAGGAAAGGAAACAGCAATGGAAGCACTGGGAGAAAGAAAAGTTTGTGTTATTCTGTTTGTCCATGTGTTTTCAGTCTATCCATGTTTTGAAGTACAGTAATATTACTGGCATGTGTGGGGTTAGTTCACTATTCATTTTCAAGTGATCTTATTGGGATGTCTTGAAGTTAACAATCATTTTCAGCAGTGATTTTACTGGCATGCCTGTGGTTCTGTAACAACTCACCCTGGTGGTCTAGTGATGCCCACCGCGCCATCGGTCTGGACATCTGCCATGCCACTCCTCTTCTTCTTCTGCGCTTAGGGGCATGCCTGGCACATATCTTCCTTATTTATAGCAAGTAAAAAACACAAAAAATGGAGACCACTCAAGCTCACCTCCACTACTGAAATCCTGACCCTGCCTGATAACCAACTCTTCTATTCTGTACCCCTTCTGATTGATCTCTTGGTTTGACCCTTGCCTGTCTGACTCCACTTGTACTCTGCCTGCCCTGACCAAGCCTGATTTGACTATGCTTTCTGTCTATGCCTTGTACCATGACCTTCTGCCCAAAAGACTTTGCTTTACTGTTGTGCCCCTTTGCACATCCAGAACTCTTTGCTTTGCACCTCTCTTAATAAGACCTGGTAGCATCTGATTAGCTGAGGGCTCCTCCCGAGGTGAAAGGTGGCTGTTAGAGGCAGAAGCAAGAGCAGAGAACAGGGTGCTTAGCATTGGTTCTGGTTTTAGGGTGCCAACCATGACAGGTTGATTTGGTCATTGTCCACTTTCTGCAATGAATCTGCTGGCATATCTGTGGTTAATATGTTTTAATAAATTGTTGCAGTAACCTTACTAACATGTGAGGTTTTATATGTTCATTCTCCATTCCTACAATGATTGTATGAGCATATGGAAGTTAAAGGACCAGTAACATAATTTTTTTTAAAAACATTTTTTGTACTGAATGGAAAAAAACACTAGGACACATTAAGGTTTAAATATGCAAAGTTTTTATTAAGAAAGAACCAATTCTGTGCTTCCGCTCCTCTTCAGAAAAGGCGATTTGGAGATGATCCATCATGCGGAGCTTGATTTCTCTTCCCTGGCTATTTCTTATAGAAGGCAGTGAGGAGAAATCGAGTGACGCACAATGGATCTTAGCCGGAAGTGCAATATTAGTAGGTTATATAAAGACTTTGCAAATTTAACCCTTAGGGGCAGATTTACTAATAGTCGAATTTTGAAGTGAAAAACTTTGAAATTCGACCATATAATTTTTTTAAAGGCTATATTTCATCAAAAATGGACCAATTTTGATCGAATAGGTCCGTCGTTTTTTGATTGAATAAAAATCGTTTGAATCGTTCGAATGCATCATTCGATTCAAACGATTTTTTAAAAAATTGGAATTTCCAGGAGTTAGAAAACATTTCAGTAAAGGTTCCAGGAGGTCCCCCATAGGCTATAATGGCAATTCGGCAGTACTGCGAGATTGGAATTTTCAATTTCTTTCAATTTGAATCGAAGTAACTCAAAATTACTTCAAAATTCGAATTTTAAAAATTTTAACTTTAATCGAAAATTCACTTCAACCCTTGGGGGCAGATCTACTAAGGGCCAAAATTAAGAAGTAAAAAAGCATCAAAATTCAACCACTGAAGTTTTTTTAAAAGGCTTTTTTTGATCAAAAAGGTCCAGTTTTGGATCAAATAAAAAATTGTTCAAATTTTATTCAAATTTTCACTTTGACCTTTATTAAATGTGCCCCTTAATTTTTTTTTTTTTTAAAAACATGTTACTGGTCCTTTAATATTCTCAATGTCTATTTCTGCAGCAATCACACTTGTATGTCTTGGGATAATGTGTTTACTGTATATCAATGCACTTCTGCAGGGATGTTACTGGCATGTGAGTTTAAATATGCTATTTGTCTATTTCTTCTGTGATCTTGTGGCATCTCTATTCTACTGGTACACATATGTCTGGCATATATGCAGAGCTCATGCACCTTTGCAATGATCTTATTTGCAACTCTCAGGTTACTATGCTTGTTATCTTTTTTCTGCAGAGATCTGGCAAATCTGGGTAATTACGGCTTAATATTTTGGAGCCTCCTCAGACACTGCATTTTTTGGGGGACACAAGATTCACTTTTGCCTTAGGCCCCATATGTTGTTTAGACAAACCCACTTGTTTGTGTATAGGGGTGAAAGTAGTAAGTGGGTGGTGGTGGCGACTGTAGCATCAGGTGTGTATTTGTGTTGAATTGGCTCCTGGGGTGAGGCACCCCGGTCCAACACTGGTTATTTATGTCACCTGACTCACCTGACTGATACTACACTCTCATAAAATCTGAGAATATTAGACATTTCCACCACTTCACTGAGCCTGCAGCCTTGTGCATTTATACAGTCATGAAACTCAGGAGTGACTTCTAATATCTTTATATTTTACAGGAGGGGTATACTATTACCTATTAGTACCTATTACTAACATTTAACAATGTAATTTTTCACAGTATTGGAAATTGAGTTTATGCTACATAATGTGAGTCCTAAAGTTTCAAAGGATCCTGCATGGATGCCTTAATTGCCATCTTCATTAAAACTTCAAATTTACATACCCTGATTTTGTTTGATCACATCTGACACTGTTTTGATGTGGTCCCACCAACATTTTTTTCCCCTGAAAGAGTTACAGGTTTCATATAAAAAAATATGTTGTTGCTTATATTAAACAAATATTTCTACAGATAACATTTTTTTACCCAACTATAAAAGCTACATTAGTTTATATTTTGGCATGTTAGCAAATCACTGAATAATCACTAAATCTGACAAGAAAGAATAATAGCACAATTTATAAATAGAACACTTTATTTTTTATAATAAATTAAATATTTTTTGAAGTAGTTTTCAATTTTATACATTTATACTGTTATTGGTCAGACAAATATACTAAATTAATAAACAAAACATTTGAGTAGAATAGATGTAAATTATTCAGATATGGACACAAGTGAAAGATAGTATTTGCCAAAAATTTCTGTAGCAGAGCACTGAACCATTGAATTCCACTTTGGCAACATAGTTTGCACCATGCTATGCTTTGCTATCGCTTTCTTTTGTCTGAATGATGTCATTTGATATTTTTATTTCAATAGCTTCTGCACTCAGTGCTTCTTTACCATTCTCTTCTTTTAGGAGAAGTTTCCTTGAAATAAAAAGAAAAACCTTACAATAAGTAAACACAAAACAGCAGTTTATCAGTGCATATTACATTATAAAATGAATCTGAATGCTGGAAATATCTTTTTGAGAGAAGTTTCTAAATTGATTTCTATGAATTAATATATGCTTTAATATGTCAATCAGGAGAATGTAAAAACAGTCTGTAACAGAAATATTCTAAATGCAAAAATGCATGCCTTTGCACATGACAAATCTTCATTTGCACAAATTCAATATAGCTTCTGCAAACCTGGAAACTGTTAAATGGCCACTTCTGACAGTTGGAGAAAGATTGTATATTGTATTGTTTACCCCAGTGCACAGTACATGTAAAAAGAAACTTCTTACTGAAAAAGTTATGCTTTTGCTTATAAAAGATCATGACACCTTTATTTTTATGTAAGTGTGTTATTATGTGCAGTTAAAATCACAATGTAAGAACAATCAAATGAATATTATATGTAATTCTTATTATTTGTGCATTGTTTTCCTTTTAAGATTTTTATTATACTCCCACCACTGATAAATATGATATATATATGAAACTATATTTTTACACTGAATAAAAAGAAGCAAAAGTTAATAAGGATGGAATTAATGCAAAACTTGCCACAGGAGAAGTGACACAATTGAAGGAGAAATAACTGAAAACAATAGTCTATTTTAGAAAAAAACCTTTGTCAATTATCAGTGCCTGGTATTATTAAACTTGCAACTGGGAAAAACAATACTTAATGGAATGCAACTTCTTACAATAAATTATTCATAAGAAGGAAAAGTACTCAAGTCATTGTGACAGTTATTGGCCTAATGCCCTGAATTCTGATCTCAAGTTGCTTACAAAAATATCAGTCATTAGATTAGCACTTATGCTCCCTAGACTAATACATGCAAATCAAGTAAGTCTTAATCGTAGCATGCAAGTAGGGGAAAATACCTACAAAGTAACTGATTTAATAGAAACTGTCAACACAGAAGCATAGAAAACTACTGGCTACCGAAAAGACATATTCCACACTAATATGTGGTCAATTTTGAATCAATGGCTACTGCTTTTAGGTAATCCACAAACAGAAAGAAACAACAGAAATGTATTGTCTTCCTCTTTTCAGATAATGCCCTATTAGTATTGACTAACCCACGTATATTTCTACTTGGGGGTTATTTATCAGAGGTTGAGTTTGTAAGGTTTTATCTGTCTTGAATAAACTCGAATTTTTGCTTATTTATGAAAGAACCTGTATGTAAAAAACTCGAATGAATGAAATGGGGAGGAGACTTGAATACTCGAGTATATTGATTGAGTATATTGATTGAGTATAAAGATCAAGTTTGCAATCACAAACCACAAAAAAAAACAAAATCGCAAAGTCTAAAAACATTTTCAAATAGTTCAAGGGACCTCTTCCATTAACTTCTACATGACTTCAACAGATATTAGCAGACTTCTACGTGTGTGGCCACCTTTAGGGTTTTTGTTACATATAAAACAATGATAAAATACATTAAAGACAGGCCATGGGAATATGAAATAAGTTAGCTAGCAAGCATTTGAACAGTACAAAACAAGAGCAACAGCTTCTAAAATTCCAATTTTTTCCAGTTGTCCAAAGAATCACTACTTTTTGGAAAAAATACCAACCATGCACACTTGTCCAACAGGTTATAGCATGAATGAAAGGTATTGCAGCTTTGGAATATCAACATATCTCAGGAAAATGATACATGAATAATTCACTGGTTACTGGGCAAGGTTGGTTGGATACAATCAATAAATAGGAACTAATTGGACTATTATAAAAGGTTTATCCTAACAGTCATACGATGAGATTGTACTGCAAAAGTTTAATATCAGTATAAGTAGTCCAGGACTAGTAAAGTAATTATTGATAACATGCTACAATTATTATTTGGACTGGATCGTAACAAGTTTAGCTATTTGATTGTCAAACCTATTTACTTGATTTTTTATTTTATGATTTTTGATCTGACATGGTGCAGAGAGATTGGGGAATTGCTAATGTGGTCATATTCAAAAAAGTCTGAAAACTATAGGCCTGTTAGTTTGACATCATTGGTGCGAAAGGTTTGGGTAATAAGGCATATCATACTTCAATACATTGCAAATTACAATAGTATGTCAATACTAATTAATGTATCTATTTAAAGGGATAAACCTACTGGAACATCAAAGAGAAATTGAAGAGTTCTAACGTGAGATTGATGAGATGAAATTGTGGTATAGCCAGCATATAGAAAACAATGTAGATTTGTTTGCTTATTAGGCCAGGTGCCCTGTGTTGAGAAAGGAATTAACAGAAAATTGATGTTTGTAGTACCCTTTATTTCTGATAGGATATAGAAATTAAGACAAAATGCTTTTCATCTTAAAAATAGATCCCAAGCAATGTTGAATGTTCCCCAAACCAGGGACAGCTCTAAGGGTGTCTATTATAAAAGGTTTATCCTAACAGTCATACAATGAGATTGTATTGCATAAGAGGTTTACTATCAATATAAGTAATACAGGACTAGGAAAGTAACTGTTGTGGGCCAACAAGGCACATACTTGTTCTTTCTAGTATGAGATTTGGTTGGGGGACAATCAACATTTAGGGGCAGCTTTATTAAGGGTCAAGTTGTGTTTTCCATTAAAATTTTGAGTTTTTGGGGTTATTCTTTGGTCAAAAATTGATCTCTTGGTTAATAAAATCCTTGAACTTTTCAAGATTTGGGGGTTATTTATTAAAGTCCAAATTAAAAACTCAAGTTTTTCGAGATTTATTATAGTCAGAATCCATATAGATGAAGCCACTTGGATTTGTGTGTTAAATGCGTCATGCCTCGGGATTAACTGTGTTATCTAAAGTCATATTAACTCATTTAATGCATTTAACCTTTTCATTAGCATACCAAAGCACCATTCACTGCCAGTGAAAATTCGCTAAAATACATTAAAGTTTTTGGGCGACAAACTGTCTTTTTTTTGACGCGCAACCTTTTTTTTTCTCCCATTGGAGTCTATGGGCATAATTTCCATGGTGAAACTCAGCAAAAAAATTTGCTCATCCTTAGTCAGGATTGCATACTTTTTATGCAACAATATCCACGATGTACACATGCTGTTCAATAGAAATGCTACTAAATTTATGCATATATAGGAAGAAGTGACAGGGACTTTAAGCATCTTTTTAAATTTTCATTTGCAAATATTTCTCCATATAATTTTCTGCAGAATCTAAATATGGAACACTGGAAAACAGAAAACAAGCTCTCACGGGCACTTAATTTACAGTACAAACATTCTGGGTTTTGTTGCGAAAAAAGAAAACAAAACTATATTATACATACTCAGGCTCTGTTAGGGGTGTGGTTTCATTTGGCTCATTTATTGGACTCCCATCATGATTAGTTACTCTTTCATCCTCAGTCCTCATCTCTACTATGGGTTCTTTTGATCCATCTTTCCTACAAAATATAAACAATTCTGAAATTATACTATTAAATATAATAATGTATGCAATCAGTAGTAATGTGCTTCTTCAATAATGCATATGCTTAATGTTAAGATCAGGATAAAAATGACACAAATTAAACCAAGTACTATACAACTATTATTTTACACTGTATATTTTGAATTTTATAAATATTTTTTAAATTATATAATGCTAATTCTCCTTTAAATAATCTAAATGTCTGGTACCTCTATCACTAGTGATGAGTGATTTATTCATCAGCCAAAAAAAAAATGCCCATATACTTTAATGCATTAGGACAAAAAAAAGTCACCAAAAGAAAAAATGCCCATTGATTTTAATTAATTTTGAGTAAGAAAAATTGTTGCTCGTGTAAAAAAAATGTGTACATAAAAACGCCCATTGACTTTAATGCGTTTGTGAATTTTTTGCCATTTTGCTAATTTTTTGGCAAAATTAAATAGGACAGATTCGCACATCACTATTTATCACCAGTTCCATAAAAACATGCTTATCTTGAACAACCTCTTTCTTTCCTTAACACAATATTTTTCCATGACTGAATCACTTTTGGCCAGGGGGGTTAACAAAAATCACTGTAAAATCATGTTAGACATCTGTGGGAAGCAATAATGCATCTGATGTCACTGGAAACTAGAAAAGTAGCCATAGTAATTTAATTGTCTATATGAATCAAACTTAATTGGAACTACAAGCTTCATATATGTTTTCAAAAGTAAAAAAATAGCATACATTATTTACTAAACTCTGGTCCGTTTTTTCAAGATTAATTAGAGCCAAAGTAGCAAAAAGCCAGTATCTGAAAATCCGCCATCTCAGACCTGCCAAGGTTCTGTTTAAGTCATCTGCAGATACAAGGGAA
This sequence comes from Xenopus borealis, assembly GCA_024363595.1. Lineage (NCBI taxonomy): Eukaryota > Metazoa > Chordata > Amphibia > Anura > Pipidae > Xenopus > Xenopus borealis. Next base: position 14,219,873 of record CM044433.1, read on the forward strand.
ATAACATAATTTTGCTCGTGGCTATTTAGAGTTTTAAAATGATTTTATCATACAAAATTGCACTTTGGCAAAAATAATATAAATACAAGTTATGCACTAAATGGCAGTGTGTTGGGAGGGATCTTGGGGTTTTTACAGATAACAAGTTGTCTAATTCTGGGCAGTGTCATTCTGTAGCTACTAAAGCAAATAAAGTTCTGTCTTGCATAAAAAAGGGCATAAACTCAAGGGATGAAAACATAATTATAAATCTTTATAGATCCCTAGTAAGGCCTCATCTGGAGTATGAAGTGCAGTTTTGGACTCCAGTCCTTAGGAGGGATGTAAATGAGCTGGAGAGAGTGCAGAGATGTGCAACTAAACTGGTTAGAGGGATAGAAAACTTAAATTATAAGGGAAGACTGTCCAGGTTGGGGTTGTTTTCTCTGGAAAAAAGGCGCTTGCGAGGGGACATGATTACACTTTACAAATATATTCGAGGACATTATAGGCAAATATCAGGGGACCTTTTTACCCATAAAGAGGATCACCGCACCAGAGGCCACCCCTTCAGACTAGAAGAAAAGGACTTTCATTTGAAGCAGCCTAGGTGGTTCTTCACAGTCAGGATGGTGAGGTTGTGGAATGCATTGCCGGGTGATGTGATGGCTGATTCTGTTGATGCTTTTAAGAGGGGCTTGGATGATTTTTTGGACAGACATAATATCAAAGGCTATTTTGATACTAAACTCTACAGTTAGTATAGCTATGGGCATATATGGTTTGTGTGAAAGAGTGGAGATGTGTGTGTGTGTGTATGCTGGGTTTTTAATTTGGAGGGGTTGAACTTGATGGACTTTGTCTTTTTTCCCAACCCAATTTAACTATGTAACTATGTAAAATAATGTTATAATCACCTTTCAATAAACCATACAGGCTCGCTTAGACTCCTGTATTTTTCACTGCAAATCCAAACACTTGCCAAACATTAGCCTTTCCTCTATACATATCCCTTCCCTGGCACCTGATCTCCTTTAGAATTCAGATTATAACAATCATACTTAACACTTAACAATATAGCCCCTTCTTATATTTCCTCTGATCTCAAAATACAGTTCTTCACACAACCTATACTCTGCTTATGACTCTTGCCTCTCTTGTCCTCTCCCTCTGGCTCTAACTATTACACTGGCCCCTTTCTTTCAAATGCTACCTGTTTAGGAAAGCTTATTTAATGTATCTTGAATGATTAAACATTAATATACCATAAATCATCAATTTGTTTTTATAATCTGTTTCTATGTTTTAATTGTACCTAAACCATTAGATTGAAAGCTTTTGTTTGATGTGTACCTTGCTTTTGCTATATAAAAAAATTATGATGATGATAATATACAAATATAAATTTTTAATAAACTAAATGTCTACTAAATGAGTGTCAAATTATTAATTTTGTTTAACCTTTAATTAAAAATAGCCTGTGCTGGGCATCATTTTTGTATCGATCATATTCTGATAAAAGCAGAAGGTATGAAATCTTATATTTGCATATTGCTACCTTTGACATTCAAAAAATGCTGGACATACGTTTACATAAAATGTAAAAATGTAAATAGCAAATATAACCTTTATAAACATCTTACAACTGTATCATAGATTGGATTGTAAACTTTCAAGAACCAATCCTAGGGAAGCACACATTTTCTGAAGTTTTTCTTTGTTCCAAAGTCCATTGGGGAACAATTATAGAAATTACCAAGGTTTTTGGCCTGAAACACAGCCTGACATAGGAAATTCATACAGGGTTTCCTTAACGATTGCTCTTGTAAAAAAACATAAACAATCTTAGATAGGCCTCTACATTATTAAGAGATGTTGGAGTCAGCTAGTGATAAGCAAACTTTTTCATCAAGGTTTGCAGAAAAATGATGGCCATTGACTCCAATATTGATAAAAATAGTCAAACATTAAAAAAAATGTGTAGCCCATAGACTTTAATGCATTTCTGTGAATTTTTGCCACTTCATGAATTTTCAGTGAAGTGAAAAAGGTCAGATTCCCCATCACTAAAGTCATCCCATTTGTTTAGTACAGTAAGTGGGTTATTTATCAAAAGTTGAGTTTTAGAGGTTTGTGAGTTTTTTTTTTAATCAATATTAAAAACTCAAGCCAGTGAATTATGGGGAGAAGAACCCCAAAACTGGAATAAATCTGGTTTTTAGCAAAAAAAACCCTCAAATTGCTCGAATGAATCAAGGTTTCGAGTAAAACAGAAAAAAATACCCAGAACAACATCTTCAAATGGTTGATGAGATTTCTAGATGACCTTGACTTTGGTTTTAGCTGGAGTATTTTTTATTTTAGCTTTCAGATTTCCAAATTCAGGGTATAATAAATCTCTAAAAAATGTTAAGGTCTTTTTACCCAGATATTTGAGATTTGACTGAAAAATACCTTGAAAAACTCTGGGGAATTGAGTCTGGGGTGGTCCACCAAGGCTCAGCACATGCTGTTTATGACAAGTTAACCCTTTCTCAAAATAAAATTAAAGTACTTGCCAAGACCTTCTCTGTTACATTGACACAGTTTTCTATAAAATGTATACTATGACAAAATATAAATATCAAAAAATCAATATTCAAACACTGCAAAAATACTGTATGTGTTTATGGATCTGTGTGTTGTGCATGTTTTCATTTTCTGTGAAAATTTCCTTACACTACTATGTTTACTACTTCTACTACAATAATTTAAGCTGCCTTCCTTTTGCAGCAATTGTGAATTCTACATCATATACAGATGCAGTCACTGGGATTTGTAAGCTAAATGCGTCGTGACTCAGGGCTAATTGAAGAAACTGTGTTATCCCAAGTTATCTTAACTCATTTAATGCATTTAACCTTTTCATTAGCATACCAAAGCACCATTGTTTTCAATGGTGAACTCTTTAATTGGATGGGATGCTGTGACACAATATTCTGTGCTAAGTGGGATAAATGGGTTAGATGAGTTAAGTCATGACGCATTTAACTTACAAATCCAAGTGACTGCATCTGTATATTCAAAATTATATATATATATATATATATATATATATATATATATATATATATATATATATATATATATATATATATATATATATATATATATATAGCTAAAATACCACCACATAAAACACATTATTTTGACATTTTAAAATTAAATTAATCTATACATTGAACTTTAAAAATTATGACACATACTACCATTGACATTTTAGTTGCTGGAAACTGAAAAGCCAACAAAGGCACCTGTTTGCAATGCCCATTTCAGTTATAAAAATGCATTAATGAATTTGCTAAGTATAGATAAGGGTATTTCTAGTTAACTCTAGTATATAATTAAGTTGTGGTACTGTATTTTAAACATTTTTACAAAAAAAAACTTCTGTTAACATATTTACTAAGTCCTGAATAAACCAGTTCATGATCTAATTTTGAAAATATTTTTTTTAGAAATGAGTATTGTGACCTGATGCATGATGTGGTGATTACTAATAAAAGGGTGTGCAATATCAGAGACCAGTAAGTGGTATAAGGTTCTATGGGAATGCACATTGCCTTCAAAGTTCTTAATATCTGACAGATAAAAAGAGTGAATTAGACAGCATGGATGTGAACCTGATAATAAAATGTAAAGTATGCAAATGGTTAAAAATCAAATCAAGAGGGTGCAAAAACACAATGGAGCTCAATTTAAAACATAGTGCCGTGCATAATGATTCAGGCACTGAAAATATTTGCAGAATTGCAAATCTTTATTCGCACTACAAATGTCCATATGGGGCCTTTTAAATATGGTATCATCACAAATTGTGAATATTTATGCACCCACTCTGTGTTAAAGTTACACAAGAACTTTGGTGGCAGAGAAAATATTCCCAAAAAAGTTTCGCAAATTGTGAATTTAAATTACTGTCAATGCTATTTTCACATAAAATTACATTGCACGGTCGCAAAAACCCATCTCATTTGCAATTATATTTTTTTACAATGCAAATTCACAAAAAAAAAAAAAAACGGAAAGACACAGCAGCGCAATATTTCAGTGTGCAGGAAAAAACAGGAGCAATATGACCACTTGCAAATAAATATACACTGTGTGAACTTTATAAATGACCTTCAGTAAGTTTGACAGATAAAATAAAATAATAATAATAGTAAGATATGAAGGAATGAAGAAGAAAAAAAAAATGTAAGCCACTGAGTACACAGATGGTTGTTTTTGTATAGTTATATGAAAAGCACAGTTATTCTATATGAAATCAGACCACCAACAAAACCAGAACATGGACTATATGTATGGAAATGGAATTGATCAGATACTGATACTATGATCTGTTGCAGCACTCACCATGCATAATCTTATTTAACAGAACGCAGACATATAACAGAAAGCAGACTTGTCAATGGGGATTACAGACGTTTCAAAACACAACAGCAAAGTCTTCTTCTCTTATACATCTGGCTAGTGCCAGATAGAATTATTGCCATATAATAGAGGATACAGAGACACAATCCATTTAGCATTTTCACTGATGTACACGGCAAATAGCGAATTCACCTGTATAAGCCATGTCATTGGTATGGGTTTTATGTACACAACTATATACTAACAAATCTGTTATTGAACCTATATATCTAGCTTTGCATTTATGAACATGAGTTCCTGAATATAAAATATTGCTGTCTGGCTTTTATATTATCCTTAATATCATATTGATGGATCGTAATTCTGGCACTTCCAGTACCCTATACAATACAGTATGCATGAAAATCATGGGGATTGCCCTCATAGAAAAAGTTAGTCATACACAGAGAAAACAAAAGGTGTTTACTTGAACTTTGAGTCAACAACTGTTCATACTCCAAAAATATTCAAAAGACAATGTAACCTCTAACCTTATTTGACCCTGAAGCTTTTCAAATGAAGCATTTATCCTGCTTGTTTGAAAAAAAGAAAAATCTTATATCCTCTGTTCATATCAATAAAAAATATTTACTTTCTCTTTCCACTCATGCCTGAACTCATTCAATGAGAAGAGGGATGGGTGGAAAGCAAGTTTTTGAATCATGTATGGACACTTTAAGTACCTTGTCCTGCCGCTCATTCTTTGTACTGCACCCGAGATTGTCCAACATTTTGTAATTGATGTATTCAGAGACTTCCTTGATATCTTCATAATCATCTACTTGGACAAAACTTTATATTTTCTTCCTCCCTAGAAAAGCACAGAACCTTTATGAGGAAAACTTTCTCTTGTTTATATGGTGAACAATTGTAAGCCAAAGCTGAAAATAGGAATTTAATCAAGTAATTTATTATTCAGTTCTTGGGGGTTTTAATTTCAGTTTTTCATTGATTGTCCTTACATTCCACTGCCTCTAATAGGGTTATCAGCTTGGCCAAGGTTTATTAAAAATTAAAGGAGAATAAATAAAAATTACTAGGGGTGCGAATTTTCACGTTTTATTTGTATATCTTTAAACCTGTCACAGGATAAGCAAATAAGAAATGTAGTACAGGTTTCCTGGATAACAGATCTTTATGTATTTTGGATCTTAATTCTTTAAATTTAGAAAATCTAAAAACCTAGAAATCGTGTAAACATTAAATGTACCCAATAGGCTGGTTTTGCCTCCAGTCAGTATTAATTATATCTTAGTACAAGGTACTGTTTTATTAATACAGAGAAAAGAAAATATTTTTAAAAATTTGGATTATTTGGATAAAATGCAGTCTATGGGAGATGGGTATTCCATAATTCAGAGCTTTCTGGATCATGGGTTTCCAGATAACGGATCCCATATCTGTAGTCTGTTAAAAAATTAATTCCATCCTTTATCGTGTATAATGCTCCAAGCTATCCAATAGGATATTAGGATAATAGGACATCCTAGAGTATTTTCTTTAATATGACAAAGATTCTTCTATCCATGATCAACTCATTGTCACACTATCTTTGTAAGAATTAAAGGGGACCTGTAACCCAGACATAAAAAGCTGTATAATAAAATTCCTATTCAAATTAAACATGAAACCTAAACTATTTTTTTTTATTAAAATCCATATCTGTTATAAAAATATTCAAAAGTATCACCTTTCAATCATATATTGAGTGTCCCACCTATATGCCTCAGGTATAGAGATGGGGCAGGCATTACTTTCACTTTCTATTCTGCATTTATTTATGTCACTGCACTGGTCTCATTCCCACATCCTCCTCACCATATATATTATGTAGCCATTGCACAGCCATATGCATCAGGTCCCCCATTCTGGAAAATTAACAAGATTCTGGAATGATACAAAGTTTGCTTTAATAACAGTTTCCTCAAAAAGGCTGCTGTCTGCTTGCTGTGAAAAAATAATTTACAAAGAGTAAAGTTTATTTTGCTTAACAGTCACAATAGAAAAGAATTTGGCATTATTTCTTAGGTTGACAGGTCCTCTTTAAGGCATTTTCTAAAAGTTGTTTAATGAACAGAAAAGGGGGTCTATTCTAATCCAGATAATCATTAATTATCCCTTTTGTTATTATTTTTTAGTTCTTCAATTAAATAACATGTTACTGTTTCATGAAAGAGGATAATTTAAGACCTTGCAAATATTGCAACAGTATTGTTTGCATGCTATATTAAAATTCCCTGGCTAAAAGCAAATAAATAACAGCTCATGCACTTTCATAATTGAATACATACTTTGCATGTCAAGGCATCCATACATGTTCAAAACTAGAATTGCTTAGACTTAGTTTTCTATCTGTAACTATTGCAACTTTGTTGTTTCCAAAAAATGTCTGGTGGACATAATTAATTTTTTTTTTATCTATACACTGCTTAAGCCATACCATTGCCAATTCTTCATACCACCCAGAACCCAAAACTATTCCCTCCCTCTATGACCCAATAACACCCAGTCCATTGCACCTGTGCTACATATAATTCTGGAAGTTATTGATGAGCATATCCTCAGATCCTCAGTGAGGTTACCGTGCACACTGTTTTGAAAATATTTTGCGTGTAATGTAATGATAGTGTAACTATCAAAAGTTGGGTACTATGCTTCTTCTGTGTATTGCAGAACATGAACACTAGCATCATAATGGGATAATAGAAATTTTTATTCATTAACCCCAAAAAACCTTTATGATTGCATACAATGACATGTAGATATTATGATATGCCTTGAACTGTTGAAGTACATTTTAGATTGTTTCCCTTTTTCATACTACTACTAACCATGTTCATTTTCAGTTGTTGCTCATTGAGGTTTCCTATCTAATTAGCTAGCTCAATCGCCGCAAAGCTGTTTGAAGTGGTATCTGTCTGTGTCTTTGTACAAGGGCAAGCTGACAAATAATTAAGAAGACAAACGTCTAGCAAAACGGTGAAACCCTTGTGAAATTATATATGAAAATATAAAGAAATAAAGGAAAATATTATTACAGAGAAAAAGGAACTCATTTTTAAAAAATTAGAATTATTTGATTCAAATGGAGTCTATGGGAGAGAGCCTTTCCATAATTCAGAACTTTCTGGATAACTAGGAAAGTTTCAGAAACTATTTTATTTATAACATTGATGATGAACCCAATTTTATTTCACCACCTAGCAAATATTTTAAAAAAACATTTTCATTGTGGTATAAGCTGAAATTAAAACTGGCTGTTTCTTACATATCATTCCATTTTAATTAAGAATGAACTAAATTACAAGGTTGGCAAATTATATACTAAAAGCAAGTTTATAAAACAACAGTATAGCTACACTGGGCAGGTAGCACAGTATACTGCTTTCTGCAATTATCTTATAGTGAGATACTGGACTAATCTTTAAGGCAAATACTGTAGTCTCAAGTTATTTGAGGGATAGAAGGGGTAGAAATGTAATGTATAGAGCTTTCTATAAAGGTTCAATTATGGTTAGATTTGGTAATTAGGAATGCCTGAACAGGCATTAGGCTTCTTCTCAATGTTCAAGAAGCTGTTTGGATGAGTAAGAACATGCCTTCAATGTTTACTAAGCTAGTTCAGTTGCTCTAGAAATACTTACACTAGATATAACATGACCTGGATGAATGAAAATCTTCATAGTGCATTTGTAAGCTTTGTGTTCCTTACATCAGGTTACACGCATCTGGATACAAGTATGTTTCAAATGGCCTGTCTTAAATATCAGTTTTGCAAAGTCCATGATGCTCAACCCCTCTAAATAAACTCAAGTGCATATATATACATCCTTGAAAAAGGCCCCAATGGGGGCCGAAACGTCGGATTTATGCACTAAATAAATTTGAAATTGATACAAGCAAAGAACTGGTGTGCAGATCTTTTCTACATGGATATATATATATATATATATATATATATATATATATATACACACAATCATACCATCCTATCTATACTTTTTATACAGTATATACAGCATATACTATATGCTGTATATAGTATATATATGGTATATTATATATATATATACAGTATATATACTTTAAATAACAGTATCCATACAAATTGTAGATTTTAGTATCAAAATATCTTTTTATATTATGCTTGTTCAATAATTCATCAATAATTCCCTCTTAAATGAATCAACAAAATCTGCCATCACAACAACACATGGAAGGGCATTCAACAGCTGCCATAAAGAATAAACTACACTGTTTCAAATGAAAGTTAAATGACACTAATCTAAAGGGGGGTCTGGTGTGTTGATTGTTTTTATGAAAAAAAATCTGTCTAATAACAGTGAAAAAATAACCTGTTACATGTTCACTAATCATCAGTGAACTTAAAATTCCTTTTTGAAGCTAACTGAAAAAGTTTATTTTCATTTATATTATTTTTGAGACTACTCCAAATGAAAGAATTTAGCCAAAAAGTTAAATTGCCTTAAGTGCTGTTTTAAACACATTTGCATTTTAATTTAGTCTCTTTGGATTTTACAAAACAGTAGGATGATGCTATTGATATTATAATTTTCAAAAGCAGGTCTGCTGTGCTCTCTTTCCAACAACCATAGGGCTAAACAAGCTGATGAGGACCAACATGTGCAGAAAATTCCTGTATCAGCCATTTAACCCTCTGGCAGTCAGATATCAAGAGTGTAACATCATGCAAACTAGAGAACATAATACATTCATGTAAAATGCCATTTCTAAGATTAACATAATTGTAAATCAGGCACCAACTATTTTGCCTGTTTGCAACATACACACCAAAATGCAAATGGACAACTCTTAAATAGTATGAGAAAAAAGAAAATGTAAGTCTAAACAACATTCTAATAAGGGATACTGTACATATACATTTATCAAAGTGATTAATTAGAATTTATTATTGCATTCATTATGGGAATCAGTATTTCTGTCTTTGCTGCTCCTTTCTCACTCAGCTTTCCTCTAGTCAAGAAAACTATGACCAAAATAACTAGCACACTTCTTGCACATCCCATCATAGTACCTGCAAGGCATTGTGGAAAATGGAATTCTTTCAGATGGAGGTCAGCTGAGTACTAATAAAAAAATCTGTTTTTAAAGGGGTGGTTCACCTTCAAGTTAACTTTTAGTATATTGTAGAAGGGCCCATTCTAAAAAACTTTTCAATTGGTCTTCATTATTTATTTTTCATAGTTTTTTAATGATTTGAAATTTTCTTCTGTTTCTTTGCAGCTTTCAAATGGGGGTCACTGACACCATCTAAAAACAAATGCTCTGTAAGGCTACAAATGTATTATTATTGCTACTTTTATTTATTTATCATTCTGTTCAGTCCCTCTCCTATTCATATTCCAGTCTCTTATTCAAATCAATGCAGGGTTTCTAGGGTAATTTGTACCCTAGAAACCAAATTGCTGACACTGCAAATCAGAGAGCTGCTGAATAAACGGCTAAATAACTATAAAACCACAAAAAATAAAAAATGAAAACCAATTGCAAATTGTCTCAGAATATCCCTCTCTACATTATACTAAAAGTTAACTCAAAGGTGAACAACTCCTTTAATAGCAATGATATTTATAAATGGCTCAAAAATCTTGGGAAAAAATTAAGTTTGAAAGTTGCTTAATGAGTTTCACAAAAGTCCAATCCTTACCCAAGAATGCGCTTAGAAGCTTAGTTTGAAAAATTATCTGCTGCTCATGTGAAAAACATATTCATAATATCAAATAATTATCTTGCAACTACACATTATGTAAACTATAATCCATTTTATGGAGATCAAGGCATGAATGACAAAGTATTTTTCATTTAAATATTCATATTTATTTATTCTATTAATATAGTTTATATTTAACAGATAAACCCATAAAATAAGAAATGAAGGCATTATGGGATGTTAATATCAGCTATCTCATTTTATAAAAATGGAGCACTGAATACCTTGCTATGGCTAGGACTCAAGTCTAAACTATAACAACTTATTTTACAGCATATATTATGCCTGTCAATAACAGCTGATATACTTTTTGGTATGGGTCACTAAGGGGCAGATTTATCAAGCTCACATGAAGGATTCAAATTTGATCGAATTTTCAAAAAGATTTGAATTTGAATTTCAAATATCTTTCTGGAGTACTTCGAATATTGAATTTTAAAAAATTCAATCGAATCGAATGATTTGAATAAAAATCTATTCGATCATTCGACCATTCGATGGTCGAAGTACTTCCCCTTTAAAAAAAAATTAGATAGGCCAGTTCTCCAGATTGAATCTACCGAATTCCTTTAAAACCCAATGGGAGGCTCCCATAGGTGTTTTAAAGCATTTTAAGATTGAATAAAAAAAATTCAATTGAATGGTTAAAATCGTTCAATTCAAACGATTTCATTGTTCGATCGAATTATTTCTATTCGATCATTCAGTCGATCAAATTGTGGTTAAATCCTTCAAATTCGATTTTACTCCCCTTTAAATTCGATGGTCGAATTTGAGGGTTTTTTTAACCCTCGAATTCGACCCTTGATATATCTGCCCCTAAGGTTTGTTTTCAAATTATATTTTTGGTCACCATTCTCAAATTCGAATTGTGAATTATTCAAACTCAGTTCAAATTTCACTTCAAATTTATACTCTGAGAATAATCTGAATTTGACATTCTCCACCTTAAACCTCCCTAGTTCACATCTAAGTCAATGGGGCGGCCCAGTGACCAATTTGAAGATATTATTAGCCTTTCAGAGAAAAAACTTGATTTGAGTTTAGTCATGCTCGATTCGAATTTGATTTGCATTATAGGGCCGGTAATAATCATTGTTATTCAGTTTTTTCTTAATCTCCCAATCGAATTTCACGTATATTCGAATTTATTAGAGTTAAAAAAACTCACATGAATTTGAAATTTGACCATTGATAAATGGGCCTCCCTATTTAGCAGACTAATCTATTTACAGTAAATGTTTCTATGATTTTAATACTGAATTATTTGATTTTGGCTCAGTTAATGCTGCATTGAGTAATGATTGTTAAGGTCTAGTGCATTGAACATTGTATATTTATTAGGTAAACAAATGATTATTGTTATTTTTAATTAAACTAAAGGCAACCATAAACAAAAAAGCAAAAAGAAAACCATAATAAAAAAAATATTAATCTAAAACATTTATTAAAAAACATAACAGAAGTGTTCTCCAGATATATTGGCTATGCCCAAATTTTCTACCAGTTTGAAACAATTTTTGTATTTTGTTAATTGTAAAAGTCAAAAATGTGTTAATAATAATTATTTTGACACTTACAAAAAAATTGCATCTAGTGGAATGCCACACATTTTGAATTCAAAACAGATTTTTTTTTTATATTTTATTTTGAAATATGACCTGACACTAGACATGTTGACAGGCTTAACTTGTGCGACTTGTGCTGTGATCTCAAGTAACTGTTTACTGCTGCACTGCAAGTTGGAGAGATATCACCTCTAGTGATGGGCGAATTTATTCGCCAGGGCCGAATTTGCGGCGAATTCCCGCGATTCGCCGCTGGCGAATAAATTCACCAAGCACCAGCGAAATTTCGGCAAGCGAAATTTCGCCACAAAAACGAGTCGCGCGTCGTTTTCGACGCGACGCGCCCCGAAAATGACGCGCTGCGCGTCTGAAACGACCCCACGCCACGAAAATGACGCAACGTAAACGACACGACGCGCGCCAAAGTTGACGCGACGCGCAACAAAAGCGTCCCGCGACTCGTTTCGCAAATTTTTCGCCGATTCGCGAATTTCTCTAGAAATTCACGAATCTTTCAGCGAAGCGAATCGCGGGAGATTCGCCTATCACTAATCACCTCCTCCCTTTCCCCCCAGCAGCCCTTCAGCCCAACAATGGAAAAGTAACCAGATAATAGCTCCCTGATACCAGCATTATTAGAAATGCTCCCATGTCCCACCTAGTGGTATATATGAGAACAGTGTACAATAGAAAAAACACAAGTCTGGCTAACCCAAGCCTCAACTCCTTTAGTTATATTGAGTAGGAGAAAAAATAGCCTTCTGAAAGCAGTTCCAATGGGCAAAATAACTTGAGATGTCTGCCTACACACCAATATTACAACTAAAAAAAAAAATATTTATTGGTTCAAGAAAATAAATGGTAGAATGAATTAGCAATAACATGTACAGATGAAGCCACTTTGGATTTTGTGTGTTTGACACAGAATAACTAAACTCAGATTTCACACTTGTCTCATTTAACACAGAAAATTGTGTCACAGCATCCCATCTAATTAAAGTGTTCATTATTGTGAACGATAGTGCTTTGGTATGCTAATGAAAAGGTTAAATGCATTAAATGAGTTAAGATGACTAGTGATGGGCGAAACGGCCGCGTTTCGCTTCGCCGAAAAATTCGCGAATTTCCAGAGAAATTCGCGAATTTTTCGCCATTTGGCAAAACGAGTCGCGCGTCGTTTTTGACGCGCGTCGCGTCGATTCCGACGCACGTCGCGTCGTTTTCGGCGCGTCGAGTCAAAAACGACGCGCGACTCATTTTGACGCGGCGAATTTTTGGCGGCGAATTTTTCGGGTCGTTTCACGAATTTATTCGCCAGCGGCGAATCGCGGGAATTCGCCGCGAATTCGCCCCTGGCGAATAAATTCGCCCATCACTAAAGATGACTTTAGATAACACAGTTTCTTCAATTAGCCCTGAGTCATGACACATTTAACACACAAATCCAAGTGGCTGCATCTGTAACAATAAAAACTACCATAAAACTTTATAGCTCATAGTTACATAGTTATATAGTTAAATCGGGTTGAAAAAAGACAAAGTCCATCAAGTTCAACCCCTCCAAATTAAAAACCCAGCATACATACACACACACACACACACACATATCTCCACTCTTTCAAACACAAACCATATATGCCCATAGATATACTAACTGTAGAGTTTAGTATCAAAATAGCCTTTGATATTACGTCTGTCCAAAAAATCATCCAAACCCCTCTTAAAAGCATCAACAGAATGAGCCACCACAACATCACCCGGCAGTGCATTCCACAACCTCACCGTCCTGACTGTGAAGAACCACCTACGCTGCTTCAAATGAAAGTCCTTTTCTTCTAGTCTGAAGGGGTGGCCTCTGGTGCGGTGATCCTCTTTATGGGTAAAAAGGTACCCTGATATTTGTCTATAATGTCCTCGAATATATTTGTAAAGTGTAATCATGTCCCCTCGCAAGCACCTTTTTTCCAGAGAAAACAACCCCAACCTGGACAGTCTCCCCTCATAATTTAAGTCTTCCATCCCTCTAACCAGTTTAAGTGCACGTCTCTGCACTCTCTCCAGCTCATTTACATCCCTCCTAAGGACTGGAGTCCAAAACTGTACTGCATACTCCAGATGAGGCCTTACTAGGGATCTATAAAGAGGTATAATTATGTTTTCATCCCTTGAGTTTATGCCCTTTTTTATGCAAGACAGAACTTTATTTGCTTTAGTAGCTACAGAATGACACATGACAGAATCACTTTAAAATCACAATAGCTTTGGATAATATGCTTGTTCGAAAAATTATCAAAAAATTCAACCATTGAAAATCAAAGTACTGTCTCTTTAAAAATTTCTACTCCGACCATTCACCACCTTAAAGCTGTATTGCTGTTTTAGCCTATGGCAGACCTCCTATAACCTATATGGAGTCTTTGGCTTAATTCTGAGAAGTTGAATTTTTGGGGGGAAATTGTTCAAATCAAATGATTTAATCATACAATTTGAACAATTCTAGTTCAAGTGAAAACAGACCTTTTGGATCAAAAACGGTCTGTTTTCTATTGAAAAAAATTTGACTTAAATTTGATGGTAGAATTTTGAAGTATTTTCACTTCAAAAATTGACCCTTAATAAATCTGTCCCTTAAACACATTAATAAAATCAGCCATCAAAACATCACTTGGCAGGGAATTCCATCAAAAGAAAGTTCAGTTCTTCAAGTCTAAAGGGTTGGCTTTTGGATCTTTTATCTATTCTGTATAAAAAAAATGGACTAAAGGTGTGGCCTTTCCAGGGGCCTATAAATACAAAATATATAAAAAAAAAGCAAGAGAGCAATTTATTTACTTTAATAGTCGCTGAGTGACACTGAGTAGAGTTGTAACATCAAAATTAAGGAGGCCCCCAGAACACTACTATTTAGGGCCAGATCATCAAGGGTCAAATTAAAAATTCTAATTCAAATGTTCAAGTTTATTTATTTTACTGCCAAATTCGACGAGGTTGTTATTAAAATTTGATTTGAAGTTTTCAAAAAATTTCAAATTTGATTTCTGAGATTTGTCATATTCTGGCATTTTAAGAACTTAAATTTGATTATTCATCACCTAAAGCCTGCCGAATTGCTGTTCAAGTCAATGGGAGAAGTCCAGGGATCAATTTAGAAATGTTTTCTGCCTTCCTTTTCTTTTTGGAGAAAAAACTTGAACCAAGTTTTTAAAATTCATATCAAATTTGATTTTAATTTTATTTTGAGTTGTCTGATTACATTCATCCAAGTTAAAAAAATTGGATTTCTGAATTTATGGGAGTTTAGGAGGGTTTTTAAAAACTCACATGAATTCAAAATTCGACCTTTGATAAATGTGATAAAATTATAGTTTTGAGGTAATTTTTGGGTGCGTTGACTATCAAATAGGTCAAAACTTTAATCAAATTGAATTTTTTTTTAGAATTTAAAAAATTCGACCATTCAAATTTCAAAGTACTGTCTCTTTAAAAATGTTAACTTCATCTATTCGCCACCTTAAACCTGCCAAATTGCTGTTTTAGCCTATGGGGGACCTCCTATAACCTATATGGATTATTTTGGCTAAGTTTGAGAAGTCAAAGCTTTTTCAGAGGCAATCGTTCAAATCGAACAATCAAATCATACGAATCAAACAATTCTATAGATGGTATAGGTTGTTATGTTGAAGCAATATTATATAAAATGGGAATGCCCCAGTTTAACTGGAAGTAGAAATTTTTAAGAACAATATCATACTGTAACTAAGCTGTGTTTTTGTGTATAGTAATCTTTTTTGTGTATGCAGTGCCTAAGATAGGAATCAAGGGTCCACCATCAGATGGCTGGCAACAACTAGGAGTCCACAAAATTTAAAAAAAAATGGAATCTGACAGCATTAAATATAAGGCCCCTACTTCCTGGGGACCAAAATATTAGGCCACTGGCAAAAGGGGACCAATGGGTAATTGTGAACCCTGCCAACAAGTAAAAAATAAATTTATTTAAAATAAATAAGGCCCTTCACATAAATTTTCATAACCTGGATGTAAACATATCTCCTCAGTTATCCACAAACTCTTAAGAAAAAAACAATCAATCCCCACCCTTTTTACAACCAACAAATAATATTTTCCCTCTTATGGTCTCCCTCTACCATGTGGCCCCTGACTCCAGTACCACACAGATGGTGGCCCTAGCAAATGGTAACAGTTCTCCTTAGTATAGAAAAGACGGCTAGTAGCATTACAGTTAAGTGATATTTAAGGGAATATTTTATGCATGGATATAACCAACCAGTGTGGTATCTTCTGCAATGACAGATTTTGGACTTTTCCATTGTGTTCTGTTTGCTGCATGGTTTTCCATTTAGTAGTATAAACTGTGCAACACATAAAACAATGCAGTAAAATAGGCATACTACAGAGGCTATCATAGACCTTGTACACTTAACTGCTCAAATCTGTGTACTGATTCCATCCCAGATCATAGGGTTGCTTTGGGATGATGTCTAATGGCCAGATTTGTGTGAAATTAGAATTCACCACAGTAAAATTCCACCAATCTAAGTGAATCATCTTTTTTAAATTCCAAGAATGCCCTGCTATAGTAATTTGTACCTTATGTTTTACCACAAAACTTACCTATTATCATTTTTAAGCTAAAAAGCAGGAACATTCACATGATAAATATTTAAGCTATCTTTGTCAACGCTAAAATGTCAATACTGAACATCATATTGATGAAAGGAAACATTTCAAAACAAGGATCTGAATTACAGTACAATTATAGTTTCAAAATTAAAAACTGTGTTCAATATTGATTGATAAGTTGAATAAAAGAAAAAGACACAACATACAACTGCAATTTTATTTTTAAAAAATTTCTAAAATATTGAATAATGCATTAAGAAGACTAATACAAGAAAAGCATAGCTGATGTTTTCTTTTGTCCAGAGAAAATATCAGTTTCTGTAATTTTGCATTTGGTATATGGCACATTAGGTCATAAACAATATGTTTATGTTCCTAGTTCTGCAGTTGCAAAGTAGAAACTATAAAGGGATAGTTTATATGTGATAAACAAGATGGTTCTTTAGTAAAATTAAATTAAAACTCTTATATACAGCTTCTCTTTCTCACAAACACAAACAATTTTGTTCAATGGTAAAAAAGTTAAGTACAGTTCAGAACAGTAAGTGCACCAAAAATAACACTTTCTTGAGTGCATAATAAAGGTTTGTGTGATTATTTTTATAAGAAGGTTATTTGATGTGTGCATTTATCAACTGAATGCCCTTTTTATATACTGTATGTATCATAGTCTTATGAACCCTGTTCTACAAGATCAACAATAGTAAGCCTAATTCGAACATTATTAATTCTATCAATTCAAAACATGTTACAATATACATCAAGCTTCTTGCGTGATGAAAATACACAAAATACACAGTACTCAAAAGAACCAATCTACAGAAATGCTTTTTCTTAGCAAAGCCTATTTACAAACAGAATTTGTGGTACTAGAAACAAAGATCCAAGACGTTGTGAAGGCAAAAAGTCAACATAAAATGAAAATTAACTTTTAATTGGAAATGTTGTATCAAAATCTAATTTATCTAACAACTAGAGTTTGGAAATATAGATCCCAGTCTATAAAAAGCTCACAAAATGTGAATACATACCTCTGTGTATTGATTACACCTTTTTAGATGTCTACATATTTATTCTTTATGTATATTTTTTCAAGTTAAAGATCTCATATTTTTTTCTTTATTTGTATCAATGCACTATTCACATAACTGTTTGCATTGTCCCCATTCATACAGATCAAGAATATTTAATTAGCGTTAAATATGTCATCAAATAAAGAATATACATAACACATTAGTTTAGTATAATTTCTGTAGAGGATATTAAGGTGTTCCTTGCAGGATAGGGTTCCATATTTACAGTTCAAAATGTAATTTGATGATCCTTGAAATTGGTGCTATGTATAGTAGTGTGATGTGATTCATCTGTAATGAATTCTTTTTGAAGCTTGAATGGTATATCCCCAGCAGAGATATCCTTCAACTGGCATTTGTAAAGCTTTAGTTTCAAATTCATCTTAAGGTGACACTATAAAAAAAAATTAAAAGTTATCTAAAAATAATAAGTACATTTGTATATAAACTATGTAGTCTTCACTTTTGATATACTTTTCAAGTCAATAAAGAATTGATAACCAAAGAATTGTAATAAACGATTGTCTAGAATTTTAAGATTGTCATTATTTGTAGTTACAAGGACAATAGTTACAAAAAATTAAATATGTTTTACCAAATAGATTAACTGAAATAAAAAGGACCGAACTGTATCCTAATTAATATTTGAAGATGGAATGAGCATGTTAAAATAGTAAATGTAAAGAAAACAGCAACATGGCTAAATTGGCTGTTTTGTGTTATATATGTAAATATTTTGAGTTTAAGATTATTCACTACATATCTATGTATATACTATAAATGTGAATATATAATTTTTTTAAAATATTATATTGAATGAAACATACCTTCTACTGATTATCTTCTTTGATAAAGGGAAATAATTATCATTTCAGCTGAAAATGTATATTGATAAAATCAAATTTTATTCAGTGCTTTACAAAGAATCATGCACATTGGTTCCTTTTTTTAGTTTAACTTATAATTAAAATACCTTACAACAGTTGTATACACATGGGTGTTCCAAAATTCTGCTTGTTTCTACTCATTCTTATGATATGTTTAGAGGTATATTTATCAAATGGTGAAATTGAGTTTCACCCATTGATAATTATGCCTCTAAAAATCCCAAAGGAATGAATAGATAGTGGTGGAATGTTTCTGTTGTGAGCCCTAATTTCATTCAATTAGCCAAATTTGCCTATTAGTTTCTCCCTAGTACATTCAATTAAATGCAAATCTTTTTAATACTATGACGTCTGGGGTAATTGTTTACTTACTTGCTGCTATTTAAAGTAACATGGCATCCTAATGCTTCCTGCAACGATTTCTACACACCCCGTGTGACTGATCACTCATATAAAACAAAATACACACACTTTTTACTATGTAAAACTAGCAATCAACTAATCACAACTACAAACATACTATTCTTTTATTTTAGTGATATTACTTTTTTTTAAATGCAGATTCACATTATATTCTTACACCTTTAAACATATTTATTTTATTAATAATTTTATAATTTGACCACAGTTCTTATTTGAAATATAGATTTTTGATTGAATGTATTGGTTTTATTCTTTTGTTAGTGATTTTACAACAGTGTGCACTTATCTTGATTGCCTCTACACTTTATTATTAAATAATTATTGAATTATTAGTTCAATTTTTTATGTTAAGGGCATTTACAGGCTCATAATTTTGTAACCCTATCAATATTGAGCATCAGAAATGTATTGGCATTGATATCTTGTATTTTTAACAATTAGCTAAGGATGTGTGTCAAATAGGATTTAAACATTTCCTAAAAACAACTAGTTTTAGCAAAATCATTTGTGTTTAAAAAGTTGGAATGCAAAGGATCATTTACCTATTTTGAATGTATCAGAATGTGCTTTTTACAAAATGATATGGTGTTCTGGCATGAATTAACTGTGGGTGTGGGCTTGTGATCTATGTAAGTACACTTATTGCTGGTGCAATGTTATACAGATGTACATTACCATTTATATGGTACTGACTACTCAGGAGCCCTGGACATTTTAAATCAATTGTATTTTAGCTGCATAATGAATTGTGTTATTGATATTATTTTTTGAATTATTAAAAATATGAAACATTTACTTAGACTTGTGGTACTACCTTCAAATTAAGACATTTTAAGTTGCACTTAATTGTACAGTTTTCTGGTTAGCTAAAATTCACCCCAATATACAGTACACCTGGGGGCAGATTTACTAAGGGTCGAATTTCCAGGACTTAGATAAAATCTTAGTAAACATTCTAGGCTATAATGGCAATACGTTTTTTGAAGAGACAATACTTCAAAAATTGGATTTTGGGCTATTCGAAAGTAGCCCAAAATTACGTCGAAATTTAAACTTTTTAAATTAAAATTTTCACTTCAACCCTTAGAAAATAAGCCCCTTAAAGTAAAAATATTCAGAAGAGGCTTGCATTTAATATAAATAAATTCACTATACAATATAATGAAATATAGTCCCATGCCTTTATTAAAAAGTAAAACAAAATGAAAACAGTGGTATACATGCAATTTTTTAAATGAAGAATAAGGATAATAATGGTGAATAGCAAAAATCCAGCCAAACAGGAATTTATTGGGCTATAGCCACAATATCTACAGGGTAGAGTTAAAATATGCAAAATGCAGACATTTAGGGGGTTATTTACTTAACTCTTAATGCAAAAATCCAGAAACATTTGTGATTTTTTAAAAATAAAATCTGACTTTTAAAACAAATCACAAACTTTTCAGAATTTATTAAACCCCAAGGATGGAAAAGTCCAAATCTGAAAATCCAGCAGCTCAGACCTGTCAAAGTTTCATAGGTCAGTGATTTTTTGTTGTGTTCTGGGTTTTGTGCAATACCCTAAAGTTTTTTGAGTTTTCGGGTGAAGAATCCAAAAAACCATGAAAATTAGATTTTATCCTGCAAAGCAAATTTTCTGTAAAATGTAATAATATATGAGTAAAAAACCCTTGCGGATTGTGGATTGAGGTGGAAATGTAGAGATACGGTAGAACTCCCATTTTCCCCTGATTTTAAGTTTTCCATCATTTTACATTGTTGTTTTGTGGTCCATCTATAAACTATGCATAATACATAATACATCATTTAATACATAAAATTTTCCTGGCTTTTACACCTTTTTTTCTGGACCCTGAAAAACATAAAATGGGGGTTCTACTGTAAATACAGTGCTGTTTAGAAACATATTAACACACCTAGATATTACTGATGATGTCCACACACAAAAACATAAATAAATGTATTTAAAGGGAGACTGTCATGGGAAAACATGTTTTTTTTTAAACGCATCAGTTAATAGTGCTGCTCCACTAGACTTCTGCATTGAAATCCATTTCTCAAAAGAGAAAACAGATTTTTTTATTTCAGTTTTGAAATCTGACATGGGGCTAGCCATTTTGTCAATTTCCCAGCTGACCCTGGTCATGTGACTTGTGCCAGCACTTTAGGAGGGAACTGCTTTCTGGCAGGCTGTTGTTTTTCCCTTCTCAATGCAACTGAATAGTACGCAGTGGGACATGGTTTTTTACTATTGAGTGCTGTTCTTAGATATATCAGACAGCTGTTATCTTGTGGTAGGGAGCTGTTATCTGGTTACCTTCTCATTGTTCTTTTGTAAGGGCTGCTGGGTGGGGGAAAGGGAGGGGGTGATATCACTCCAACTTGCAGTACAACAGAAAAGAGTGATTGAAGTTTTCTTAGAGCACAAGTCACATGACTTGGGGCAGCTGGGAAATTGGCAAAATGTCTAGCCCCATGTCAGATTGCAAAATAAAATATGAAAAAATCTGTTTGCTCTTTTGAGAAATGGATTTCAGTGCAGAATTCTTCTGGAACAGCACTATTAACTGATGCATTTTGAAAAAATTTTTTTCCCATGACAGGATCCCTTTAATAAACTCATATGTGTGTGTGTGTGTGTGTGTGTGTGTGTGTGTGTGTGTGCGTTCATGTGGTGAAATAATTTAGGGAAAATAAAGCAACATGTAATTCATTACTACACATTTGAACAAATGTATTTAACATAAAAGTGCTAACATATCAAACCTTTTTAATTTTATATGACTTTGTTCTGACAAATTCAATCAAGCATAACTGGTTCCACATTACACAGCTTCCAAAAATCTACAGTTTAGTGTGCTATAAAAAGTAACCACAGCATTTTCCCAAAGGTGTATATGATAGTCAATTACCTCTTCATATCATTAATTTTGGAAACTCAAATTCAAATTTGTGAGTTTAAGAACAAAAAATTGTAACCACTGTAAAAATTTAATTTCAACATTGATAAATTAACTCAACCAAATTCAACCAATTAAACGTCTTTTCTCTGCTACTTTGACTTGAAGCAGTGTGGAAAAACTGATTTTTTTGCTGACATCATGTGTTCTCCTAAACAAAAGTGTTCCCCCCTTTTTCAAAGTAATCTTTCAATAAGGTGAACACATATTTGTGTTAAGATAAAGGACAATTTGACAATAAAGGAATTATATATATCCAACAAAAGCAAGCAAGCATGACTGGGATCATTCTAGTTCCCACAGATTTACCCTATTTCTTGGTTCTACCTATTATTTTCAATGACATTCTATTTACCAGAACATTGTATTTGCTTACTTACAAATTCATTCAAACTAATTACTGTGGTAATTATGTTTAAGCAACCAAACCTGTGTAGTTATTCTTATAGGTCATAAATAAAATTCATTTTAGGTGTCAAAAAATGTTTATAGATACAATAGATGCACACAGTGTTGTGTGCAATTGCAAATATGAAAGAAAAACATCACTAGGAAAAACATTTGTAGGTGAATTGTATTTTATTTATGAAACAGTATCTTATCTCATAGCCCTTTAGCATACAAACCAAAACAAATGGTACTTAAATACAGACCAAACAAATGGTGTCTGGGGTATTGCAATAAAGGTTTTAGTTTATAAAATATTTTGCTACTCTCCTTAGCAGCTATACAAACAGCATTAGCTAAGGAAAGATATCTAAATATTGTCATAATTTGTATTACAAGATTAATTCATCATATAGATTATGATGTGTTACTTGCATATATTACATATATATATTATATACAGTTTTCCCAGTTTCTATAGAAAAATAATATTTTAAAAAATCTGCACAATGTCACAAATTAGTTCAGAAAAAACATGTTCTATACATGAGTTATATAAATGTTGACACTAACATTATTACAGTATGCATTGTGTCAATGCATCAGACAACAAATTAAGTAACAATTTTTAAAGTTAATAATTGCTGATTTAAAGATAGAGATTGATATATGGTAGATTAAAAAACATATACATAGCAAAGAGGAAGAAAGAGTAAGATATTCACAATTACAGTATGGCCAATAAAGCAGATACAAAAATATTTAATAATAAATTAATATACGAGTACTTTATATTCTATCTGATTTCACTAAAATATATTTTACTCACAAGTAGGCAGCCTTTCCTTCTTCCAGTTCTTTGCTTTTTCCACTGGAGCCACTTTTTTTCCCACAAATTCTTCTAGTTATACACATTAGTAGGCCACATTGCCTTATAAAGAAGCAACTGACATCTGTCACAACTAGAACAAGCAGAAGTGCAGCCACTGCCAAACCAATAACTGCACCAACTCCAAGTCCACTGAATAGTGTATCTGTAAGAAAAAGTATATTTGCTATATGTTAACAAACAATCTTATCTACATATCCAGTTATCACAAAAAATTTCTCAAAACCAACGTCTATAATAGATTATTGCTTGTATAATGTAAAATGCTTCTGGATTACAAGAAAAAAGGATGAAGAAACCCCAGTATATGGAGCTTCACCAAGACAAAATACAAAAATATGAAATGCCTTTATTGAATATAAAATATTGTTTTGAAAACATCCACACATTGAAATAAACCACATGGTGTTAAAACAATGGACTCAATGACAAGTCACAAAAGACCACATTACAAATCTGTAGTAACATCTAAACATAATTACAAAAATTAATTAGTACCCGGTTACTTATTGGATATGCCCAAAACTATACTAATATATGCTGGTTTATATCAAAAACATACAGCAGAGGACACATTCAACTTTATAGACCCATATACCATATTCAAGTGATCAAAAGAAAAAAAGGGAAAGAATGTCTGATAAATAGAATTATTACATAACCCAAAAGACCCTGACCAAACAAAATGAATGAGAAATGATCAGTCTAAACAACAACCCCACCAAGTAACTTTCACTGCCAGTAAGGTAAAAATGAAGGTGTGCTTGAGACCATAAGTCCCAGATGTCAATGGCCAATTCACATTTTGCCCCTAATTAGGGATGGCGCGAACGTCGGAAAAAAAGTTCGCGAACATATTCGCGAACTTGCGTCAAAAATGCGAACGGTTCGCGAACGTCGCGAACCCCATAAACTTCAATGGGAAGGCGAACTTTAAAAGCTAAAAAATACATTTCTGGCCAGAAAAATGATTTTAAAGTTGTTTAAAGGGTGCAACGACCTGGACAGTGGCATGCCAGAGGGGGATCAAGGGCAAAAATGTTTCTAAAAAATACATTGTTGACACAGCGCTGCGTTTTGTGCTGTAAAGGGCAGAAATCACACTACGTCACTCAGGTGATGTTTCTGGACACGGAATGTGAAAAAGCTCACACAGCTACGTGGCACTTGGTTAAAGACTGGGCAAACAATGCCTACAAGGTCAACGGATACACTACTACAGCAGTGGATACGGATAACGGAAAATATTATTGCTGCTTGAAAAACGTCACTCAGGTGGTTGTGGAGACTGTAATATTATGGATATTTAGACAGAATTTGAACAAGCTCACACAGCTAGATGGCAGTTGTTTGAAGAACACACTGGGCAAAAAATGCCTACAGGGCAAATAATGCCTACAAGGTCAACGTATACACTACTACAGCGGTAGTAAAATAAAAAAAAAGTAAAAAAAAAAAAAATGAATATTAAAAAAAAAAAATCGGGTTGGTGCTGCTGAACTACTAGGAGCAGCACAGTAGCACACCAGTCCCACTCCCCAACACTGCTAGACTAATAGCTAATAGACTGGGCTCTTATAGTAGCAAAGTAAAACAACAAAAAATAAAATAAAAGCAGTCCTTACAAGGACTATTGGGTTATTACAGCAGTCAGCAGATGAGATCAGAAGCAGGACAGCTGCCCACTGCAGCTACATACAGAGCACTGCAGTAGAAGGTAGATTACTAGCCAGCAAAGCTACCTAACCTAAAATGTCCCTCAAATCCCTGCAGACTTCTGTCCCTCCAATACAGAGCAGTATCAAGCAAATTACTAGCCAGCAAACTTACTATCCACTGTCCCTCAAATCAATCACTAACAGCTTTCTCCCTACACTAGCTCTTCCAAGCACACACAGGCAGAATGAAAAAAAGCTGCAGGGCTTCGGTTTTTATAGGGAAGGGGAGTGGTACAGGGGGTGTAGGGGTGGTCCAGGAGGGAGAGCTTCCTGATTGGCTGCCATGTATCTGCTGGTCTGGGGTGAGAGGGCAAAAAAAAAGCGCCAACTTTTTTTTTGTCGCCAACTAAGGCGAACCCAATGGCGAACGTCGCGCGACGTTCGCGAACATCCGGCTAGCGCGAACAGCCGATGTTCGCGCGAACAAGTTCGCCGGGGAACAGTTCGCGCCATCCCTACCCCTAATAGGCTTCCTCAGGGGAAATCCAAATGTGAATGTGCACAGATCCATTTTCATATGTGGATGTAAAACAATATTTTTCACTCAATAAAAACATTTGATATTTTGGTATTCCTTTTTTCTTGAAATCTAGTAGTAATTTATATGCCCCTTGGCTACCAGTCATTTGGTATATATAAAGACAAATACCTTTTGAATGCATCTTTGATTTCTGGTGTTTTTTTTTATAGTTTTTATAACAGAAAATGCATCCATATTTAAGTAGAAGTGTCTGAATTATTAACAGTTCATAGTCAAAGACCTGAAAGTAAAATGCTATAGGCATCAACAAACTGAAAATAAAGACACCACAGCAAGTAATTAGTATAGCCCTACTGAAATATTGCTTGAGTGCAATCTTTTATGATGTATAATTGTTTGAACACTTATGGGCAGATTTATTAAGGGTAAACAATTTTAGTGAAAATTATTTGAATTGCAAAATTTTTCAAAAACACGCCTGAAAGGTTCCAGGAGGTCCCCATAGGCTAAAATAGCAATTCGGCAGCTTTAAGGTGGCGAGGTGGCGAATTTCAAATTTAAATTTTTTTTTCAGTTGAATCTAATTTTGGGCTATTCGATTTTTTAATCTGCCCTAGGGGCAGATTTACTAAGGGTTGAATTTTGAATAGTAAAAATTTTAATACGACCATCAAATTCTTTTAAGGAAATTTTTGTTTGAAAATGGATTGAATAAAACATTTTTACATTTGAATTTTCACTTTGACCCTTAGTAAATGTGCCCCTTATACTTGATATCAAGGAAAAAAATTCGCAAAAATGCCCAACCTGTCTGTATGATTTATCAAAACACAATATTTTTAAAAGGTGATTGTTGAGAACAAAATAGTGAAATTGTGAAAATATACTCATATGAGGAGTCAAATAACCACTTTAACATGGTCACTACAAAGATATTAGTGGGGCAGATACTGTATAGCAAGAATATCTTGTACAAAGCATTATACAGAAGGCCACTTATATGATTTAGTACAAGTGGTATTTTCTTCTCCCAAACATTTAATGGAATTAGAGCAATTTAAATTCAGTAGTATCTGTTTTTTGTATGTGTTATGCTTTATAAATATACAGAAATGTATTTTGTTATTTTATACTATTTATGTTAAATAGCACATAAGAAAAATATTTTTTCAGACCTGACTCACTGTGTAAAAAGTATGTTTAATAAGTCCAATTAATTCCAATGTATACATATACATTAATACTTTCATCTCATTTATAATGAACACATAATCGTGAGTGTAGTTGGGGGCTGTACAATTTTTAGGCACAGTTGTAAATTTTATTAATTGCACTTCTGTATAGTTAGCAGTAGCTTCAGGGCTCACCCAGAGCATCAACTGACACAGCAAGCTTGCACCTAAAGAATAAGATGCAACTATGATTCTGAGTGAAAATGACAACAAAACTGACAACTTTTACATCACCCACAATTTACTTCACCCACAATAGCATTTTTTAGCCACAATTAGGCTTGAATTGTGGAAAACCCCTGAATTCTGGGTAATACATTAAAATTGTGATCAAAATTGTACTGTTGTTGCAATAGTAAATAACATATGCATGCTGGAACCAGGGGGGACATAGCCCCCAAGCATTTCTTTCCACAGCTGTGGAAGTTAGTGTGGGTGATTAGATGCAGAGGTGGGGATACAGGAGAGGTTTTAAACAGAGGTGAAACCTTCCCCTGGGACCTCTGCCCAAAATAATCTTTTGTGGCAACCAAAATGACTCCTATAATATACAGGGTATTAGTTCTCCTGTCAGTTTTTTATTAAATGTGGTAATGTAGATAACACAAGTAGAAAGTGTAAGTAAAATTAACCATACGCCATCTGCCTGTTCATAATATAACTACCCTATCCGACTTCATGCTACATTTCTTTATTTGTGCATTATATAATTAAATAAAAAATACATTTTTATACTGAGATTATTACCCAAATCGTTTTAAACAAGATACAACATTAACAAGAAACTCACCTGCAATTACATTAGGTTTTGGTGGCATCACAAATTCAAACAATGTTGGCTCAGAGTGACCAAGTCTATTAGTAGCTATAATATGAACCTCATATTCCATGTTCCACTGTAGATGGTCTAATACTATATAATCTTTATTGCCAAGAAACTTTTTTTCAAGCCACTGGTCTTCTTTGTCTTTCTGTAATAAATTAAGAACTTATAAAATTATGATTTTTAAATAATTACATTTTAGAAAAAGTGATTGTATAATATTCTACATATTATGGAAGTAACGGGAAATTGTGTATATATACAAATTAGAATGCATAAAGCAAACTAATATAAATGTACTTTATAGGGACATGAAAAAATAGATTTTTAAATTTGTACCCATTTTGATCATCTGGGCAAAAATGTATCTTTGAAGATATATACTGAATAGAATTAATATGGCATGATTGCATTTGGCGGTATCAGTTTTAATCAATGAACTGTATTACAAATAATGTTACACTAATGCACGTTGTGGTTATAAATATAAAAACAATTTCTCACAATTGTAAAAGTTTCAAAACCTCAGATGTATATTTTAGGGTAATCCATCCATTTGTAGTTTCAAAGCATTAGCCTAGTAAATGATAAGACCTTTTTTGATATTGGGGCATCATTGTATTCTATGCATGCTGTTCTTAGTTATAGGATAGTAAAGTATACCTGAAAATAGATCTATACTTTGACAAGACCAGGTGCCCCCCCAAAAAAAGATGGATGTATCAAACAGACAAAAGTATATATTAAAACATTCTATACATTTTGTTTCTGGTTATCATACCTATTAATCCAATAGGCACATTCAAAATAAACAAACCTAACTTTTCTCCATCTGGAAACAAGTATACAAATGTACACATAAAACTTGCAAATAATTATTTAATAAAATAAGCAATAATCACGCTTTTTTAAATAAAAAAAAAACAGAAGAGACAGAAGAAAGAAATAGAAAACAAATTGTGTACGTTATGCACCAAATATAGAATAACATATCAACCTACAAATGGATTATTCATTTTTATTCTTTCTTTCTTATGATCTTGGGAGCCACATTAAGAATTAGCATCCATATTTGATCATTTAGACTCTACTTAATGGTTGATTATTTGCATTAGCTATCCACAACATATTATCTATATTTACATTGAATTGAAAGCCTTCCCAAAAATATAAATGTGTTTTTTATATAGCTATGCCTGTTTCCACTGATTTAAATGAAACCAGGATTGTTTATGTGCTTGGTGGGACCCCTTCTTAGACTCTATAATGCAACCCCTTCCTCAACTTGCAATATATGTGTTAAAATTTTTAATAAGTACTTGTGATTTACTATAAGCGAGTAGTTAATTAATCAAAAATTAGTCTTGTAAAGTTACCAGATGTTTGGTATTATTTGAATTCAAATTAAAATGCAAATCGAGTTTGGATAATTTATAATTCGAATTTGAGAGTTTTGACCAAAAGACTCTCAATTTGTTTTACTTCAACCCTTAATAAATGTTCCCATAAGTCCTATTATAACCTACATTAAACGCAGGCACAAAATAAAATGGGATAACCTCAAAAACAGAATATGAGAAAACTCATATTTTACAGTTTATGAAATAAACAGTCGATTCACCAACAAACTCAATTTTGAATTTGTAATCAAAAATACTTACACTTCGATACTTTACAACATAGTTTAAAATTGGTGCTCCTCCATCATCCTGTTTTGTAATGCTCAGCTTAAAACTTTTACCACCACCAGGTTGTCCATGAATTGATGGTGGACTTGGTTCTCCTACAAGACACAATATTTCTTGTCAGAACAATAGTACCTGTTTATGACTTCATTGAAATAAACAGAGATGGCCAATATTTTTTTCAAGACATGAGATGAATATACCAGAAGTAAATTGGGCTTTTTAAGACTTCCCTCCAAAAAGTTCAAAAAAGGGCAGCATTAAATGGAACAAGAATTTCACTAACAGCTATTCACTAGAAGCTAATATTATCCAGTTCAGTCTCATAACCAAATGAACCTTAATAATTATATATTTGCCATATCATGCCTCAATTTTACCCTAACACTCAAGCAATACTACTACAATAATACTACTATAGTAGTAGAATAATCAATCTATTTTCTCTTAAGTACTACATCTACATCACTTAACCAACATAATCACTCAACTGTCTACGCTTTTCATTGGAATTGCCAAATTCTTTCAAAACAAATTAAGCATATCATCATATTTGAAGAGATACCATATTTACTTAGTTTACTACCTAAACACTTTTCTTCTTGCCTTGATTATTTCCCAGTTACTGTAAGTATGAATATTATTTAAGCACTAAGCAATATGGGGTGCAGCAAATCTATAGCAACAGATAATTATACATAATCAGAAATAAATCACATGTTTTATCAGGGCTAATACCTGAATTTAAAATAAAACCTACCTTTATGTTTATCATTAAAATCTACTACTGGCAATGTGTGTCATTGTGACTCTGCATTTGTGATTGCACAATTTCCCTTTTATTTTCATTGTTGTTCCTTTTATTGCATTATAATTTTAATATACTACCATCTACCATTTCCAAAAGCTTGCCTACTGATGTATTATTATATCAAGATATGGTCAGTAGCTTATATAGCTCATAAGTATCATGCTACATTTACTGATCAGTGCTCCAAAGTGAGTAAGCCTTTTGAGCATGTCTATTCCTGTACACATATCACAGCATGCTCCCCAAGCTTGCCCTAACTTATGGTGTGAGCAGGTAATTATTGGCTCACACTGCTGACAATGGCACACATGCACATAGATTTGTGCTTCAACACTTTACTTTCATTTTATTTTTCTCACAAGTGTAAATATTACCAAACTGATACCTCAGCATGTTATAATTAACTATTAGGTAACATTTTAAATGATTGTAATTAAAGTCCATAACCCTTGTTTCTTTTGTCATCACCATCATTTACACCTTTTGGTTCTATGACATCCTACTTAAACACTGTACTTCTGAGTTTACCATATTATTATTATTATATATTATGTTCTTCACTAGCTTCTGGTATTTTATACTCTTTAAATCAATCAAGTCTATTCTTTAAACACATTTTTGCTCAATACTAAACTAGTAAAATGCAACATTTCTCATTGTTCCAAAACACAGGCCTCTGACTAACATCAAGGGAATTCTAGGAAAAAGTCATGGAACAATAAAAGTAAGTTGTATTTGATCTACTGCCATATAGAGTATGGATAATTCAGTTGCCTTTAGTGATTCTAGGATGAGTCTCTTTGATATAATTATCAGTAAGGTAGTGTTACCTAATAAATATGTTGGGCATAAACATGAATCAATTTACAGTAAATAAAGAAAATCACTGATGTCATAGGATACTATAATCTGAATGTATCTTATTTTTTAGGAACAAAGCTTCACCAAAACCCCATCCACAATTTTGCCCAATTTATCATTAAAATAACTCAAATAAAATGGTCTGTGAAAAAACTCAATAAAATTGAGCAAAAACCTGAATTGATTAATTTTTCCTGACTGTTCTCCTGGAACTTTTCCATGTCTCTCTTGTAGACACTGTAACAGTTGTATAAAAGGTGACAGTATATATCATCCACAAAAGGGCACGAAATTTAAGATAAAAGGATACTATATATTTTTATCTACTTATGCAGTTTATGGGATTAAATGTCCTTGTGGATTGATGTACTGTATATTGGACAGACTACTAGACAAGTCAAGGAAAGGATAGGAGAGCACAAATCTGATATAAAAAGAAAATTTAAACAGAACCCGGTGGCGGAACATTTTGTAGATGCAGGTCACTCTGTTTCCCAACTGCGTTTTCAAATCCTACAGCAAATTCATAGACCCAGGAGAGGGGGAGATAGAGCAAAATTATTGTTAAAATGTGAATCCAGGTGGATTAAGAAACTAGGTACCCTCATGCCTGGAGAACTAAATAAGGAATATTAATTATATTCTCTGTTATAGGAATCTTTTATGTATTTTAATGCTTGTAAACTTTGTAAAGAAGATTTTAATTTGCCATTTTGCTTTCTAGTGGCTTCAAAAAGAATACATAGATGAAGCAACACCAGCTAAGTCTGCTGTTTATGTGATAAGTCCATGTCATGTTGTCTGAAAATTGAAATTATTGTGCTATATTGGTATTTTGTTATACAATTATCTTGAAAATAATTTTATAATTGGTTTATAGTAAGCTCCAGTCCTTATTTAATGAAAAAACCGCAGGTGTGACTCCCCGTCCTTAACCCACGGTGCTCACCCTTAATTCAGGTGGGCCCGGGTGCAATCGCCCCGGACCTATCGCTTTCACAAATTTTCTTCAAAATAAACACCATGCAGTTGCAGGCTACTCACCGCTCCTTTAGTCTGGCCCGGGTGCTCTGCCCCGAACCCGCAGCTTGAGGGAGAAATTGTCAGCAAAAATTCCACTTGGCACGCACACCAACGACTCAGACCGATGCGGTGAATAAAAGGCTTTTTATTTCCCAAAAATCAGCTCTCCCAACGCGTTTCGTGTGACACCACACGTACTCATGGGAACCATGAGTACGTGTGGTGTCACACGAAACGCGTTGGGAGAGCTGATTTTTGGGAAATAAAAAGCCTTTTATTCACCGCATCGGTCTGAGTCGTTGGTGTGCGTGCCAAGTGGAATTTTTGCATACAATTATCTTGGCAAAGCACTCTTGATACAGTGTAATTTTTTATGACATATTTGTGGCAAAATGTACTATTACAGATGTTACTATGTTATTCTGGTCTGCTGCTACATAGTTGCTATAAACAAAATAATTTTGATATATTCTAACCACTAGGGGGCTTTTGGTAGTTTGGGTATTTAAGAGTGTCATATGTTTGTGGTTTTTAAACTTTGTCAGCTTGAGAAAGGACCAGGAGGTCCGAAACGTTGCTGTGCCATGTTATATGCTGCAATAAAGGCGTTTTAAGAATACAAGGGAGTACTGCGGATCATTATGTTCTCCTGAATCACTCAATTTCTTCAGGTTATTGACCAAAAACCCTGTATTTTTCAAGTTATAGGGTTAAACCTAGTGATAACAATGATATCTTCAAACTGGAATAACGACATCTCCCACTGACTTTCAGATTTCGGCTTTTTGCAGCATCAAGGTATAACGAATCTTGAAAAATTCAAGTTTTTTTCATGAAAAATATATTTGCCCCAAAAAGCCTGACCACCATAAATATTTGCCAAAATGCTATCCAGGTTTGATGTGTATTATCCTTTATAACATGCTGAAATACTACACAGCAGTTTACAGAAATAGTCCATCATTCAAGCTAGTCATATACTTTAAATCAATTCTATTAAAAGCCATGTTTTATCGCTCCTTGCAGAGAGTGCTCTGGTTGGAATTTAACTCAGCATGCTGATACAGCAGCAGTCAGTACTGAGACAATGTGTGGCCCATAATTGAAGTATGCCAGAAGTAGTAACCAGGTAGATTTTTTACTAGTCTGATCTTAATGATACTGTAATTATTTCATTTTAATTAGGATTCGATAAAAAAAATTTTGTGAAGTTGTCTTTGCTCTGTGGATAAGCCAAACTTACCAGATTTTAGCAGATCAAGGGAATAAAGGATTAAATGTAAGTACTCCTTAAATAGAAGATCTAGAAACTCAAGGCAATATATTATTATCATCCCTTAAAGGGATCCTGTCATGGGAAAAAAATTTATTTTCAAAATGTATCAGTTAATAGTGCTGTTCCAGAAGAATTCTGCATTGAAATCCATTTCTCAAAAGAGCAAACAGATTTTTTTATATTTTATTTTGAAATCTGATATGGGGCTAGACATATTGTCAGTTTCCCAGCTGCCCCAAGTCATGTGACTTGTGCTCTGATAAACTTCAATCAGTCTTTACTGCTGTACTGCAAGTTGGAGTGAAATCACCCCCTCCCTTTCCCCCACCCAGCAGCCTTACAAAAGAACAATGGGAAGGTAAACAGATAACAGCTCCCTAACACAAGATAACAGCTGCCTGGTACATCTAAGAACAGCACTCAATAGTAAAAGTCATGTCCCACTTCGTACTATTCAGTTACATTTAGAAGGAAAAACAACAGCCTGCCAGAAAGCCGTTCCCTCCTGAAGTGCTGGCACAAGTCACATGACTGGGGCAGCTGGGAAATTGACAAAATGGCAAGCCCCATGTCAGATTTCAAAACTGAATATAAAAAAATCTGTTTTCTCTTTTGAGAAATGGATTACAATGCAGAAGTCTAGTGGAGCAGCACTATTAACTGATGCATTTAAAAAAAAAAAACATGTTTTCCCATGACATTTTCCCTTTAAGTGAATGCCTTTGCTACTTGGTAATCAATATTATTCACACTTTAACAGGGTTGTAGTGGCACACTAATTTAAACATTTTTTAAGTGTAGGTCATTGCACAACAAGGATTTAAAATACATTAATTATTCGCAGTTTTAAGAGTGAGAATAAGAAAAACTACTCACGAACTGGCAGTGTCTGGAATATTTCTGTTTTACTATATTCCCCCTTTCCTTTTCCATTTAAAGCTGCAACTTTGACTTCATACGTTGTATTTGCTTCTAAGTTTCCAAGGACAATTATTGCTGTTGCACAATAAAATAAGTAATTAAAGCATCCTTGTTCCAATAGCATCTAAATTTAAATGTCCTAATTGATATTTCTTACAAAAGTAAAATTAAATATGATTTTTTAAATCAACAAAATTAGATATTAAATTGAAGTCAACAATTTTTCAACTTTATTGACTTTATTTCTCAGATGGGAGTCTTATGTAAATAAAATTATAATCGGCATACAGTATCACAGTTTTTATAATTAACTAGATATAATAAAGCAAGCAAAAAGTAAACAGAATGGCATTAACCAAATGAAATCAGAATATGCTATTTTTATAAGTGAAACAGATTTAATGACCACATCATATAAATTAATAACCCTATAAGTCATTCAGAAAGTATTCACACTTCAGTGGCAGTTGCAAATTATTTACTCAACAAAACAGTGCCTTGATAAAGGTTTTTATATTTTATTATCTAATTATAAAAACCATCATAATTTAAATTGCAAATTAAACTATAAAGTACACTTGTTAATACATTAAGAAAACAAACAAATAAAAAAGAGTCATCTGACATTTATAATATTTTGAAAACCATAACACTACATTTAAATTGCAGAAGTGCGCAGAGGAGCATCCTTAAAGGACAAGTAACATAAAAAAAATGGTTTGTATAGCACAAAAAAAATACAAAGACATATTAAACTTTAAAATCACAAAGTCTTTATTAAGAAATAACTTACCAGAACTCCACTTACGCTCCTCTTCAGAAAAGGGGACTGGGCGATCCATTGTGTGATGCTCCTCCCTGCCTTCCTTATTGGAGATAGCCAGGGAGGAGAAATTGAACACCACATGATGGCTCATCACCCTGTCACCTTTTTTTTATAATGTTTTTATTTCTTAATAAAGACTTTGCATTTTTAAAGTTTAACATGTCTTTGTGGGGTTTTTTCTTGCTATACAAATACATAAAAAAAATGTTGATGTTTGCCTTTCTTTAGTCACTAGAAAATACAGTTCCAAATATAAGTACAATGAGAGGTCTATTTATCAACAGTCTCATTTTAATGGTTTTAGAGGTTTTTAAAACCATGACTACACTCATCTCTATCCACAAATGTCATGAAATGTATTAATAGATCTGAATTTAAAAAGCAGAAATTAAAATAAATCACTAAACAATCAAAAAAATACTAATACCTCTAAAAACTCCTTCAACCCCCTGTACCAACAGCAACTGTGCTTTGTTTGAACCCCCTGATTGTTGTGTTTATACAGAATGAGAATAAAGCAGC
Source organism: Xenopus borealis (assembly GCA_024363595.1). Taxonomy (NCBI): domain Eukaryota; kingdom Metazoa; phylum Chordata; class Amphibia; order Anura; family Pipidae; genus Xenopus; species Xenopus borealis. The sequence continues at coordinate 14,255,069 of CM044433.1, forward strand.
AAAAGTTACATAATTTTTCTAACTACATTACATCTTGTGACAGTTTCAAAGTTTGAAAGTTTTAATGTTTCTAATGTTATTGTGTAAGAAGTCCTTACAAGTCTACATAAGATTTGAGAACCTTTTATACATACATGTTAGAGCATTTAAACCAGGGCCGGACCACACCGGACGGGTGTGTTGCAGACAGTCGAGCACGTGCACACAGAAGTACTTTGCACGCCATGCTCCGGTCACATCGGAGCACGTGCATGCGCAAACAGAGCAGGACTCAAGCCCGGACAGGGGTAGACAGCAGTTAAAGCTATGTGCCAGGTGCCCCCCAAGCTTTGCGCCGTAGGCATGTGCTTGCTCTGCCTAACCCTAGTTCCAGCCCTGATTTAAACAATTGCATACTTACACTGTAAAGACATTGGAGTAAATATAATCTAATTTTTGTCATAATAATGCATTCTATTTAGTGATGGGCGAAACGGCCGCGTTTCGCTTCGCCGAAAAATTCGCGAATTTCCAGAAAAATTCGCGATTTTTTTGCCAATTCGCAAAACGAGTCGCGCGTTGTTTTAGACGCGTCGCGTCAAAAACGACGCGCAACTCGTTTTTGGCGGCGAATTTTTGTCGCCGAATTTTTCCTGCAGTTTCGCAAATTTATTCGCCAGCGGCGAATTCGCGGCGAATTCCCGCGATTCGCCGCTGGCGAATAAATTTGCGAAACTGCAGGAAAAATTCTGCCACAAAAATTCGCCGCCGCGAATAAATTCGCCCATCACTAATTCTATTATGTATTTAATATGAATAAATACATTCGAGGTCAACTTGCAGTAAAAAAAAAATCCTGCATGGTTACAAAAAGTAATTTGTTGATTTGGTACAGATTTGGTGACTTCAAAGCAATTTAACATTGGGTTTAATGATTCAGTATATAATTTTATTATTGTTACTCACTCTGTGTTCCATGAGATCTGACTATTTTCCATATTTCTGATGATACTTCCTTGAAATCCATTTGATAATGGTGAATGGGAACACCTCCATGTGAGTCTGGTTTGTTGAAAAACACTTTGGCATATGTTTGTGAAAGCTCTATAACTCGCAAACCATAGGGATTGGAAGGCACATCTTAAAGAATAATTACAATTTTAATTTAATAACATTGTACTAAAAGTGAGCCAAGTCGAAAAAAACATCATCTGAAGTGTTAAGAGAAAATCTCATCTGGAAATCATCTATTTCTAAAAGTAATTTAATCTTCAAAGATCAGGTCAATTAAATTTGATTAATTGGCAATTATACAATTATTGGGAATAAGAACATGAAATGTATTAATATTGTAATATTTCAATTGTGAGCATATCCAGTATATATATTTGATTTCTGCAAACATTTAGATGCCGACATTTAACATTTGGCAACTCCAATCTTAATACAAACCCAAAATTATTTATTAATAAACAAGACCCTTAGTAAGGGAAGAGTTTATTGTCCAGAATGCTAGTTACTCAGGTTTTTCCATACACAGAATAACTATATATATCATTTATCAACATTTGAATTCAAATCCTTATAGGAATTTTTGTTTTTTGGTAAAACTAACAAATTCAAATAATAGCTTTGAAAACTTGAACTAATTAAATGAAAAATCTAAAAATGTAAATGTAAAAATCCATTATTTAAAGGGATACTGTCAAGGAAAAACATTAGTTAACAGTGATGCTCCAGCAAAATTTTGCACTGAATCCATTTTTCAAAAGAGCAGATTTGATTATATTTAATTATGAAATCTGACATGGTGCTAAACATATTGTCAGTTTCCCTGCTGCCCACAGTCATGTGACTGGCTCTGATAAACTATGTATGTTCCCAGTCTGTCTCCTCCCTTCTGCAATCTCGTCACCCTGATGTATTTCCCATTTCCATTATGGACATTTTGTCAGTTTCCAGACTTCTCAGTCATGTGATTTGTGCTCTGATTAACTGCATACACTCTTTACTGCTGTACTGCAAGTTGGAATGATATCACCCTTTCCCATTCCCCCCAGCAGCCTAACAAAAAAACAATGGGAAGGTAACCAGATAGCAGCTCCCTGACACAAGATAACAGCTCCCTGGTAGATCTAAGAACAACACTCAATAGTTAAAGCCTAGTCCTTCTGAGACTGATTCAGTTACATTATGGGGCAGATTTACTAAGGGTCGATTTTTAAGGGCTTTTTCAATAGAAGATGGATTGAATATGCTCATTTTTGATCAAATAAAAATAGTCTGAATCGTTCAAATGCATTGTTCAATTATAACTATTTTGGCAAAAATCTTTCAAATTTCAAAAGATTTCAAAAGGTGGCAAAGTGTCAAATTGATTTTTTGTAAACAGACTACTTCAAAATAAAAATTTCTGAATTTTTCTCAATTTGAATTTTGGTCTATTCGATAGTCAAAGTAGCCAAAAATTACTTCGAAATTCAAATTTTTTAATTCATATTTTCACTTTGACCCTTAGTAAATGTACCCCTTAGTAGGAGATATAACAGCCTGCCAGAAAGCAGTTCCATTCTAAAGTGCAAAAAACACAAGTCACATGACTGGGGGCAGCTGGACAACTGACAATATGTCTAGCCCCATGTCAGATTTCAAAATTGAATATAAAAAATCTGCTTTTTTGAGAATTGGATTTCAGTGCAGAAGGCTGCTGGAGTAGCACTATTAACTGACACATTTTGAATAAACATGTTTTCCCATGACAGTATCCCTTTAAAAGCTGGCAGGTTTATGTAGAAGTCAATGGGAATTATCCTAACAAAAAGTTTTTCAACCAGTGTAGTTTTGTGGTGAAATTTGCAATTTTGACAGAAGTTAACTTTTTTTGAGAAACTATTAAGTTTCTTTTTTTACTAGTAGTGTTGTAGAGTATTGTTTTAATATTATATTTTATTTACTTAATTGTTAATTCTAATAACTATAGTTAGAAATAATGCACTATTTTGAGATGTTACAACACTTTTCAAAAAATATTTTGTCTATATGCCACCCTGTCCTCCCTTGACAAAAAGATCACAGCTACAGTTGAAGTTACTAATTTTTATTAAAAAGTCCCTCATCATGTGCATAGTTCTAGACATAAAAAATAATTAATAGAAGGAATTATAAATCTAATTACCCCATTGTAATATACAGATAAATAATAAAGACCTGCACGTGTGAGTCTTGATGCAAGAAAAAACAAGTTAGTGAGTATTCAGAGACTAAATAAAAATTAATTTGGTTATCCTTACACCAAGACTCACAAGTGTGGGATTTTTTTACTGTACAGTATGCCTGATCATCCCAGCACTGGAGCATTCGCTACATTTTCCTGGGTGCATTTTGCTCAACATACATATAGATATATGAAAATATATATATCAAATATAAAATCACAGGCGGATTATGCAGTGTAAGTTCATGTTTCTTACCAGCTAATGTAAGTATGTATTCTTGAATTCTTGATCCAATTGAATTGATAGCTGTGCAGTTGTAACGTCCAAAATCATTATCTGATAATGGTGTTATCTGAACAAAAAAAAAGTAAATGAGAAAACTTTCATTTTATTATGATTATATTATTTTACACCACTAGGAATTTGTATCAGTGGCAGACATAATGCAATATGGTGTAGTACCTATTATAGACATGGAAGGACACATTTATAAAAAGGGAGAAAATTCAGATAACTTTCCAAAAAGTAAGACTCATTTATAAGAATTTAGTGCTAATTATTTTATCCTTGAAATTCTAGTAGAAAAATAAAATTTTAATAAAATCTTGCCACTTTTAATGAAATGTCTATTCAAACATACCCACTAAGATATTTTGGCCCTTTAAAGCTTCCTACTTTCGAATTAATTTACCCTACTGTATTTTGCACTAAAGAAATAAAAATACAAACATGCTGACAGATTTAAGCCGCCATAAAAAATATAATATATGATTCAGGCACTAAGTGCTGGTAATTGTAATATTCTGATATTGCTATTCTGCTATTGGGCCATTCCAGAATTTAAAGGATAAAGTAAGCAAGGCATTTTTTCTCTTTTTAATGAACTGTGCCAGAACTAAAAAAAAAAACACTTGGGGGTTGTTTACTTTTGGATTTCTGAGGCAAAACGCTAACTTGTTTTTTTAACTCATTTTTTTTATATTTATTAAAGTCTGATGCAGCAAAAAGACCAAATCCAAAATCTACCACCTCAGACCTGCCGAGGTTCTGTATAAGTCAATAGCAGATGTCCCTATCCTATTTTGGTTTTTCTATGGTCTGCTATGAAGTTAGCCCAAAAATATGACCATTTCGAGAAAAAACATTTGGGCTTTTAGTAAAAAAGCCTGAAAAATATGAAAGCATGATGTAATTTTGTTAATTTGTCAATTTACTAATGAGCGCAGGCAACCCTTCAATAGCGAACAAGATGTACGCTAGCATTGCTTCGCATTCTAACGCGAGGCAAATTTTCACTCTGGCGAAAGAGCGTTACTACGCAAATTCACTAAGATGCAGATTTTATTGAATGTTACCTCTTGCGCCAGACTTGCCTTCATTACCTCAGACCAGGCGAAGTGCAATAGAGTAGAAAGGAGTTTGTCAAAAAATGTTTGAAAATTTTTCTAAGTCCCAAAAAACACTAGCATCTTTTCATTTTTACTGGGTGATAGGCTGTAAATGATTTAAAAAAAAATTTGGGGATACCCGGCTTCCCCCCTACAAATGCAACATAAACTGTACAGTGGGCACATGTGTAGGGCACTATAACAATTCTATTTTCTTTAATTAAGGTTTCTCAGGCTTGTGTAATGTTATGTATTTGCTAAAACATATATGTCCATTGAACTTTAACTTCCTGCCATATGCAAATTAGGCAATGCTAGTGCAACTTAGCTTTGCTTGCCGAAGTAATACTAGTGCAACTTCGCCAGCGTTTGGTGTCAAGGACACAACATCGCATTTTAGTGAATTTGAGTTATCCTGCAAAATCTATAACTAGATTTAACTAGCGTTGCGATGTGAGCAAAGTGGACACTTGGAAAGTTGCACTCTATAGTGATTTTGCCCCTGTCTACCAAAGTATGGACAATTTAATTATATATATTTATATAGTCTATCAAGTTCAATGCTTCCAGATGCACTCCAATGCACATACATACACAAACTCATACCAGCCTTCTATACACTCACGTAAACTATATATTCCAATATCTATAATAAGTTAAGATTTTAGTAACAAAATAGCCTTAGATATACTTGTTCAAGAAATCATGCTAGCAACTCTTAAAGGCATTTATAAAATCTGCAATTACAACATCACTTGGCAAGTCATTCCACAATCTAACTGTCTTCACTGTGAAAAACCACCTACCCTGTTTCAAGTGAAAGTGTTGTACCTCTAGTCTAAAGGGGCAGCCTCTGATACATCTAAAATCCCAAGATCCTTCTCAATCATGGATACCCCTAACACTGCCATTTAGTATATAACTCACACACACATATAACTCACACACACACATATTGTGACAGCAGGTCAGTAAAAGTTAGTGGATGTGAAGGATGTTGTATATGCCTGTCCCAGGTTTCAGCAGTTCACTCTCAGTTTCTGGTAATCTGCAGTCAGCTCAAAGGCCAGTTAACAAACTCAGTGGAATCTAATCTGCTGATCCAGTTTGCTATAAGAATTCCCAGCCTGCTTAGGGGTAGGGATGGCGCGAACTGTTCGCCGGCGAACTAGTTCGCGCGAACATCCGGTGTT
>CM044433.1:14270672-14307374 GCA_024363595.1 Xenopus borealis
TTTTATATATATATATATATATATATATATATATATATATTAGTTTATATTATAACATAAATACAGTATTACATATACAGTACATATAGGGGGCAGATTTACTAAGGGTCGAAGTGAAAATTCCTATGGCTTCCCTTAGGCTTCTATTGCAATTCGGTATGTTCAATCTGGGGAAGTAGGCAGTCAAATAAAAATTTAAAGGGCAAGTTCTTCGACTGGCGAATAGTCTAGCTATCAAATATACTGTATATTTATTCGATCTATTTGATGTGACCGAATATTTCATATTCAATGTTTGAAAATACTTAATTTGCATATATTTGTATATTCGAAAATAGACTATTCAAGCATATGTTTGAATCCTTCACACAAATTTGATAAATCTGCTTCTTATATTTGCAGTCTGAAATAAAGGGGCAGATTTATCAAGGTTTGAATCTTGAAGTGAAAATATTTCTAAATTCGACCATGGAATTTTAGTAGAACTATAGGTCCATTTTTGATCAAATTCAAATCGTTTGAATTGTTCAATTTAATAGTTTGATTCGAAAGATTTCCTCAAAAAAAATTTCTTTCTCAAAATTTGCAAAAAGACTCCATAAAGGTTATAGGAGGTCCCCCATAGGCTAAATCGGCAATTTGGCAGGTTTAAGGTGGCGAAGGGTCGAATTAGATTTTTTTAAAGAGACAGTACTTCGATTTTAAAATGGTCAAATTTTTCAATTTGATTAAATTTTTTTCTACTCAAATCAAATTATGGCCTATTTTCACTTCAAACCTTGATACATATGCCCCTAAGCTATATTTCAGCTGTGACAGAGTGAGTAAAGCTGTTGCCTTTGTATTATTAGGTAACTTAGCTATTCATCTGATATCTAATAATAGCAGTAACTTAGGGGCAGTGTGGTAGAGTGACTAGGAAAAGGTGGAAAAAGATCACACAGGGACTGATAGAGACTCCAGGAAGGGAGTTGTCTTTAAACAGAGAAGAGATTCTCTTTTTAACTTTAGTAGCCAGGTACTGCATTCCACAGAGCCAGTCCGGAGATTGGAGCTCACCTTCCACAGGAAAGTTGTCCTGTGGAAAGGCTATTTAAACTTAATTGGAATGGGAGAGTGTGTCTCGCAGCAGGTAGGAGGCCTGGCTGTGTTGGGAACTCCCAGGGGAGCTGGGGGTGGGTGCTGCCTGCTACTGCACAAAGCAGAGGGAGCCTGTGACAAAGTTGTTACTCTCAGAAAGAGTATTGCTAAGTGATTAAGGAAGCCAGGAGGCTGAACACTACCAGGAAGGAGTCCTGTGAGTATAGGGGTGAGCCACCTATGTTGTTTATTGTGTCGGTCATACACAAGGGGCCCAGTCTAGTCAGGGATTGCTTCAAAGTTTGAAGGTAGTGCCCAGTGGGCTAGGTTTTTTTTTAATGATTTATGTTTATTTGCTACATTGGTCACCCCTGTTTCAGTGCATAACTGACTCTGTTTAAAAGTGGGAAAATAAACCTGCCTTTTCCTTGAAGAAGCTGTGTGTCCCTGTCTTTATGATCCTTTGTCCTATGCTGTCTGCAGCGAAAAATTCGCTTAAAATAAACAAGTCGCGCGTCGTTTTTGACTCAACGAAATGAAAACGACGCAACATGCATTGAAAAGACGCGATGCGACGAAAGCAACGTGTCGAAGTTGACGCGGCGCGCGTCAAAGACGTCCCACGACTCATTTAGCAAATTTCTCCACCAATTTGCGAATTTTGCTTGAATTCTACATGACCTCAGCAGGTTTGAGATAAGGGATTTGTCTGAAATGTGTCATGACTTCGGATAAACTGAAAAAAACACCTGTGTTATCTAAAGTCATTAAAACACATTTAATGCATTTAACCTTTTCATTAACACATCAACGCACAATTAATCACAATGGTGAATGTTTTAATTAAATGGGATGCTGTGATACAATTGTCTGTGTTAAATGGGATGAGTGGGTTAAATGTGTTTAGATATGCTTTGTTAAACACAAAAAAAAATTGGCTTAATCTGTAGTTTGGATGCATACAGTCATATGAAAAAGTTTGGGAAGCCCTCTTAATTCTTTGGAGTTTTGTTTATCATTGGCTGAGCATTCAAAGTAGCAACTTCCTTTTAATATATAACATGCCTTATGGAAACAGTAGTATTTCAGCAGTGACATAAAATGTTTTGGATTAACAGAAAATATGCAATAGCAATCATAAAAAAAATTGACAGGTACATACTTTTGAGCAACCCAACAGATATTACATCAATACTTAGTTGAGCCTCCTTTTGCAAATGTAACAGTCTCTACACACCTCCTATAGTCTTTGTTGAGTGTCTGGATTCTGGATGGTGGTATTTTTGAACATTTGCCCATACAAAATCTCCAATTCAGTTAAATATTTTGGCTGCCGAGCATGGACAGCCTGCTTTAACTCATCCTTTTGATTTTCGATGATATTAAGTCGGGGGGGACTGTGACAGCCATTCCAGAATATTGTATTTCTCCCTCTGCATAAATGCCTTTGTAGATTGTGAAGTGTGTTTAGGGTCATTGTCTTGTTGGAATATCCAACCCATGTGTAGCTTAGAGACTGATGGTTGAAAATTATCCTGAAGAATTTGTTGATATTGGTTTGAATCTAGTGATGGGCGAACTTATTCGCCAGGGACGAATTTGCTGCGAATTCCCGTGATTCGCGAAACGCCAGTGAAATTTCGCTTGGCGAATATTCGCCAAAAACTCAGACTCACGTGTCGTTTTTGACGCGACGCAACGAAAATGACATGCGACGAAAACGACACAACACGATGCGTGACAAAAATGACGCAACGCAAACGATGCGATTCCTTTCGCGAATTTTTAGCAAGTTCGCTAATTTTTCGGCGAAGCGAAACTGGGGAGATACGCCCATCACTATTTGAATTCATTTAACCCTCTACTTTAAAAAGGGCCCCAGTCCCTGAACTAGCCACACAGCCGCACAGCATGATGGAATCTCCAACAAATTTGACAGTAGGTAGCAGGTGTTTTTCTTGGAATGCAGTGTTCTTCTTCCGCCATGCAAAGTGTTTTTGCTATGACCAAATAACTTGATTTTGTCTCATCAGTCCAAAGCACTTTTTTGAAGATTTTGTAGATTTTGAAGTGTGTTTAGGGTCATTGTGTTGTGTTGTTGGAATATCCAACCCATGTGTATCTTAGAGACTGATGGTTGACAATTATCCTGAAGAATTTGTTGATATTGGTTTGAATTCATCTAACCCTCTACTTTAACAAGGGCCCCAGTCCCTAAACTAGCCACACAGCCCCACAGCATGATGGAATCTCCAACAAATTTGACAGTAGGTAGCAGGTGTCTTTCTTGGAATGCAGTGTTCTTCTTCCGCCATGCAAAATGTTTTTGTTATGACCAAATAACTGATTTTGTCTCATCAGTCCAAAGCACTTTTTTTCTAAAATGACTATGGCTTGTCTAAATGAGTGTTTGCATACAAGCGACTCTGTTTGTGGTGCAGAAAGGGATTCTTTCTTATCAACTCATACAGATGTTTTTTTGTGCAAATTGTGCTGAATTGTAGAACTATGTACATATACACAATCTGCAGCAAGATGTTCTTGTAGATCTTTGGAGGTAATCTTTGAGTTGTCTGTAATCATTCTCATAATCCTCCACATATGTCGCTCCTGTATTTTTCTTGGCCTGTCAGACCTGGGTTTTACAGCAACTGTGCCTGTGGCCTTCCATTTCCTGATGCCTTACAGTTGAAACCTCTGAGATAGCTTTTTGTAGCCTTCCCCTAAACCATGATACTGAACAATCTTTTGAGAGTTGCTTTGAGGATCCCATGCTGTCAAGGCTTAACAAGCTAATCCAAACATTCTGGTGTTGCCAGTAATCAGTATTGAGCAACTACATGCATTCAAATTAGCAATTACAAGGGTACACAAATTTTCGCAAAACCAGTTTTTCACATTTGATTTAATTTCATACAACTGAATACTGCTTCACTAAAAATCTTTGTTCAGAAAACACCCCATGCCACTGTTATCTTTTTCAATTAAAGTAGAGTAAATTATTATGCAGGCTGAGTGGCATTACCAAACTTAGTCATGGGACTGACAAAATGCAAGAACCTCAATTTGGATTGAATTATTTATCAAACTATACAGTAAGTTTATCATTGGTCAAATTTCGAATTGAAAAAAATTTGAAATTCGACCATGTGAATAGGAAGGGAAGTAAAATTCTTCGAATTCGATATTTGATTTTACCGCAATTCGATTGGTCGCACGACAGAATAGGAAAAATTTGATTGATCGATAAATCATTTAAATAAAAAAAAAAATGTATTCAATCAAAAATAAGGAAACCCAATTTGGTAGCTTTGATCAGGCGAACTAGGTGGTCGAATGAAAATTTAAAGGGGAAGTACTTTGACAGTCGAATGGTCGAATATTTGAATTGTATTTAATTGGAATGATTTGAATAATTTGATTCGATCGAATTTACAAAATTCACTGGTCGAAGTGGTCTTCAAAAACATACAAATATTCGAATTCGAATGCTTTTGAAAATTTGATCGAACTTCGAATCCTTCATGTGAATTTAGTAAATCTGCCCGTACATGTCTAAAGGGCAGAATCTTTCACATCACAATGGAACAATGTTACGGGAGGGGCTACATTACACTGTTAGTCTAAGAGGGTGCGGAACTAGTCCAAATGAGCACAAACAGACTAGCATGGCTTCATTGCAATCTTTTAAACATGTAAAACATATTTTACTTTACTTAGATAAGATAATCATAACTCCATCCACATACAGTATCTATTTTGAAAGTATTGTGTTATAAATATGTAACAAATTGTATCACTTATTTTTTCTTCAGTTATATTAATATATTTAAGTTCATATTTCAATCTATAATACCAGCAAACTAGTAATACAATAATAATGTACAGTACCTGTTTTATTATATCAATTCATATACCATTTAAAAATTGAATAACTGTAATAGAATATTGGGGGGATCTTTACTAAAGGTCGAAGTGAAAATTCAAATACAATTTAAAAAATTTTAATTTTGAAGTAACTTTGGGCTACTTTGACTTTGATTGAATAACCCAAAATTCGATTTGAATAGAAAAAGTACTGGCCCTTTGAAAATTCTTCGAATTCGACTATTCGCCACCTTAAAGCTGCTGAATTGCCATTTTAGCCTATGGGGGACCTCCTAGAACCTGCCCTGAAAATTTTTCTAAGTCTTATGAATTCAAATGATTTTGTGGAAAATCGTTCAAATCATTTGATTCGAAAATTCGAAAATTACCCCCCTCAAAAAAAGTTGATTTTTCACTTCAAAATTCAACCATTAGTAAATCTACCCCTTAAAGGACAAGTCAACCCAAAAAAAATTACTTTTTGCCTATTAAAAGAACACACAATTATAAGCAAATTCCAAAAATTAATGTGTAAAAAATTGTTGGTGCTTTAAAAGTTATTTGTAAATGTAATTGCTATTGAAAGCAGCATTTGCATAATTCCTGATTGTTACATTTTAAACAATGTTGCAAAAGCCAGTCTCCTCCAGCAAGACAGGTCTGTTAATCAGTTTGCATATGTTACAACTGTTTCAAAAGCCAGATCCACCAGTACAGAGAATAGAAAGGGACAGACAAACACTTTTTTCAATAGCAATGCATGTACAAATAACTGAAAAACCATAGAAAATATGTAACAATGTATATTGCAAGGTTGCTTAAAATCATGTTTTCTTTTTTAGGCAAAAATTATTTTTGGGATTGACATGTCCTTTAATGTACCTCTTTACTATATCTTAATCCTATATCATTTAAAAAATACAGAATTGTAAGAATAGCCAACCTGTGCCATGTGATATAAGGCTTTGGAGAACCTGTGGCACGGCAATACAAAGTAATTTCCTCTAGCCGATCTGCTGTTGCATTAAATGATCTTTGCTGAGCTAAAATCTGTGGTGGAACTGAAAGAAATAAAGAAATACAGCATTGGATATATTCGAAAGACTGCGATATATTTTAAAAATAAAAGAACATCTGAGTAAAATGTATTAGTGTGGTCTACATTTATCAAGGCTCTAATTTCGAAGTGAAAATACATTGAAATTTAAGCAGTCAAAGTTTGTTTTCAAACAAAAATGGACCGTTTTCGATCAGACAAGTCAATTTTCATTCTAATTCCAATCGTTCAAATGGAACGATTAGTGCATTCAGGTGTCAGGATAACCACTGTACACATAGGAAAGTATCAAATTAAAAATGAGCATGCATTTATTAGAAAACAATAAAATGTCTCAGTTTTAATATTTGATATAATGGGCGTCACTTATATTGGCACATTTACTAAAGGTCAAAGTGAAAATTCAAATGAAAAAAATTTGAATTTCAAAGTAATTTTTGGCTACTTCGACTATTGAATAGCCCAAAATTTGATTTGAATTGAAAATATTTGAAAATTAGAATTTTCTAATTTAGAAGTAGTCTCTTTGAAAAAAATTTACTTTGCCACCTTAAAGCTGTGGAATTTCTATTATAGCCTATGGTGGACCTCCTGGAACCTTTAAGGAGTATTTTTGAAACTCGAAGGATTTCTTCCAAAATCGTTCAAATCGTTATAATCCAACAATGCATTCAAATGATTTGATCTATTTTTATTTTAGTGAAAATGGACCTATTCAATCCATTTTTGCGCAAAAATGCCCTTTAAAAAAATTTGATGGTTGAATTTGGAATCTTTTTTTATTCAAAATTCAACCCTGAGCATATTATTCACAAATGGTTGTTCTGCCCATGCTGTTTCCTGAACAATAAAATATTGCACGGCTGTGCCCGTCTTTCCAATTTTTGCAAATTCGCTTTGTAAATAAATTTTCACAAATGGCTCGCAAATGAGATGGGTCTTTGCAGAAGTACAAGCATTGTTCTTAAGGCGTTGTGCATGAAAATAGCATTGACAATAAATTTGCAATTTGCAAAACTGTTTTGAGAATATTTTCACAGTGTGAAAAACAAATTAAAAAATCTTTTTGCACACTTTTATTCAGCTTTATGAATATGACCAAGCTCACAGTTTATAAATGGGCCCCATTGTCTTTGCACTGTGAATCATGCCATTCTATTGTTATGTACCTCAACATTTTGAAAATAGGGTTTATAAAGTACAGATTATTTTAGATTCTAGAGTTTTAGCCCATAGGAAAAAAGTCACAAGAGGAGGCTAATAACAGAAATTTTGAGGTTGTCAATTTAATTTAACTCCTTATTTATTATATCTTTATATATTTCTATTATATCTACAGATAGCATTATAAGGTAATAAATATTTACATTTGGTGATGTCATCGCTAGTGAAGGGCGAATTTATTTGCCTAGCTTGAATTCACAGCGAATTCCTGCGATTCGCTGCTGGCGAATAAATTTACGAAATGGCCGTGAAAATTCACCAGAGAAAATTCGCGGCATCAATTTCCGATTTTTACAAATTTTTCTTGAAAATATTTGAAATTGACACATTTTTCGTGAAAACATTTGAAATTCATGAATTTATAGTGAAAATGTTCGAAATTCACGAATTTATAGTGAAAACGTTTGCATTTCACAAATTTTGTGAAATAGTTCAAAATTCACAAATTTATAGTGAAATTGCTTGAAATTCACGAATTTATAGTGAAGCAGTTAAAATTTTTTGTGAAAACTGGTAAATTTCACAAATTTTTTTGAAAACGGTAAAATTTCACAAATTTTTCGATTTTGACATTTTCGCAAATTTTTTGCCATTTTGGCGCAGCGAAATGCCCCAGATTCGGCCATCACCAGTCATCGCTAATGTAATTGCTGATGTCTCATGATAGAGTTCAATATAATTACTAAAGTTTCTAATTTCCTATGTCATGACAACTACTGTATGACAGCATCAATAGTGTCATCTATAATATGGTCATATAAATAATTTCACAAAAAACCTTGAGGACCATACAAGTCTATTTTCTTTCGCTCTTTAGAGATATATATATATATATATATATATACATACATATATCTCATGCAGATAGCATAATGCAGATGTGTCATATACATTGTTTACAAAACAAGTCTTCAAACACTAAAACGGATTTAATGTTTCTAGAAAAGCTGTTCTGCATATGCTTGAGTTAACTGATAGATGCCATCTGGTTATAGTTCCTACTGTATAATTAAATTGCAAAAACATCATATTTTATTTGTTTATATATGCATGAATTTATGTTTTATGTGATGTACATTATTTCTTTTGTTTCATATAGAATTAACTCATTAACATTATTCTAAAGAAGAAATATTTTTCATATACTTTGTTACCCAATTATAGGAAAACTCTAAAAATACATTTACTGATTCTAGTTACAGATCAGATTTGCTCTTGTAAGATCCTCATAGGTTTGCAGGGAGTCTGATCAGTAAAATAGAAGAAATGACAGTAAAAATGGTGGTCATTTATTAATACTGGGCAAACAACCCATCAGATTATTATATTATTTTCTTCTACTTGCAACTGGATTTAAAAAGCTAATGAATGTTTGGTTGCTATGGGTAACTGCCTGAGGGCAAAAATGCCTAGTATTGAGAAATGATCCCAAATGAATCATAATTAAAAAGTGTGGTTACTACATCAATGATAAAAATGTGAATACAACTTGAACAAGATGCAAACATTGTTGAAATGATCTTAAATATAAGATTAAAAAAAAAATATTTTAATAAATTGCATTTACCAATTTCTACAACAAGGACAACTATATTTGACAATAAACTAACCTTAACTGCAAGGATTTTAAGCTTCATACATAGAAACTTCCAATAATGTAAATTATCAATTATAATACTTTGGTGTTTTTAAATAGACCTGTAGAATCTAAATATATTATTGCAGTAACACAAGTTGGCCAAACATTAATTTCTGTCCTCATACTGTATGAAAGTGACTTATCAACCATCTGATGCTTACCACTTGGTAAAATAAATACCAATAAAATTTAATTTAACAAACTATAACACATTAATAAACAAAAATATGTTTAACAAATATCTTATATAGAATCAGATCCAACACATTCTGATCAATTTGTGTGTTGGTTTGATAAACATGTTGGTTCCTTAAAACCCTTGTACATACTTATGTAAATGGAAGGAATGCTCAAGCTCACTGGATTCTGCAAAAGGCATTAGAAGCTTGTTAACTATGTCAAAATCATCCCTGGTTTGGCCAATCTTACACTCACTTTCATCTGATGCATTAAGAATTCTACTACTTCATATTATATACTATATATATATATATATATATATATATATATATATATATATATAATAAGATGCAGTCTTCATACTATGGTTAACCCAACATGCCCTGATTAAATTTACATAAACATTCATTATATTTATTAATAGGTTGTGCTTTATTAATTCAATTCAGTTCAAAGTGAGTTACATTAATATATTCAGGACAATGTTTCAAAAAACATCTGAACTAATATCAAATATGCAGGTGCTTTTTTATAAAGTAGGTTGTATGAAACAATGCAAATTATATCTTCATTTGTTGGTATAGAATAGCTCTTTACTGTTACACCAAGAGCACATTGGCCTTTTTCAGGCTAAACTTTCCTTCACACAAGATGACTTAAGTCTTCTGGGTCTTGCACTTACTTATAAACTTGTTCTAAGTAACACAGTCTAATTAAAGTTACAGTAGTAGCCAGCAGAAGTGCCGAGAGCTGCATTAATTCTCTCCCAGGAGGGAATTCTCTACCAGTGACTGCTATTATCTCAGAATAATTGTAGATGCTGATCTATATCCTTTTACCCTGCAGAAACATGATTATTTGGGCTAGCAGTAATCACAAACTGGGTCATTATGGCAAACTCAATAATGAAAGTCAAGTGAAAACAGGTATATTTCCAAAAAACACCTCTCATATTTTCAAATATAGATTTTTCTTACCGTTCACAATGACATTGATATCCCGAAAATCAATCTCTCCCCTAACCTCCACCCGACCCTCACATCTATAAATGCCTTCATCTCTTTTACTAATGTTTTTAATCTGCAGATTGTTGTTTGGTAACATTGCAAACCGCCCTGGAAGAGAAAAGAAAAAAGTCAGGAATAAATGATCTACGAGATGATTTTGGTCTACTGATTCAAACAGTTTTGCAGTTGTCTAGAATTATCAAGTAGTTCATGAAAAATGCATTGCTCAATTTGAAAGTAAAATGTAATTTTCAATGTTCAATATTTTAGCTGTGACTACTCTTTTATTCTGCAAGAAAAAAGTTATTGTTTAGCTTTATTATTATCATCCGAAAGTGTCCTGGGGCTTCTACAAAAAGTTTGCTTTTAGCTCAACAATTGTAAGATTAAGATAGATATACATCCTATCTTTAGAAATAAATACTGTAATGCTTTAGCTGAATACTACAGGATTAACTACAGTGAATTGCTTCTACAACGTGATCTCACACTAAGGGACACATTTACTAAGGGTCGAATTTCAAGGGTTAATTAACCCTCAAATTCGACCCTCAAATTAAAATTTGAGGGGTTTTAATTCGAGGGTCGAGGGGTTTTAACGCAATTCAAATTATCGAACAATCAAGGGGTTTTAATTCGAATTCGAGGGTCAAGGGGTTTTAACGCAATTCAAATTATCGACATTCTCTAAAGGGCAGATTTACTAATCCAATTTTTTTATGGACTTTTTTGATCGAAAATGGACCTATAAAAATCATTTAAATCGTTCAATCGCATCGTTCAAATCAAACGATTCTAAGGATATTGTGCAAAATCCTTAGGATTCATAGGACTTAGAAAAAATTTCTAGGAGGTCCCCCATAGGCTACAATGGCAATTCGGCAGTTTTAAGTTGGCGAAGTATCGAAGTCGAAGAATTTTAAAGGGCCAGTACTTGTCCAATTTTTTTAAAATTTTTCTATTTGAATCGAATTTTGGCCTAGACCCAAACTACTTCAAAATTTGATTTTTTTTAAATTTGAATTTTATTTGAATATTCACTTCGACCCTTAGCAAATGTGCCCCTAAGACTCAAGGATTCACAGTTATTGAGCCCCATAGTGCCTTCATATGGCTGTAATGGTGCCTTAGTTAGAAAAAGGCTTTAGGACTTCAGTGGGAGTACTCAAATTCATTTAATCTCTTTATTAAACCAAGCTACACCAAACTCCTGTTCATGATTTTATCTTATTTATCAACAAAATAACTTTACAAAATTTGGGTTGGAAGAAGACTCAATAAAATCGAGCACAAACTCGAGTCTTACAAATTTTTCTGATTTGATGCCTATTTTTTGGATTATTACCCAAAAACCCAGGATTTTTCTGATTATCAGACAAGACCCAGCACAGATCTCAATATCTTTCAAAAGGAACATCTGCCATTGACTTAAACATGAGATTTGAGACTTTTTGCAGCGTTGGGGTATTATAATTGTTTGCTCAAAAAACCTTGACCAGAAAAAAGTTGAGGCTTAGTAAATTATTTTGTATTATTAGATGTCACTGATTTCAGATTTCCAAAAATGTGTGCTGATTGGATGATACAGTAGTTGGAAGCAATGGATTCAAAGACGTAACAATAAAATCACTGAGCAGTGATTTCCCCTGCCTCAGTGATTTTAACTTCTAAGCTGCTACCCCAAGCCAGTGCTCCTATTCCTTCTGACTGTTATACTGCCATCAGTTTCCACTTAGCCAGGCATTTCTTGCATCACACTATTGAGCACAGTGCAGAATGCCTAGCCTATTTATGTACTGCACATGTGCCCAGCTTCAACAGACACAGGGAATAAATGGGGAATTAGAAAATGATGGTTGTATACTTTTCAGAATAGAGCTCAATGGAGCCAGGGCATTTCCTAAAAAAAGAGGAGTGGAAGCCTGGTGTAGCAGTAAAGCTATTAGAAGCACTGGCAATACCCAGCTATTTTTTCTTTATTTTTGCTTTAATTACAGAAAAGGAGTATTTATTGTTTGGTGTATTCTGAGGGTCATCTTTAGAGGAGAAAATTCAAAATAGATAATGAATAGATGTTTTGTATGTTATACATTTTCTTGTAACTAAATGATGTATGTAGCTATAAGATATAAAAAAAGGCTCTAAACTTGCAGGAAATTAAAGAAAAAACCTGCAATGAGTAAAAATTACACATTTGGTTATATTTTTTTCAAAAAAAGAGTGGCAAGCCTTGTCAAAGCAGTTCATTTGTTATAGTTAAAACACACATATTATGGCACCATACCTGAAAAACAATAATGTTGTCTGTCCTAAGTGTCTGGTATATATATATATATATATATATATATATATATATATATATATATATATATATATATACATATATATATATATATAATTTTCACACTGGGTGGCACACCTCTACAGTCATTAGAGACCCAGGTACCCGGTAAAAAATACATGTAGCATTCAAGGAGACCAGCAACACTGGGATTTTGGTGCATATATATATATAAAGGCACACACTCACAGAACTTATGGAGAAAAAAGTGTGTTAATAAGTAGTTATAATGAGTGTTATATATATATCCCAGGGACTGAGATAGGCTCCAGGAAGTGAGTTATTCAACAGAGAATCAGGGACTCCATTCAGCAGATCCAGTCCAGACATTGGAGTTCACCTTCCATAGGAAAGCTGTCACGTGGAAAGGCTATTTAAAGTTAATTTGAATGGGAGAGTGTGTCTCTCAGCAGGGAAGAGCAGGTATGAGACCTGGCTCTGTAGAGAACTCCCAGGAGCTGGGAGTGCTTCATGAAGCAGAAGGTGACAAGGACCAGGAGTTGGTCAAGCTTGAGAGTCTGGCTACAAGAGTGTGAGAAAGCCAGGAGGCTGAATATTACCTGTAAGTTCGGAGGTGAGCCAAACAATACTTTTTTGTGGACTGGATGTCCACAAGGGGCCCAGTCTAGTCATGGACTGCTTCAAATTGAAGGTAGTGGCCAGTGGGCTAGGTTTTTGTTTTATTGTTTTATGATTTGTTTGTTTAATACAATGGTCACCCCTGTGTCTGTGTAAGAGACTGTTTGTTTGAAGTGGAAAAATAAACTGCTGTTTTCCTTGAAGAAGCTGTGTGCCCCTGTCTTTATGTTCTTTTGTCCTATGCTGCCTGTCCACTTTTGACTAATCCCCCCAAAAGTTCCATGTGCAAGTTGCCAGTTTGACTATATATATATATATATATATATATATATATATATATATATATATATACATATACAGTATATATGAAATTGCATTAAAAGCATATTTAGGCAGTAATAACGCCCTCTTTCGAAAAATGTAACTTAAAACGTTACCAAAATACTAACTGTCATCAATGTCTGTGACATCTTCACGGTTATTTAACCATCTAACCATTGGAGCAGGTGAGCTGCTGACATGACAAACAACCTCTGCATTTTCTCCTCTTCTGAATTCTTGAGGTGATGGCACATCCTCAAATGTAAGTTTTTCTGTTAGGAAATAAAGTATTGATGGTGATATATTCATAAAATACATTGAAAAATAAGTTCTATAATTTAAAGATACATTTAGGGGCCTATTTATCATGCTGTGTGAAAAATAGTGTAAAGCATTACTGTTGATTTTGCCCAGAGAAGCCGATCAGCGATGAGACTCCACTTTGTACACAGTATGATAAATAGACCTCTTATTGTAATGTACCAATATTCCAAAATATACATAATAAAACTAAACTAATAAAGACATTAAAGTTCTAAATACCCTTTGTAAGTGATCCTACACAAAACAAGCACTGTACCCTCAAAAAAGTAAATGAAGACATCATGTGTGCATGTAAATCTTGTATCAGTATAGTAATGAAAGAAAATTGTAAATGAATGTACATGCAAAAGCATAAGCAGCATATTAAAGGTAAAACTAAATCTGGTCCCTGGTATTACTTGTCCTAGAAATTGTTAAACTTAAAATAAAAACAGAAGAATTGTATCTTCTTTTTTGAGTGTGCATGTGAGCTAGATGACATGAAAAATGGAAGAAAGATTGAACATTTCTAGTTGTGTTTATTTATTTGGTATTTTCCATAAAACAGTGTGACAGATTTATGTTCTTGTGTTCATTTACAAAGGCAGGGATGTTTTTAAAGACTAAGCTACTTTGCATTACTAGAATACTAGAGGAGAACCAGTTTCATTCTCATAATTATAATCAACGGAAAAAATGTTAAAATGTGAAAATATTAAATATTATTTTTATTAGTATGGCTTTGATCCAGATGCAAAACAAGGGGGCTGTGGGAGCATTCCTAGTAAAAATGTATTAAAGTATAGGATCTAGCCCTTATACTAAACCAAGGTTCATCTACTTTAGGAGAAATCTACTTCAATTCATGCTATTATGCAGAGAGGCACTAGACCTTTATACTATGAACAGAGGTAAACAAGTTAGGTACCACCGTGTGGGGTTAACGTTGATGTGGAATGATGGCTTATCAACTTTATGATCATAACTTTGTAACAAAAAACCCGTCTTTGTTAAATTATGCATTTACTTATATACTGAATTACTTAGAAGATAGGGGACTGTTTACTGTACTTTAATACATTTTTACTTAGCCCTAGGAGTGCTCCCACAACCCCCTTGTTTTCTATTTGATCCAGATGTGTGCTTTAATTCAATAGAAATGACATCAACAGTGAAGTCCATAAAGTAGATAATAAAAATAGTTAGAGGGGTATTTATCAAAGGTCAAATGTTCCAGTTTTTCCAATTCCAGTTTTGAGTCAAATGAACTCAAAACTGGAATAGTTTCTTATTTATGAAAAAAAATGCGAGTTCCAGTTGCGAAACTTGGAAACTCTAAATAATCAAGTTTTCTGCAAAAAGAACCGCTTGAATTAATCAAGTTTTTGACCATTGATCTTGTAGGCTATTAACATCCTCAAATGGTTCAATGGGCTATTTACTCTTACTTGACCTTGAGAGGTTTTAGATGGTGTATTTTTGGATTTGAGCTATTTCCAGGGTCAAGGTGTAATACATTTTGAAACAATCTAGTTTTTTTTTACCAAAAAAAAAAACCTTGAAAACTTTTTGTAGAAACACAATTCACACATAGAAACACAATTTTTCAAACTAAGCCATGGATGAATAACATAAAAATATTCATATTGTTATTTTAAGTGTTGTTATGTGGAAGAATATTAAGGAAGTTGAAGGATTATACTCACGATAAATTTCCAAAACAACTGTAGCCTCCTGAGAATGTCCTTTAGAATCTGTAGCTTGACAACGATAGATTCCAGCATCATCAACAGTTGCTTTATATATGGTCAACCAAGATCTGATGCCTTCCCTTTGCACCACTACTCTCTGACTAGAAATAATTTTTTCTCCTTCTGGGTTAAACCAGTCTATGTTGTCTGCTTCTCCAATAACTTAAAAAGAAATAAAAATAAATTAAATATAGGTCAGCTTATTGACAGTTTGCATATATTTTCTTTAAGTAAACCCATATACTACATCTACATAATTCTTATTTAGCTTTGAATTTATCAGCTGAAAACAAATTGGGGGACACTTTGAGGGGAAAAAACACAGTTTCACATTTCTTTAAAAATGCCAATATACTTTCCCAGAGCATTGCACTGAAATGGCATTGGTTAAAACCAACCAATAGGTTCAGGATCTTGTTATTGCAAAAAAAAAAGGATTTTGATACAAATCCTACTTCATTTCAAAATTTCAGCATCACCATCCTTTGCCCTTAAATGCAAATATTCATATTGCCACAAACTTTTTGTAATAAAATGCACGGTGCTGTTGCTCCTTCCTAATGCCTGCCCTTAGTGCGCGCTGCGAGCGCACTTCCTTTTTTTATAGGCGATCCTTGTTATCCGCCCGCCTCTACCCAGGATATTCCTGTGTTTGACCCGGCCTGTTCCTGACTATTCTGATATCCGTAACCTGACTCCAGCTTGTACTTCGACTCCGTTTCTGTCTCATCCTTCTGATTGATTACCCGGTTTGACCCTTGCCTGTCTGATGATCCTTGTTATCCGCCCGGCTCAACCCAGCCTGCCTGACTACGAACTTGCCTACTCCTACTTGTACCGTGACCTTTGGCCTTATTGACTTTACAGTTGTGCCCCTTTGCTTGCCCAGAACCATTCACCTTGCATCTCTCGTTATAAGACCTGGCGGCATCCAATTAGCCGAGGGCTCCTCCCAAGGTGAAAGGCGGCTGTTATAGGCAGAAGCACGAGCCTAGATGAGGGTGCTTGTCATTAGTTCTGGGTTTAGGGTGCCAACCGTGACACTTTTGTAGAGATGAATGAAAATCTCAACAGGTACTCTTGTGGGCTTATGCATGCTACACGTATTGATTCTAGATTACATTCTGCATAGCAATTTTTATTGTGTGCTGTTTTGATATTGATTTATATTTTTCCCTAGAAAAGCTCCAGTATCTTTCTCCAACTCAAATTCACATAGGCAACAATAAATAAGTAAGCACCAAATAAGCCACAACGAATAATATTGTTTTTACAGATAATGAATCAAGTCTGCAATGTACAGTACATTACAAACCACCATTTTTTTAGAATTAGTTGGTGTTAGATGTGCTGTATTCAATAGATATGCAATATATTTAAAATTATGTTTTACTAATAATAACACAACAATCCATTTATCTTGCTAGTCAAACGGGATCTCTGTTTCAATGCATAGCTTACTAAAATGTAATTTGTGCTGCTTTAGTATATTTTTCATAATGAGATGATCAGAAATAAATTTTTTCTCTAAAAAGTTTAGAAGAAAAGCTTTAGTTAACCAACTAATTTATTAAGCAGGGTTTGAAAAAAGTAGAACCAAAGCTTAACAATAGAAAACTGTTACAAGATAAAGCTTTAAAATGATTACACTGGATAATAAAGAATGAAATGTTACTGCAGTTTCAGCTAAGCGGTATCATATTCTACTCCAGAACTTAGCATAATAGTTTTGTCACCCTGATAATTAATGGTACAAGTGAACATGCCAGTTCTCCATCATTATAATGGAAAGCACATGATACAGAAGTTACAGCCATATTATAGTCATAAACACATATTAGAGCCTGTACGTGCTACATAAATTAAGTTTGATTAAAGCCAATGAAGATTTCTATCCTCTCTGCATACAAAAAAATATAAAGGTGCACTAAAATATAATTAAAAAATAATAAAATCTCAAGTCTTCGTAAATTAATGATTGCTAAATTAAATTTGCTCACTATAGTTTGTGTACCAGAAAATGACAAGTGATAAATATGATAGAGAATGTATTTGCCATTTTTTGCCAGTGTTTTGGGGTAAATATAATGTTGTACAAAGAAATGTATATAATTTGAGATCTATCATATTGCTTGTCAAAATACAAAACAATATATATAAAATACAGAAAAAGATATACATACCTGTGCATGTGAAGTATTTAGACTGGCCCACACTGATTTCAACTTTGCTAAGGGATATTGTCACTTGCATTAGAGCTGAAATAAAACATGGAATTGCAATAAAGCAGTTCTTTCACACTAAAAAATGACAGACAATGTAAGCAGTTTCACAGTATGTTTCTGTGATTACATTTCAGTTTTATAGGTTTTCCACAGATGCCATGAGACAGATAATAGATAGATAGACAGATACTGTATATATAAACACTAAGGGGCAGATTTATGAAGGGTCAAATAGTTAATTCAAATTCAAATTTGAATTTTTGAGTTTCAAACTTCACACATTCAAATTTTAATGGCAATATTTGAATGAACATTTTAATGTGAGATTTATCACATCTCAAGCATGGAAACATTCTTGATTCAAATATTAGCCACCTAAAGTTAATTGAGCCTTTTGGAGATGTTAATAGCCTTCCTGATATTCAAAGTTTTTTTTCCAGGAGAAAATTTTAATTTGTACAAATCGAATACGAATATGAATCTAATATTCGGGTTGGAACCATTCAATAGAATATTAGCCATTCTTTTTCATAAAAAAATCTCCCAGTCCAATATGAGTATATTCAAATTTAAAAAAATTCACATGAATTAAATTCACATGATAAACAGGCCTTCCTAACACTGGGTACTATTCTTCCCAAATATCAACTGTGAAATGGTAACTGGAGAACAGTTTGACGCGAGGCGCTGAAAATTATATATATATATATATATATATATACACACATTTCACCCTTTTGAGAAAGGCCCGTGGGTGGGCTGAAATGTCAGTTTTTAGCTCTGTAATAAAGCATTTTTTCACTTTTAAGCCTTGTGAGTGTGGATCTTTCAGGATGTATATATATATATATATTGTGGGGAATTGCTCATAACAGCGGGTAGGGCTCAGGTAAAACACTTTTTGAAACAAAAAGTGGTCAGGCTCCTGCCTTGGGTTTATTGTTCAAACAAAACAACTTAAATTGTCACAAGTTCTGTGTCAATAATAAATGAAAACCTCACCAGTTTGCAGGTTTACAGAACACAGAAAAAAACCTCCTTACTGTGTTCACCAGGCAGTGTGTTCACCAGGCTATCATCTTACTTGCCTGTATTCTGCCTAGCCATGACAGGCTAGTAGTGATGGGCGAATCTACGAATCTATCCCGTTTTGCTTCGCCAAAAAATTTGCTAAATTCGCGAATTGGTGAAAAGTTTGCGAAATGAGTGGCGTCACCTACTTTCAGTAAAGGTTCAAAGGTTTCTTTATACAATTGGGAGAGGTCTTTTTAGATATTTATTCATTCCCAGGTATTTAATATTTTTAGTCCATTGAAAAAGGAAGGAGGAGGATAGATTGTTACATAATGTTTTAGGTAGGTTCACATTCAAAATTTCGAATGTGAAAAAAAAAAAAAAAAGTTTGATACTTTACTAAATGTCTTAAAGGTCTCCATTAGGTTCAGTAGTGAGGTTTCTGGGCAAGTGATGACTAGAAGCAGGTCATCTGCGAAGGCTCCTGATTTATTCCTCCTTGATTAATTCTGATAGTATTTAATAAAGTTTCCATTACTAATATGAACAATATGGGTGACAGCAGACAACCCTGTCTGGTTCTGCTGTGGATTTTTATTTGTGGACATAGTGCTCCAATATTTGTCAGTTCTAAACATGTGCAGGGTATGTATAAACAAATTGAAGTTTCACACAAATTTAACTCTGCATTTTGCCCCCAAAAATTAAATAGAGTTTTAGACAAAGTATACATTTTACACAGGGACTAAATTTTACCTACAACTTGCTTTCTAAGTAAAAACTCCCTTGAAAGGAATCAAGTTGTGAGTAAAATGAAGTCCCTGTGTAAAATGCATTATAAAGCAGTAGAATTCTTAATGAATCAGATCAAAATGATTGTAGGAATTTCCAGACCAAGGATGGCCAATAAAGTGTTTGCTTTTAAACAGGTGACCGGTAAATTATACTTGATGATATGGATTACTGCGCCTCGGCAAACTTAGTGCCTTTTTTTACACAATCCCAAAAATGTCTGTCTCTATGTCCTTAATATGTTGATAGTGGGTTAATTGCAGAGGATCTGTATTTTCTGTATGAATTTAGTGGTCACAGCCTCATTGCACCTCCACCTAATGGTATATTTACTGTATATATAATATTCTGCATGCCTTTGGTCCCTGAATCACACCAGTGTTCAGT
This sequence comes from Xenopus borealis, assembly GCA_024363595.1. NCBI lineage: Eukaryota > Metazoa > Chordata > Amphibia > Anura > Pipidae > Xenopus > Xenopus borealis. The sequence goes on from CM044433.1 coordinate 14,290,440, forward strand.
ATTGTATTTTTAAAGCTGGCTACATTTCTAAGTTTCTAAGTTTAGAAATTGCATTTGCTGGTTTTGCCACATTTTCTTTCCTTTTACACCAAATCTATAAATATATCCAGTACAGAATCCCAAACTCACAACTACCATTCTTTGGTTCTATTTTTTTTTCCAGTTCTGCAAACAAATTCATTTGTTTCAGTTTAAATGTAAAATAATGTATACATTTGTTGCAAGCTTTGTAACAAGAAAGTTTTGTATTCATTGATTTGCATGCATCTAGTCAGAGCTTTATCACTCAAAAAAATAACATTACCTGTGCATCAAGGAAATCTTATTACATTCCAAAGAAATCCCAGTACACTGTAAATTATTGAATCAAATAAAGCTTTGTGAGTCATTGCAAACAGTTTTTGTGACATTGTGGAAATATAGCTTCTGACTGAATCTTTATAAAACTCATTAGCTTATGATGAACGTTATTTTAATATTATCAAGAGGTTATTTGAAGTCTTCCTAAGAGTACTTTATCCAAAGATGAATAAATGCAACCTCCATTATGAAATGAAAATGCAAGGAATAACATTTTGTAAAATTTATTGTGCAGCTTTGTTAAGCAATAAGCTTTAAGTGACTCCATGGGAACTGATTAACCTGAAATTGTATTTTCTGTGCTACTCTGTATCAACACATATACAATTGAATTATTTTGACAGTGGTGGTAGCAGAAAGTATGGATACAAATGAAGGGTAATTGCAAACTTATTTAGCCTACAATGCATAGTGTAATGTCTAAAAAGGTCACTTCTGCTGAGCTTGTGCCAAAACATGAAGCATTGTGCATGCCATACTATACATATGTTGAAAGCGAATTAACAATTAAATTGAGAAAACCATTACCCAGAAATCAAAACATGGATCCATTTTAATTTTTGATAGATTTGCCTTTTAATTGTAAAAAATATAGCATGTTGATAGCTAAACAATTGTGTTTTTTTACTGTTTTTTGAAAAATCGCTAGACATTTGTAATGACTAGTTGATATGATAAGTTTGCAAATAAATGCCTTTATGAAAAGAATTATTGCAGCTACATTTTTCTTTCTTTTATTTATTTTCTATAACAAACTTGGAGGACAGAAAGTGTGTGTATATACCTTAATAATTACATTAGAGTATGTTACTGTAAGATTTATAAATCAAAAAGGGAACAAAAAGGAGGCAGAAAAGAGGAGACTTTTAGAAGGGGACAGTGGGTTTAGGAATGGTTTATTGCACCTCTGTAATTATACACATGTATATATACAACCACATTGAGCTTTACTTTAATTTCTTAATTATGGTGCTTTCTCTTTTTTTCTGAAAGGTTACATTTTGCATAATCTGGTTGATCTAAAAATGTGCTGCATGTAGTTTTCATTTCCACAGGAGATGTCTTTATTCATACCTCTACACCTTTTTTGGTGGAATTTTCTAATGCTTGTGCTATTTTATCATTGTAGAAAATCAGATGACTGGTCCAAGTTCTGTCGCTCTCATCTTTTCATGTTAATATCATGGAAGGGAGTTTGGTCGGATTTGTTTTCATTAAAAAATTAGATCAATTTGAGTTTTAGTAAATGTGCCTCTTAAAGTGAATAAAATAAAGAGAATGTGGTTGATAGTTACTTACAGTCTGCAGGCATTGTAACTGACCATGGGTATACATCATACTAATTTTGATAGGATTTAGCCTGCTTTTGTACATCACAGGGTTTGTAAAGCAGTGTATAGTATCCAGTGGTTTAGGCAACCAGGTTGTGTTGGTCAACCTTTATCCTCCTGTGACTCTAATCTATAGGTTTATTTGACCTAGTCTAAGATAAGTTAAGAACACTCTTATGTGTGTTTAAAGATTTGGGATTTTTTTATGTTCACTAAATGGTCACTTATAGCCGAATTGTTAAATTGCTATATATATATAGCTGTTGGATTAATTATAGCTGATTAATATTACATACGATTTTTTGGTGAGATATGGAGGACAATCTGATTTTGATTGTGCTTAAGACATGTAATTCTGGATATGAGAAATTAAAGGGCAGCTATGAATGAATTATTTGCTATGAGATTTTATTCATTCCAACAGTGAGAGATCCCCTCTATTGACTTTATTCTTTTTAGATGTTGTATTGGTTTAGAGAGTAATGGGACACTGATATATTTATTAATGTATATCTATTGACATATGGATACACCTATAGATGGACATATTCTGTGCAGTATGCACTTTAGTGGTAATGAGTGGGTTAATGGGATAAGTAGTAGTAGTTGGACTGTTGTGAGACAAGAGGAAGCTATCATCTACCATCTTGATCCATGGTCATTAGAGCTATATGGAATAGTGTCTTTAACCATTTTGCCAATATGTTTCTGGCACAAGTATACTAAGAGTGCCTTGCTAGTTTGCCATCAAAACAGGACCCCATTCTCAATTACTGACCCTTTTGTGCTTAAAAGAGACATTTCAGAATGAAAACAACTGCACTGCAATAACACTATATAGTTTAATCTCATTTAATTGCATTAGTAAATGCCTTTTTTACAACTCATTTACAATGCTGAGTGCTCATTTTCCAACCTGACAGCATTGACTTATGCCAGAGACACCATGTTTGAAAAAATAAAATCTAATAATGCTCCAGGCTGGGAAAGGTGGTTTGACTGCCAAGATTTGACTTGAGAAGACCATGGCAGTTGAAAAGAGCCATGTGACAATGGCCTAAGCCATCTGCTCAACTGTTTGCTGTTCTGTAATCTGCACCAGTTAGATAAATTACTATGCAATTTCTATAGAATTCAAAACAAGATGTTTTTAACTTTATAACTATGATAAATATGTTATTTCTAGAAAAGAAAATAGACAGATGTGGATTCTACTACAACCACTATATTTTTATGATGTCATGTGTGGCGGGGTTAAGAGCTCCTGCCAAGAGATTAGATGTCACATGCTTTGAAATATATCCTTTTTACTGTTTAATTTCTATCATAATATTTTTTACCTGCCAAAAAAATAGCAGCCTTTCATAGAAAATTAAGTAAATATATTGATTTCACATACTAATCATTAATAATTGCACTCTGGCTCCTTTTGCTCATTACATCACATTGTTGGTTGAGGATGCCATTAAAAAAATTGCACACATGCATTTTTTAAATAAGTCAAGGAAAGAAGTTAGTACTGAATCATTTATCATTTCTTAGAGACCTATAATTTTTTATCAAAACAGACTTGAAGGTCAGAAAACTGATAATAAGATGATGATAATAGACCATTACTGCCATGGCATTTTAAAATAATGTTTATAAGCCTGTGAGTTACTACACAAAGTCTTGGTCCATTTCACATGTTTCCATAGAGAGTGGGGTACGGACAAAATCACAAATGTTAGAGAACATAGAATAAAGAGGAAACACAGTAGGAGTAGCAATAAGCCCAACAAAACCACCCAGGAAACATATAATGTGTTTTTTAACTTGAGAAAACATGCAAAATCTCTCTTTCTTGAAATGGGATTATTACTTGTAGTGTAGAGTTGGAGGTGGATTAATAAAATAATATTCAAATAAAATTCAACACAAATGAATGCAAACACAACTGCAGCCTATAATAGTTTATAAGGATATGTGCCCCACCCTTCTGAGATAGTAAATAGTGATGGGCGAATTTATTCGCCAGGGGCGAATTCGCGACGAATTCCCGTGATTCGCCGCTGGCGAATAAATTTGCGAAACTGACAAAAAAATTCGCCTAAAAAAATTCGCCGCGCAAAAACGAGTCGCGCCTCGTTTGTGACGCAACGGGCCGAAAACGACGCGACGTGCGCCAAAAATGACGCGACGCGTCAGAAACGACGCGACGCGCGTCAAAAACTACGCGCGACTCGTTTCGCGAATCGGCAAAAATTTTTTCGGCGAATCGAAACGAGGCCGTTTCTCCCATCACTAATAGTAAAAGCTAAGGATTCACTCCTGTGGGTTTCTTTTAGAGTCATATTTATGAAATGGCAAAAATTTATGAAATTTATGAAATGGTAAAATCATTGATAAATGCACCTCCAAAATTACATAGAAATTAATACAAAGTGGTAGAATAAATCTACCCATAAGTGCAACCTATTTAATCTAGTTTGCAGTAAACTATGATATATTGCTAGCAACTACTTTTTATAGTGCACTAACTTTCATTGAGCACTTAAGAGCATGGGATTTACATGGTGAGTGGTGACAAAATATATACAGTAGCAGAGCCCTTAGGGAAAAAAAATAAATACCAAAATCATTTCATTTCATCTTTTGAGAAATACATATCATGTATCACTGTGGGTGATCCCTTTATGTGTTTGCTCTAGACAAACTGAAACTTTTCAATACAAAATTAATTTTACTAGGTAAAGTAAAGATGTCAAAGTATACCGATGGCAAATTAAAAATGCCCTACTGTACAATTGCAAATAAAAATATGGATTCCATAGATATTAAAAATACATACCAGAATTTTAAGGGTGTTTCTGATTATTGTTCCTTGAATTCTGTTTCATGTATTTTTTAAGAGAAATATAGTATAGTATATTGCATGTAATCTGTGTTTGATGCATACACCCATCTATTTATAGTGATGTGGTATAGTTTGGCAATTCATAAATAAAAATAATAATCTTAATAATAATAAAAACAACATCCACCTCTGGGGTAACGTGAAACTAGTGTGAGAGTGCAGGTACAATTTTCATTAAAAACAATATTTTAGCCTATTTTATACTATAAAATAGAAAATAACTATAAACCTTCAAATAAATAATCACTGGTGTATATATATTATCTTTTAGGAAGTTAATATGGTGCATTGATAATTTTACTTTAATCAATTTCTTTCCCCTGAATATAAATAGTTACAAATTGGCATTGCATGGGATTTACACATTACTTTGTTAGTACTCTCGAAAAAGCTTTAGGAAAAAAAAAACTATACAGGGAGCATGCACTTTTTATAACAAATGAAATAATACCAAAATATATAAAAATGCCTATTAAAAATATTTACAGGTTGTAATTTTTTTTTAGTTTTCTGTGACTAAAGTTATTCATAATTGCATATTGTAAAGGTTGACTAAGCAAAGCAATCATTTATATGGTTTTGTCCTAGATTTGCATATGAATAAATAGAGATTTACTGTTACTGTTTGTTTACTGTTTAGTAATGACTGTAGTACTGTAGTACTCAAACATAACACAATATTTCAGTTCAAAATGGGATGAATGTTAATTTAGTTTTATTGGGTCAACTTTCATCTCCCAGTTAGTGTGAAAGCAGTGTTACCTTGTTATAGATACAGCTTACAAAAAAAAAAAAATCATGGCGTTCCTTGAAGTGGATTTTATACTAAGGGGATGATTTATTAAACCACAACTTTTCCTTTCAGTGCTTCCCCCTTCTCACTATTTTGAATTGTAAAAACCTAATATATCTATTCCCTGGAGCCCCTCACCATGTATAGGTAAGAAACCATTAGAATATAGACACCATTTATTACTTTTCCAGCTGGCGTCTCACTATATATATATATATATATATATATACACACACACACACACACACACACACACACACACACACACACACACACATATTGTTGTCTGGTAATGGATAACTAACCAAGGGCTTATACTTTCTGTATCCTTTTTAATTCGAAGAAAATATCAAAATCTGCTAATTTCTGTGCATGTTTTACACTTTGGCTGCCCAAAAATGAAACAACATATTGACTAATTAGAGATCTTATGGACATTAATTGTGTCATCCCCTGCTAGCAATGTGAAAGAAGATTAAATAAATCAATTGTTTAATGCCTCCTTGAACTGAAGATTTTTTAATAATCTGGAGATCAGTAACACTATAGTACTTGCTGCCTTTGTATAATTAATCCCTTGCCTAGACCTGCTGAAGGCTAGTGAATTTTTATTTTTAATGAGTTTAGTTTGACAGTCTTCAGCCATTTTGTTGATTCAGTCTCAAATCAAATATGTTTACCAGCTGAGACACTTACATCATCACTGCTTTTCAAAATCTCCACTGAATGCTGAGAAATCCATATCACATATTGGCTTTTATACTGTTATGTTTTTATTTTGTATTCTGTTGTTGAGCTTCCTTATGTTTTTTTTAGCTAAGACTGAGCAATGCTGCTGTTGCAACAGTTGAAGGAGAAAATGTCATCCCATATTAGTTTAGGTAATATGCAAGGATTAAAAGAAAGTGCCTTGCAATTAAAAAGCTACATACCCAACACAATAGACTGCTAAAATATTTTAAAACAATTCTGAATTAGCTAAAACAAATTAAAAGCTGTTTATACTTTGGGTTATCCTTAATCTATAAAATAATCACATACATAATTTTGCTAAGAAAAAAAATCTAAGAGATGTAAAAAAAAGGCTAAATATAGGGGCCTATTTATGATTTCTTGAGCCTTTTGGTTTGAGCAATATTAAAGTACAATGAAACTTAACCCCCCCCCCCCACAAAATTGCAATCACTGAACATCCTCTATGAAATCTTTAAATACCTGGCACTCTGGTAGTAGTATGGATGCAGCATACACTTAATCACTTAGGATTCCTTTTCCTCCTCTTATCCACTCAGCCACCTCCTTTGGAAATTTGACTGTTGGCTACTGAGCACACTCAGTTCTTCTCAACTCAGATTACTATATATACACCCTCCAGTCTAGCAGGCAGTCAAGAGATGGTATTGTTGGTTCCCATATACATGCTCAGCTCAGCTTAAGAATTATAGTGTTCAGTCCAATCAAGACTTTTTATCAAAGTTTGTTTTGCCTGTGCAAGCATGCATTCCTAATTGGATGAATAGTGCACACGTGTTTTAAAATTATGCAAGATTTATTATACCCCAAACCTGGATATATCTCAAATCTGAAACATGGCAAGGCCATGTAGGAGTCAGTGGAAGAGATTCCTTTTAAGCATCTGATGCTATCAATAGCCTTCCTGATGTTCAAGTTTTTTTCCTGTGGGTTTCTCTAGAAAAATTGATCAATTTGAGAGATTTGCATATTTTTTTTGGTGAACACTCGATCAATTCGATCGATTTGAAGTTTTTTTCCAACAAAATCTTGATCAATTTGAGTTTTCGGATTTCACAACTCAAAATCAACAATTCAGGATTTTTTACATTCATGCTTTTTCTTAAATAAGACACCATTTCAGTTGTGAGTTCATTTGAGGTTTAGAAAAGCTCACATAGCTATAAAATTAGATTTTTAGTAAATGGCCCACAAAATGTACAAACATAATTGTGAGTCTTGTTTGCACTGCATGTGTGATTAAAAACGTTAATAAACTATCTGAACTTACACACGGAAGCAGAGAAAAAAGAAACTGCACAAAGACAAACCCAAGAAACTTTCAGTGATTAATTATTAAAATGAAAAGACAAATGTGCTAAATCAGTTATTTTCTTCAGTGTATACAATAGAGGAGACAGAGTTCCCAAACCCACCTCACAGCTACACTGTTGGCTGAGATCAATCTAGTCAGTTGCTTCAAAATATTGTCCTAGTGAATAGCATTATCAGCATGTCTTTATGAAGGATAGGTGGTGACAGTCAAATGTCATTACTTTTTATAATGAGCTGATGAGTAAGATGCTGGACAGTGGGGGAGCAATAGATGTGATCTATTTGAATTTGATCAAAGTGTTTGATACAGTGCCCCTCAAATGACTGCTTTCTAAACTAAGGTCTAGTGGGCTTAATACATTGATTGCATATGGATAGTAAGCTGGCTACATGATCCGGTACAAGGGTGGTCGTTAACCCTTTCGCTGCAAGCTGCTCTGGCTGATTTGGTACTTTAGTTGCCAGACCATTTTTAAACATTTTGTACTCTTTCACTTTAAGGGCCTTTCCTGGGGGGGGGGGGGTGTCTTTTAGTTTACCCACGAAAAGAATATATGTTTTTAGGGACAACCTGAGATTTCAAAATATGCTAGAATTTTATGGTAATTACATTTCTGTAAAAAAATATATATTGCATCTCTGCAACATATAAGTGGGAAATGCCTTTCACCGGGTTAAACACAGAACAAAAATGGGAAGTCCTTAAAATGTTGCTTGATAAATATACATGTCAGTATATTCCCCTTGTAAGCAAGGAATGTTGTTGCTAAGCAAAACCTTTTTGGTTCAATAGAAGTGTTGGTGTTGAGGTGGGTAAGATAATACATGCTTTTAAAGAACAAGTAAACCTTTTTTTTTTCTATCTGTAAATTTGCTCTAAACAGCCCCCCAGATTAATGTACCTTAGTCCCTGCTGCAAGTCTGCTCTGGTTTCTGTGTTATCAGCAGCTTGTTTCCTCTTCTTCCTGGTGCAGAGTGAAGCCCCGCCCCATAGCTTACTGAGCTGACCTTATCTCTTGGACTAGTCCAGGAGATCATTTGCATAATGTGACAGAGCAGAGACCAGTGTGTTTAGCACCTTTTGCTTGGGGAAACTAGCTTACTAATGCACACACTGGCTCCCTCTTCCTCTCTATTGTGGAACAGCAGCAAATGGACTGCTCAGTAAACTAAGGGGCTGGGCTTCACTCTGCACCAGGAAGCGGGGGAAACAAGCTGCTGATAACACAGAAACCAGAGCAGACTTGCAGCAGGGACTAGGGTACATTAATCTGGGGGGCTGTTTAGAGCAAATTTACAGAAAGAAAAAGAAAAACATTTACTTTTCCTTTAAGGCTTTCAAGTTAGCCGGGACAGCCAAATCATTTATAAGTTACTAGGAAACCAATAAATCATGCAAAAAAGCTACCAGGCAAGCTAAAATCAATATGGAAAAGGATATTGCAGTAAGCAGTAAAGAGAATCCAAAATTGTTTTTTAAAATATATTAATAGTAAAAAAATTAAGCAGGAAGGGGTGGGACCTTTATTATAAGAGGGGGGTCAGCTGGTTGAGGAGATCAAGCAAAAAGCTCAGATTCTGAATGCTTACTTTCCGTCTGTCTACACAAATGAGGAACAAGCTAATGAAGGTTTCCTTTTTAATAGTCGCAATTCTAGTAATACTTCTAATATTGCATGGTTCACAGGGGAAGAAATTCAAAAGAGACTAGAACATGTTAAGTTAAACAAAGGTCCAGGACCAGACTGTATTCATCCCAGGGTACTTAACAAGCTTAGCTCTGTAATTGCCAAACCTCTCTACTTAATTTTTCAAGATTCATTGAGGTCTGGCATGGTGCCAAGAGACTGGCGAATTGCTAATGTGGTGCAGCTATTCAAAATGGGATCCCATTCTCAGCCTCAAAACTAAAGGCCAGTTAGTCTGACGTCGGTGGCAGGAAGGATTTTCGAAGGATTAATAAAGGATAGGATACTGAACTTCATATACTATTAGTTTGTGCCAGCATGGTTTTATGTGAAATAGATCTCGCCAGACTAAATTAATTTCTTTTTATGAGAAGGTAAGCAGGGACCTCAATTCTGGGATGGCAGTGGATGTGATTTAGTTATTTGATACAGTGCCACACAGAAGGTTACTGGTTAAATTAAGGAATGTAGGCCTAGAACATAGCATACGTATCTGGATAGAGAACTGGCTAAAAGATAGACTAGAGAGTGGTGGTAAATGGAACATGTACCTCCCTCACTGTCAGAAGCTCTGCTGCCAGTTCTATGGGATGATGACCTCCATGCACGCCAATCACTTCTCCTCCTCCTGGGTCCTAGCACTGTCCCCTGCTGCCACTGATATACTGTGCCTTCCTTATAGTCCTGTTGGAATCTCAGCTTCTTTGCACTCTTGAAAGCTAACAACTCCGCCTTGTACTTTGCGGTTTGAGTTTCAATCTTACTCCACCAGTCAGTTTCTTTATCGGCTTGTAGAATAATACGATTAGCCGCTTCAAATGCAGTTATATCGGCTTTCACTGCTCTCAGCTCTCACCCTACTTCTTCTATGGCCAGCGCACTGGTTAAGGATACTGTACCACCGCTTGCAGAAATCAGGATTTGTCTTCCCAATTGTCGGTGTATTATTAATACGGAATAATTTCCGTATCTGCCAATCAAGTAATTAAGCAACAAAGTAACTTGTTTGTATAAATTTACAGATTTTATGGACTTCCTACACTGGATACATTTTATATGGACAAATTGATTGCTGATGCAGCACTGACACTTAGTGGTGAGAAGTAGGCAATACATTTATAATTATACAAATGGATGCACTTACTCTTAAATTAGTTTTTTTGTCTATGACGTCGTGGATTGGCACCAATTTTGAAATGTATTCAACGTTCACTTCTGTTTATGCACTTTATCCTTGATAAAGGCCCCAATGGGGGCCGAAACGTTGGACATGCATTGTGAATAATTTCACTGAAAATTGAGAATGCCGGTCCAAATGATTGTTTATTGTAAATCCTTGACCAACACACCAGAAGATTGATAAAATCCGGAAGCAGTGAGCTCATTGTATATACAGTATATATATTTATATATATATATCCCATAGTAAAGGTCCGCACTCTCAGGACTTAAAAATTTTAATAATATTTATTAACAAACAAAGGACTAACGTTTCGGCCTCTCCGAGGCCTTTCTCTATATATATATATATATATATATATATATATCCTTGAAAACTACCCCTTATTAGAATGAATCAAAGGGATCCTGGAGAATCAAAAAATGGGTAAATATACCACTGTACACCAAAGTTATAATTTTTATAGAAATTGGTGATTTTTAAAAAAAAATCTCAAAGCTTCCAATCTAAAGCATCGTATCTTTCACAAATCATTAGGTACCAATGTAAAAAACCCTAAATATGATTGTCAGGAGTCAGCTGAACAGTTTGATGCCCAATATATATTGGTAAACCATAGTACTGTATGTTGCAGGGGGGCCCAAAATGTAGACACCCCATTTGAGCTTGCAGTTCTGTAATTCGAAATACTGCAAAATCAACAGATTTACATCATTTTGAGAGGGGCAAAGGTAGAAAAAAGTAAGTTCACCCCCCAAAAAAATATATATTTTCAGAAAGTACACCACATTCCCTGAATCTAAATTGGGTATGTATGTCTTTCTACTACAAAGCACCAAGCCGCAAACCTTTCCTGAATTTGGCGATTTTGGTAACATTTCCTAAAATCACCTCACAATTTTCACACTGCAGCATCGTATTTCCACACATACATTTAGGTATCAAGATAATTCACCCCAAATCTGAATAGTTTTATGTCCAATAAACAGATAGGTTTACCCAAGCACATGTCATATATGAAGAACCCCAAATGGTCTGTCATTTCAGGTACTGCAAAATCAACACGTTTAGATCATTTTGAGGGGGGCAAAGTTAGTAAAAGTAAGTTTACCAAAGAAAACCATATATTATCAGAAAGTACACATTCCCCCGAATTCAAATTGGGTATGTCTTTCTACTCAAGAGCACCAAGCCGTAAATTTGGAGATTTTAGAGAAATTTCCAAAAATCAACTTAAAATTTCCACCCTGCAGTGCCTTAATTCGTACATACTATTAACTATACTATTAGTTATCAAGATACATAACCCCAAATATGAAAGCCTGGGGCCCTCTGAACAGTTTGATGCCCAATGTACATAGTATTATCGAATTACATGGCATGTAAAGACCCCAGAATCTACCTTGTGCATTCTTATTTGATGGCTTGCATTGAAACTAATTTATAAACATTGCCAGTTTTATATGAGATAAAAGCTACAACAAGTTATGGTGACCTCTAAAAAACATATATTTTTGGAATGTACACATTCTGACGTATCCAAAATGGTTAGTTATGTCTATCTACTCCAAATTACCATACTGCAAATCTACACTAAATGCAATGACTTTTATGACATTCCTAACAATCACCTTGAATTAGAGCATGTGGTTTTACTGGGCCTTGGTATACCCAGGCCCAATGGGGCACCCAGATGCTAAGGACACCAGCATCCCAGAGGAAGAGGCCACTCCTTGTCCAACACTATAAAGACCTGTGGCAGGAAGTGGTCATTACACCTCTTGGCCAATAACTAGTTGTGTAAAATGTAAATTAGATACATTGGCATCTGCCTTGTAACTATGGAAATAAAGGAAGTTTGGGTTTAAAGCCATAGATGCCTTATAAAACCTTTGGGTCCCTACATTTAGGGGCAGATTTACTAAGCTCGGGTGAAGGATTTGAATGCAAAAAATTAGATTTTTTTATTTTTCTGGACTACTTCGACCATCCAATTTGCTAAATTCAATTGAATCAAATAATTTGAATGAATCATTTGAAAGAATCGAATGATTCATATAAATTGAACGATTCGAATAAGAAAATCGTACTTGCCCTTTAAAATTTTATTCGATTGCCTACTACGCCAGATTAAACCTACCGAGTTTCTATATTTGCCTATGGGAAATTTTTTTTTTATCGAATACAAATCATCTGATTTTTTTTGTGAAATCGGATGTTAAGTACGATTTTTTCGAGAAATCAGATGATCGCTATTTGATTTAGTAGGATTTTACTTCACTTCACGTGAACATTTTGAGGGTCCAATTCGAGGGTTTTTAAATCTCGAAATTTGACCCTTGATAAATCTGCACCATAATTTGTTTTTTCTTTATATAATTAACTTTTCCAGGTGTTCCACATATGTTATTCTTACTTCAAAAAGAAAAAATGTATATCTAATATTGGCATTGCCATTGACTAATATAAATGGAGGGAGGCACTGAAAGTTGGTCACCGGGAGGGGGGCTGAAAGTTCCTCTGCAGGGGGGGGGGCGCAAACTCTAGTTACCCCACTGAAGTGTCATGTAGTAGTACAGTATATTAGCAAAGCCATTCCTTACATTGTAAGACAAAAAAAAAACTGTAGATTATAATGCATAATTTACCCCCTACTTAAATTTATAAAGATATTAGTGGTCACCTTGTTATGCAGCCTCATGCTTTTATATGGTCACATAACTCCTCGGTGACATCTTTATAATGTTTATAAATTACAGTAGGGGATACATTATCCACTATTATATATATAATGTATATATACATTTGAAATATGTGTGTGTGTAAGCAAAAGACCAGCACAAATTTATGTGTGGTCTGCTTTGACAGGGCTGCTTTTTACTCTCAGTCTGGCCTTTTTAACAAGCATTGCTATTGTGTCTCTTGTTAGTAAATTACACTTTAAATGTTTACTTAGTTATCCTCAAGAAGGTACCTATATACAATGCCATCTTCCTAGCAAGTTTACTTCTAAAATGTTTTAGTCAGCATAAATCAGAGCATCAGTGATTGAAATGTTTCTTTGCAAGTATGTACTGTATTAAGCACATGCATAATTATTCATTTCACATTTTCACTGTGTCATTCTTTTTCTACAGCTATTAATTCACTTTACAAAAAAGGAAAAATGCAAATATGTAGCTCTGCAGACTTTCATCAATACTAGATACCAAGACAAAATATACATGAATTTGCTGATGTAGACAGAACAGAAAACCACACAATCCATTTATCCCCAGGTAATTAAGCGGAAAATGGATTGCATCAAGTGAGTTTGATTATATTAGCTAGCTCCAATTATGATTTACGATTACTGGAATACTTTTTTTTTTTACGGTGATAATTCTGTAAACCAGGAAAGCTGACAACAGCTTTATAAAAACTACTGTAATCTGTTTTTCAGTACATTAAAGGGATACTGTCATGGGAAGACATGTTTTTTTCAGAACGCATTAGTTAATAGTGCTGCTCCAGTAGACTTCTTCACTGAAATCCATTTCTCAAAAGAGCAAACAGATTTATTTATATTCAGTTTTGAAATCTGACATGGGGCTAGACACATTTTCCCAGCTGCCCCCAGTCATGTGACTTGTGCCAGCACTTTAGGAGGGAACTGCTTTCTGGAAGGCTGTTGTTTTTCCTTTTCAATGTACTGTAACTCAATAGAACGCAGTGGGACATGGGTTTTTAATATTGAGTGCTGTTCTTAGATCTACCAGGCAGCTGTTATCTTGTGTTAGGGTGCTGCTATCTGGTTACCTTCCCATTGTTCTGTTGGACGGGGAGAAGGGAGGGGGTGATATCACTCCAACTTGCAGTACAGCAGTAAAGAGTGATTGAAGTTTATCAGAGCACAAGTCACATGACTTGGGGCAGCTGGGAAATTGACAAAATGTCTAGCCCCATGTCAGAAAGGCAGAACAAGAGAGATCCTATAATGCCCTACACATGAGCCCACCCTAAAATGAATGTTACATTACTGCATTTCTGACAGATCGAATATGATGGTGGCATTAGATTGAGGAATATCTAGCTGAATTTTAGCAGTTTGCATGCTCTTAGGTGGCAAAGTCAACTCTGGCAAAAGAGGTAACATTTGCACTTTCCTGAATTTGCGCAATAACAGCCGTTTGCTAGAGCGAAAAGTCGGCAAGAAATAGAATGTGAACGAACAATAGCCACAGTCCCTGCTAGTAAATTGGTGATGCCACTGCGAGGAGATTTCTGGAGAAAAGTCGTAAGGGTTAGCCACTTTGCCCTTTAGTAAATCTGCCCCATAGTCTCTGTGACTGTTCAGCAGTATCCACTTTATACTCATAAGGGGAATAAAGGTAATCTATACAGATAATAACATTTGAACAACACAGGATCCTGTAACTTTTATAAAAACACAGATGGAGCTAATTTTATTTTGACATTGCATAGCGCATGATGCACCATAAACTGGGAAAAAATATTTTCTTGCACAGCTACATTTTTGAAGGAGAAGGAAAGGTTAAAACTAAGTAAGCCTTATCAGAAAGGTCCACCTAAATATACCAGCAAACCCTCAAAGTAATGCTGTACTGAGTCCTCTGTCAAAAGATACACTGCATTTCTTTCCTTCTATTGTGTACACATGGGCTTCTGTATCAGATTTCCTGCCTTCAGCTTAAAGGACCAGTAACATCAAAAAAAATTGTTAGTATAGAACAAAATAAAAACACCAAGCCAAATTATACTTTAAAATAGCAAAGCCTTTATTAAGAAATAACTTACAGAAACTCTGCTTCCTGTCCTCTACAGGGCAACGACGATCCATCGTGCGGCACTCAATTTCTTCTCCCATATTCTACTGACAGCGTGTGGAAGGCGATGTCGGCAGGACTCCCCATTAGCTTCCAGGTGTCCAACAGCAGGGGTAGCGGCAGCAGTGGAGGAGGAGGTAGCGAATCTACAATGTGCCTGTGCCTGTGGCCTGTACAGTAGCAAGAGGCTCCCGCATACGACATTCCTAGATGCCTGTATGGGAGCAATGGTGCAGCACACACAAGTAACTGTGCCAGTGGAGGGGTCTACATTGTACTAGTGGATTTCTGCTCATGTGCTTTCTCACTCATGAAGTGACTGCTCCGAGCAACTTGCGGCTCAGCATTCCTGAATTAACACTATGCTGGGTTCCCGGTGCAGGAATGCTGCCTGTTGGTAATAGCAATTTTCCGCTAAGCAAACTTCTGATGCTGCTGTTAGCATCTCCCAAAGCAAATAAATAAACCCTATAAACTGCTCAGGTGCGCACCTCCGAGCACTTGTTACTCCAGCACAATGGACTTCAAGAGCGAGAAAGCACATGAGTAGAAATCCACACGTAGATTTTTGTTAGCTACTTGCCCCGGGCATGAGCATGCTTATTTTGCTCCTCTTTCACCACCCCTCCCCCCACTGTAATCTGAGCCCAGAGCTAAAGTGAGCAGGGAGAGGCAGGAAGTGATGTCACACCAAGCAAATACTGCAGCTGCTATCCTAAATAAACAGAGAGCTTCTAGAGATTTTCATTTGAGCATGTTAAAACATTCTACAGAATAAATAAAGCATTCTAGCTTTCACTATTGCAGCTAATCTATTGGCAATAAAATCCCTGCGTAGCTTTCCTTCTCCTTTAAGCTATGGTAAAACAATATTTGCATTTTACTCAAATTTGCATGGGGAAAATAAAGAAGGTATTTTATACATTAACCCCTTTTCACATATCTCAGTACTGCATTATGTTGTGGCTATAAAGATTCAAAAAATGTGGTAATGAACTCCAATGAAGAGCAGAAGTCTGCTGCAAAAGTTTGTGCTTTTACAAACTTTTGCAGCAGACTTCTGCGCTTCATTGGAGTTCATTACCACATTTTTTGATTCTGATACTGATAGTTTTGGACGGAAACTACGGTAATTGAACTGGCTAACTTCCCCAACTTTGACTTTTCATTGTGGCTATAAAGAAGTGGTGCTATTTTAGTGAAACAGGAAATATTTCTCTGTATATCACTTCCCTTAATGTTTTTAATTATTTATGCAGGCAAGGTAAAGCATTGGGAAGCCTAATGCTAACACAAAAGTGAATGCAAATAGATGGTTGAATGCAAATATCTCTGAACAGCTGCTTCAGGCCAAGTTCCTGCAGAAAAGAATATGCTAGCACACTGTAGTCTTGCCAAATAAAAATGTCCCTTGAATCAGGGATTAACCATAAAAAGTCCCTTGCCATCCATAAATCTTAGAAGTCCCTTGCCATCTGCTGGTAGCCAGACTTTTGGCCTGTATAAGCACTTTCTCTTGTAATGGTATGCACATCTGTCTTTCCTGTAGAAGCAGATTGTATAGAGTACAGTATTTCAATATGTATTTCTTATTATGTGTCTGGAATATTTATCTCCTACTACTGTATTATTATAGAGAGGCTGCTATGCTTTTGCATTTAATTCAGTACAGGTATTGGATATATTATCTGGTATGCTTGGGGTATTCCAGAGTATTTTGGTAATTTAGAACAACATGGGTTTATTAAAGTCCACAACTGCAGGGAGCAATGTGCAATGCCCCCCCCCCCCCCC
>CM044433.1:14312942-14337341 GCA_024363595.1 Xenopus borealis
TCATTGTAAGACATACACATATAGCAAATAATACTGTACTCTTTGTACAGAGATGGCACTAATTTACAGCATAATCATGTGAGTCACAAATGATACCTCATTACTGTCAGAAGGTCAGAAAGGATATTTAGATAGTATCTCTAGAAATAATAACTGGGAACAGAATTAGAATGTTCAGCAAATTCAGCAGTTAGATTTTTCTACTATTTATCTTGTGCATATACCTTGTGTAAAATGGCTGTGCCATGAAAATTAATTAGAATAAAAATACACATTTTAGAAAATACTCCCTGCTGAGCTGTACTTAGGATAGAAAAAATCCAAAACGCCATGTAAATTTACAGCTTAAAATCCCAGGAAAAATAGACAAATAACATATTTCCATGAATTTTCAAGCCCAAATATACACATCTCATTAATCAACGTCTTAGCATCTTGACGTCTTAGCATCTTGATAGGGTTTAGGTGACATCAATTTTTACATGAATAGTGACAGTTGAGGTTGCATTTGACTTTAATTTTTAATAAATCTGTCCCTTTTGCAGGCTACAATCAAACTTACAAAGCTTTCTTTGCCATAATTTTTTTTTCCTTTCTTATTCTAAAACAATAAAAGGGTAACTCTGTTCATGTTTTATGGTGAACAATGTGGGGCACAAAATATACAGTATTTTGGACAGAAGTTCAAAACCACTGATGTTACGGGAAAAGGTTGTAACCTTGCACCATCATAGAAGCAAATATTTCCTTAGGTAAACAGAGAAAAAAATCTAAAATCAGAGGTTTTAAAATCCTTTAAAATGAATGGCTGTAAAAACATTTTTCTTTCTTGCTGGAATAAAAAAATGCTACACGCAATTTCGTTAAAATGTCAGGTTTGTGTTTAAGACATTTGATAAAAACACATATTGACACATATATGTAATTTATGACCAGGATTGATTAAGTAATCTACTCAGTTTATAGCGTAATATTGGATATACAATATGTAATATTTCAGTGCTGGCTGTTCTTTGGCACTGGGTTATTTGTCACTACGCAGGTGAAGCAAGTCAATGACCAGGGCATAAGTCATGTTCAGCAAATGTCAATAGAACAGTTTTTCAAATAAACCTTCATCTGGCATATTGATCTTTCTTAGCCAAGTGTGTTGCAGCAGACAGCTATAAGAGGTGTGAGTGAAAAGAATGTGCTTTAGTAAAAAGACACTGTCTAATGCTGAAAGAAATCTTCATTAAGGAGAGATAACAGGTGAACAATGGAAAGTTTAAGCATACGGATAAAAATTGTCTTATTGGGCATCTACTTATTAGCCTCCCCCATGTTGCATTACAGATGTATTTTATGAAGGACTGGTTTTGTTTTCTTAATATTGTGTATTTATTACACACACTTGATGAGTTTGTAGCTATTGAAGAATAATTTGTTTAATAACATTATGATGGAATTAATCAGCTCCTACCAGTGGCATGTGGCCTTTCCACAAAATCAGGCCTGCTTGGGAGAAGATGGTAATAGAGACAGTAGATCATGTTCAGAATGCTAGTAGCTTTTTAAAATGGTTTTATTTTTTTTATTTTGTCATCCTTTATTGATCTATTGCTGACGTTACACAACATCATATATTTACATCAGTACCTGCCCCATTGAAACTTACCATTTAATTTCCCAATCAGATTCACATAAACTGTAGCACATGTGTATGCAATGGGGCCATTTCTTCAAGAGTCAATTAATATAACTATACTGTATGCATTTGAAGAGCAAACTAGAGCTTTTGTGCAAATCCCTACAGATAATACCCTTGTTAAAATGGGGAGAGAAATCCCCTTAAAATATGACAAGATGTAAACTATTAACTTCTGTAAGTGCAGAAAGTAAGGAAAAAAAGTAGAGCATATAATGTTGGCAATTTACTTTAATGTCTGAACACAAGAAGTTTGGTATCGAATGTAAAGAAATAGATTGAATGAGCGGGCTGGACTGAGGATGGAATCTTGGAAAACAATTTGTAATACAGGTATACAGTTGCCAGTTAAGTGTTATTTCATAGTGGGAATAGAGAGCTGCTTTCTAGAGAAGGAAATGACAACTATTCACTGAAAATTGTTATCATTGTATCTTTAAAAGTATTTTTAAAAATTTTGAGAAGTTAATATAGGTGGATGGTAGTGGTGCAAAGCATGATATGTGTATTGAATTGCCTCTGTGGGTTGGATCACAGTACAGTATGTGTATAAGTAGTGTGTCATTTTGAATTACAGAAGTTCAAGGTAATTTTGTATTATGACGAAAACTGCTTGGATATAAGATTCTCTCCATTGGGCATCAAGAGGGTACACTCAAAAAATAAAACTTAAGTACAGAGAATCAGTGCTACATTTTCTGATTCATATACAGTAGACTGTCAAATATTTAGTTGAACTATATATACACAATGTAGAACTATAACATACAAGCACAAGTCCTATTCGTAATCCCCCTAAAAAGTTATATTGTGAATAAATATATCGAATAGATAACCCTTATTAGAAAATGCTAATACTATAATTATTTTCATCAAGAATTACATTGCTTGTATCAAGGGAAACATTGGTTTATGAAATACAGATCAAGTGAAAATTATTAGAAAATATATGACATAAACTGAAACAAACTTTATATATTTTATTATTGATTACTATTTTAGTATTCTAGAAGAATTAAAAAAAATCGAATTTTTATATTTAATTATTTAAAAAAATAATTTAAAACCATGAATTTAAATAAATTGAAAGAACTCACAGTGAAATCACATTCCACCCATTATTTTAACTGTCTACCAAATTTCAAATCACAAAAATATGATTTGGCATGCTCTATTGCCTGTAATAGTTACCATTGGCTTTACACCTGGCCATCAGCTACTCTGGTGTCACCAGGACTTGCCACACAAGATCAAGTACTCTCACAGGGGCAGGCAAGGGCACCAAAAGTATAAACGATAGGAAAGAAAGTAGCGGAGCTCACCTCTCTAGTGTGCAATCGCACATAGCTTCCCCTCCAGTAGCTGCCTGCAAAGGTCAGACTGGTTCAGTCCAGTCATCATAATCATCCAAAGCTGTGTGTGAACCAGCGCAACGGCGCTAAACTGAAGACATCTGGAAGCTGTATCTCAGTCCTGAGGAAGTGCCACAAGATAGGGCATGAAACGCATAGACTGCATGCACTTTACATTGCCACCCAAGCTATGTTTGCCTAATAAAGCCGGATTTTACTAAAAGATACAGCTTCCAGATGTCTTCAGTTTAGCGCCGTTGCGCTGGTTCACACACACCTTTGGATGATCACCAAAAGTATACTCTGGGAAGAAGCTGGTAAGGATGGAGCTGGTCATAGTTAGACAAGCTACAGATAACAGGAGCAGATTTGCATAGCAAACTCAATGTCAGAAACAAGCCAGGTTCACAACCAGGAAGTCAAACTGGAGACAAGATCAGTTGGCAGGAGTCAAAGAAACAAGTTACTATGTGGAACAGGAAGGGGTCAGGGGCATGGTCCTAGACTACCAAAAATAGATGGCACTTCTCAATAAAAGGGGAAGGTTGAGGGTAGATCATGTGGGATTGGGCAGATCATGTTTTTTTAGCTGGAAAAGAATAGTAAATCAGATGTGCTCATTTAAGGGTAATTTAAGGCTATCTATTCTGATAAAGCTAATGATTAAATAGATTGTAATAGATTTGTTAAATATGAAAAACAGCATGGTCATTGTTTTTATAGCAATGGCAGTAATTTCCAGAAATAAATGAGATTTATTATTTTTGTGTCCCTGAACTGAGAGTCTGTTCATTAAATGAAGCCTGTGTCCTACCTAATTGTATAAATGTCAATTTTTGAAGGTCTTTGTTTTATATCAAAATGAGCATGTAATTATGGAATTATTTAATAATTTTCTGACTCTAGTTAGAGTTAAAGGTAATTTTTTAAACACTGATTCTTCATTGCTATGGTTATCTACTTAGATTAAAAGTGAGTTATACACTTTATAAGTTCTTATCCTAATAAGATACATTACAAATTGTCCCAGAATGTCACTATTACTATCTCTATTATACTGAATTTTAAGATGAACTATACCTTAAAGTCTCATTCTACATTTGAAAGTTCAGCATCTGTTCCTGTGTTCCCATTGCCCTTAGATGGAAGAATCAGTTTGATAAAAAAAGATTATGTCTTAATTCAATTCTAGATTTTCTCATATAGCCAGAAACGATTCAACAAGAAAAACATATCTCACTGTTTATTTTTTTTAAAGAAAAAACTTTTGTCCAAATTAAGTTCCAGTTTCCCCCGGTAGAATTCATGTGTTAAACAGTGAGATAAGTATTCTCATGAAGTTGAATCAGGCCCGATATTTTGAGGTTTATAATTGGTATACGGTGTTACAGAATTTTTTTGTAAGTTCATTTAGAATGAGGGCTGATGGGCGATCTTGCTATATTATGTTAATGTGAGTTTGGTGCAGAAAATTAGTATGTAAATATGAATATAGAGTAATATGAAAGCAGAACCATTTCACAATAAAAATATATTGTTGGGCCTGAATGTATTTCTTATGTGGTAATATTCTATGTCTAAATACATAGATGAAAAGCTCTGGAAAAAGTTAGGTTGAATGGATTTCTTTGTTTTATCTAATTGCTGATGATCAAGTCAAACTGCATCTGCCATTTTCGAAAGTCAAAGGATGACACAGACTTGGAATATATCCCAGTACTGAGAAAAAAGACTTATGAATCCACACCACTTTGCATTCTGATCAGGGAGACACAGTAGCAGCATTACAATGAAGAGCTGCAAGTTCAAAGGGACTGGAGTTCACTGAGTAAAAATATGGTTTTTGTGAGCCCAAAAGCCCCATAAAATAATACTATTCAGACATGTTGTGGATATATTGAAAATATATTGATATTCCATGTGTTAATCATTATTATTAGGCAGCTGCAGAAACAGTAATTTTGCAGAATGATATTTAGCACCAGATTGTAGCACAGAATTACTGGTTGTTTCCCTTCAAATGCATTAACTCCCTGCAGCATGATTGTATACTGCAGAATGGTTAATATGTGTTATACTGTAGTTAAGCCCAAAAATAAAAATGCAGACAATTTTTTGTGCTGCACTTTTATGTTTCAGTAATGCTGGCCAATATCACTTTTAAAAAGTAAAAGTTTCCTTTTTTATTAATGTCTTCTCTTCGCTTAAAAATCTAACTATAACAAAACATATACCCTTGTGCATTATTTTTTGAACAGGGGCATACCTATGCTGGTGCAGTTTCTTATCTGTATGTAGTCATATACTGTACATATGGAGTCAGAGTACAATAAATAGGAATAAAGAGGTCTCAAAGTCGTATTCAGGCAAGGGCTCAGAGACAGTTGGTGGTGGCTAGAAACAAAGTGAAAGGTCAAAGTCCAAGAAATAGTCAAAATATATACTAAGTAACACTATCAATAGGATATATTTTCTGGGTATTGAACTCGTGTCTTGGCATCCATTTTATTTAGAATTTCGTACCACTTTTGGGTGCGCTGACGTCAAGTGCACAGTGCGGCGCAATGTCAGTGAGCAGCCATGGGTGCTGCCATCTTGTCTATGAAACGGGGCACTCTGTAATAGAGTGCTCCTGACAGGGAGTTAATTGTTTATTCCTGCACTTGACTTGCAGTGACCCTGATTACATGATGCAAACCCTTATTGTTATGTTTTGTTAGCGTAGGATGAGCAGGGTATAACAGTGCTTTATTAACAAGTTCATGCAGCAATTACACAACTGCAGTACTTCCTACTTTCACCTTCAAGCTGTACAGAAAGTCCTGTGTATACACAGTGACAGCCACAGGCAATTTGTATAATCACCACATATCCCCTCTATAGTGGGAAAGCATTTGGGCAAATGTACTAAACAATAGTGATGGGCGAATTTATTCGCCAGGGGCGAATTCGCTGCGAATTCGCTGCGAATTCCCGCGATTCGCCGCTGGCGAATAAATTCGCGAAACGGGCAAAAAAATTCGCCAACAAAAATTCGCTGCACAAAAACGAGTCGCGCGTCGTTTTTGACGCGACGCGAAAATCGGCGAAAAATTAGCGAATTTCTCTGGAAATTTGCGAATTTTTCGGCGAAGCGAAGCGCGGCCGTTTCGCCCATCACTACTAAACAATAACAATGTATCTTAAAGCAATAATATAAATTATTCACATCACATAGTCCTGGGTCCATGTAGGTAGTTTTCTGATTCTCTCACTATGCCTTATAGGTTCAGTTTCTTTAGGCCTATTGCAGTTGGCATTAGGGGTAGGAAAATGTCCTTCATCAAATGGAACATCTGCAAAGTCATATCTAGCAGGAGCAAGACGACTTGCATTCCATATGCATCCATCAGACAGTTCATATGTGTATGGTCCTCGCTGGCATCTCACTTCAAGTGGTGTAGAAAATTTCAATTGTTTTTCAGTAAAAAAATCCTTGTTTCAGTATTCCTGGGTTCTTAATTCTGACTGAAGAGCCAGGCTGAAAATGCACTTCTCTTGCACCATGTTTTCTATCAGTATAAGCCTTGCATTTGGCTTGGTGACGTTTGACAATGTCAGCAGTAAATGAGTTTGTAGGAACAGTATTTGGTGGAAGTTTGATGTCTGAAACATGTAACTTAGTGTGCATCTGTCTGCCATGTAATAATTCAGCTAGAGATGATTGGGTTGTTGCATGGCATGTTGCTCTGTAGTTATGTAAGAACTCTGTTGTAAATACTTTCCAAGATTTCCCAGTACAATTTGTTGCTTCTTTCAGACTTCTGTTGAATTGCTTGATTTCTCCATTTGCTTGTGGGTAATACACTGAAGATTTCCTATGCACAATATTCCTCTCTCTCTTGTCTGATATTAACTCCTTTGGATTTTCTTCTCTGCTGAAGACTGTAGACAGAAATGTTATTGCTGTAGCTGATGTTACATGAGAAACAAATGCAATTTCAGGCCATTTACTGTAAAAGTCTATCAAGGTTATAGCAAATCTACAGTGTATAGGAGCATCTATGCAAGTTGTCTGAGTTTTTCTCGCAAGATCTCTGGTATCACTAAACGGTGAGCTCCCCGGACAACATAGCCATCTACTATGGACAATTCATGTCTAATCCTGTAGTAAGGTCGATAATCAGGGCTGAGTTTCTTCTAAGTATTTGGCCATTTGCTTTGTAAGATGTCCCATAGTTTTACTTGAATTGGACATGTGAGGCAAGCTTGCTTAAAATCAGCAGCTGTAACTGTAGATGATAGTAAATAAGTCAATCCTACAACTTCTATGTCCTCATCCAGTGTATCAGAAGCTGTAGGTAAAGGTAAACGTGACAAGCAATCAGTAGCAACATTTTTAAACCTGGTTTGTATTGTATTTTGTAGTTGAAATTCAGTAACCTTGCTTCTGACCAACCAAATGAAGTGAACAATCAGGAGCCAGCACATAGTCAATAACCAGGGGCTTTTATTTCAAAAGTGGAGGCAAAAGACACAACACCTTGAGGCAGGTTTATCCAGAGTCGAATTTCGAGATCATGGGTAGTGATGGGCGAAACGGCCGCGTTTCGCTTCGCCGAAAAATTCGCGAATTTCCAGAGAAATTCGCGAATTTTTCGACGATTCGCGAAACGAGTCGCGCGTCGCGTCGTTTTTGACGCGCGTCACGTAATTTCCGATGCGTCGCGTCATTTTTGGCGCGCGCCGCGTCATTTTTGGCGCGTCGCGTCAAAAACGACGCGCGACTCGTTTTTGCGCGGCGAATTTTTTTGGCCAAATTTTTTTGCCAGTTTCGCGAATCGCGGGAATCCGCCGCGAATTCGCCCCTGGCGAATAAATTCACCCATCACTAGTCATGGGAATTTTTAAAACTTTAGTAAAAAATTGAAGGACGCTCGCACACCCTGGCCTTCAAAAATATAAACCAGGTGCACTGTGTTTAAAGGGATTGGCATCCTCCACAAATAGTCTGAAGACACACTGGCAATGTTGCATGTTCTGCTAATAAACACACAAGGGTAAGTCCCTGCTTGAACCAGCTGTGTGTGCCAGTGTGTCTTCGGCATTGACTAGTTTTTTTAAAACTCCCATAAACTACTGTGAACTCAAAATTCAACCAATTGAAATGTATTTTAAAAATTACATTTTTCAAACCTGGGTGAATACTATGGACCAAAAAACTCAATTGAACTTGAATTGAATCTGATTCGAGTTTTTTTTTTTTTAAAACTCGAATCGAAGTCAGGAAGGCTGCAAACAACTCCAAATTGATCCCAGGACTAGTGATGGGCGAATTTATTCGCCAGGGGCGAATTCGCCGCTGGTGAATAAATTCGCGAATCACCAGCGAAATTTCGCTTTGCGAAAACGACGCAACACGCGCCGAAAACGACGCAACGCGTGTCAAAAGCGTCCCACAACTCGTTTCACAAATTTTTCGCCAATTTTTCGGCGAAGCGAATCTCGGGAGATTCGCCCATCACTACCCAGGACATCTTCCATAGACTAAAACAGAAATTTGGTTTTAGGTGAAGTTCGAATAGTCGGATTCAAGTTCTTCAATGGCCAGTGTATGACAGATATCGAAAATCAAGAAAATTAGACTTCTTTTAAAAACCTTTAATTGAATTCCCTAGTCGAATTTGACAGTTTTGGCCATAAAAAAATAAAAAATTCTAAATTTGAATTTGAATTTAAAATTTTCACTTCAACCCTTGATAAATCTGCCCTCTTATGTTCCGATTCTATGCAGCATACCCGGGCCCCAGCAGGCTTAGGAAGGCACGTTGAGAGGTAGGAAGGCACGCCGATATCTCAGTATACCTGATAAAACAACTGTCAAATTCTATTCAGCAAACAAACACTTATATGCACATTATACTCATCCACAGAAATATGTACAATATGAGATATTAGATTACTACAGTCCTGGATGTTGTGCCTATCCAAGAAGTCATCCATTTTCCTCTAAAAGGCATTAAGAGAATCTGCCATCACAACATCATCAATGACAGTGTACTAAGGGATTCCAGGACTTTATATTTGGTCTAAAGCAGGTGTAAAAATAATGTTCCATATATTTTACATAATAACTTAAACAAGAAGGAAAGGTTCTAGTTACTTAGGGGTGCCTTAGGGGTACCCCCAAGCTCCTATCAGCAGGAAAGTGCACCGGCCTGTGGCTCTTCCAGCAAGCACCCCGCGTGCACATTCGCAGTAGTTGTTCTACTGCGCATGCATCTGCCCCAGTAAATTTGAAGAAGCACCATGGTGCTTGCTAGAAGAACCCCTGGACCGGTGCAGTTTTCTCCTGATATGAGCACCGGCACAGGGTGTGAGGTAAATATATATATATAATCACTTGGCACCTCCAGTAAAATATGCCATTCCTACTCATTTAAGTAGGCATATTGATTCTGAGGAGTAAAGAGCTAGAGCACAAGCATTTTTGTTTGGTGTTTTTTAATGTGTGTACATTTGTATGTGTGTTTTTGTGTGTGTGATATTGTATATACTAATAGCAAATAAGTTGCTTTACTTGTTAAATGTATATATCTATGCAACATTATATTAAATTACAGTTTTCTTTTTAAATATCTTCTTAGTTATATTACACTATTAAAAAAGACACATTCAAATGCATTCAATTTATTTCTGGGTAATTGGAGCCTTTTGCCATTTCAGTTAATGTGTTATACTTGATTTGCCTTGTTCCTCTTCACTAGTTTTGTATTTCAAAGCATTACTAATTTTTCGGCAATGCTTTCTCTTCTCATGAATTAATATACTCCAAACTGCCATCATTCATTTATAGTCATTCCTACTGTGCGATTTCCCCTTTAGTAAACACCTGATCCAGTCAAGAGTTACAGGAAATGTCTCCAATGTTGTATAACTATGGTTGGTTAAAGTTGGCTGACTCTCCTAGAGGAGCCCAGGGTTTTTGGTGGGAGAGGCCCAATTTGAAGTCCAATTAAATGTGGTTTGCACTTATAGATAGTCCAAGTGAGATTTGGAAAGAATATGTATCGGCTGTCCTCAACATTCTTAGAACTGTTGGTTTATAGATAATAGAGATATCTACTGCATCTCGTGAAAGTAGCTGTAGGCTACAATCTGCAGTCCTTAGAATGCTATTTCTTGTGTCTAGCCTTTTATTAATGTGCCCTTGTTTATTTGACTAAGAATATCTAATGCAATCCCTTCAGCTATACAACTCTGTAGAATATCTAGTATATATATCTAGAATATAATGGTATTGTTAAACAGGGAAAATTAAATTTTTTGTTCTACACACATGTAAACTATTTTTGAGGAGGTAAGTCCCCTGTTAGACCCAGTTTGCTGTAGAGGTATGAAGGTCCTTACCACAATCTCTTAAAGGGGAGGGAGCCTATCACTCTTCCACCTTGGACAAGCTTGACTAAGAAGCTTGAAACCCTAAGGAAGGAGGACCCTTAGTGAAGTTGTGTAGAGAAACCATTTGAACAAAGTATAGACAATGGATAGCTAACAGGCTGGTGACTAGTGAAAGCAACTGAGCTGTCAAACTAACAGAAAAGATATGTATTTTTTTATTAACTGTTATTTGGATAAAGGTTTGTAGTTTACAATTGATTTAATTTTTGATAGCCTTTTCAGTATTAGGTGCTAAATAGCAAAGTGGTATGCGTTTGTTTACCGCAAGTTTGCCAGAAACTGCTTTATCCAAAATTAAAACAATATTATTCTACGTTGACTGATCTGTAACTACAATCTATCACTGTATATTTTCCCTTATGTTACCTCAGGGAGACTTATATATTATATGTATATATAGTGATTTCTGTTATGTGTGTTACTGTTAATCTTCCTGCTCGTAACTCCATTACATGTTTGATGTTAATAAGACTTTAGAGACAACCACCACTTAATAAATACATATGTCAGTTAATCATAAAGGGGAATAAAGGAACAGGAGCACTTGCAAGGCAGTTCACTGGCATTTCTTAATGTCAGTCTCAGCAGAATAGTTCCAATATGATACAAAAGCATATGGCTGCACTTGCATACAGACCATGCCGAGGTTGTGAAAACTCACTCAGCTCAGTCACAGGATGAATGCTTTATTTATAGCGGTAAAGTACACATAGAGGGGTTTTCTGGCTCACTTTTGATTGCACATCATTCACAGACATGCATGAGATAAAACATGCTAGGATCTACGGTGCACACAAGCATACCAAACAAACTATAAAGTTAGGTCATATGAGCCAATTAACAGACAGAGGTGTGTCTTTTGCTTCAACACTTCTTCCCTTTACAGTTAGAGTTTAAATATTTCTGGTCAGGTGATCTCTGAGGCAGCACACATACCATCATGAAAAGATGGTGCAAGGCAAAAGATGTAAAAGGGCAATATTTACTGAAATATATATTCCAGTTTGATAAGATTCTTTAATATGTCACTTGATTTGATATTTGATATGCTCAAAAATTCATTTTCGGGGTATAGTTTTCCTTTAATAGTGCTGCTCCAGCAGAATTCTGCACTGAAATAATTTTTTCAAAAGATCAAACTGATTTTTTTATCAATTTTGAAATCTGGCATGGGGCTAGACATTTTGTCAGTTTCCCAGCTGCCCCCAGTCATGTGTCTGAAAAACTTTAGTCACTCTTTACTGCTATACTGCAAGTTGGAATGATATCACCCCCTCCCATTCCCCCCAGCAGCCTAACAAAATAACAATGGGAATGTAACCAGATAGCAGCTCACTAACACAAGATAGCAGCTCCCTGTTAGATCTAATAACAACATTCTGTAGTAAAATCCAAGTCCCAATGGGACTGATTCAGTTACATTAAGTAGGTGAAATAAAAGTTTGAAAGTGCAGGCACAAGTCACATGGGACAATATGTCTAACCCCATGTCAGATTTCAAAATTGAATATAAAAAAAAATTCTCTTTTGAGAATTGGATTTCACAGCAGTCTGCTGGAGTAGTGGGCGCCCCTAGGCCCGCTGTCATTTGTCGCCCCTGTCCCCTCCCTTTTATTTGCTCAAATTTTCATCATCAGGACAGAGAAATAGCAATTGGCACACAAGAAATTAAAATTTCTGAACCAATGTGGGTGTGGTCGGGCAGCATGCCGCCCCCTAAAATCCTGCCGCCCTAGGCCCCGGCCTAGGTGGCCTCTCCACAAATCCGGGCCTGTCTTCATTAATGTTATTTGCATCTTTTCTGTAAGTTTATTCTTTATTAAACCGTGTTATTATGGCTTCAAGACTCTGTCCTGCCATCTACAGGTATAGCCCAGGCTTTCAGCCTTACCTATCACCTCCTGAATACCTCTCTGCAGTGTCAGACCATTACACTATAATACCCAACCATACATAAAAGTATACTGTGTCATTTTCAACTATAATATATCCAGAAACACATGGTAAGATAAACACAGTGTTTGTTCTCTATCTAATAACCCCAGGAAGCATGGTAGCATAAATGCAAAGCCATTATTACATATAATCACCTAGACCACATGAAAGGATAAACATTGTGACTATTCCATGAAACATATTTGATTTGTGCTTGAAGAAATTAATTATTATTGATTATGGGAGACTTAACTTAGCTTAATCATCTTATGCAGGAGCCACCATAAAATGCAGAAGTGGTGCATGCTGGGTTCATCCATGTAACCTCACTACATGTCACAGAAAATAATTATACAGCAAATAAGAATACCTAAAGTGAACAATAACACAACATATTGTAGTGTCAAAGCCACCTTTGAATTTTTAGTACCAGTGACAATAATTATATAATCTAAGGCAATAAGTTCCATTATAAAGCATGTTGTAATGCAGAATTGCACATCTAATACAGGTATGGAATCTCTTATCTGGAAACCCAATATCCTGAATGCTCTGAATTATGTGAAGGTCATATACCATAGAGTCTATTTTAAGCAATAACAACATTAAAAATGTTTTCTTTGTATTAATAAAACAGTACCTTGTACTTGAGCCTACCTAAGGTACAATTAATCCATACTGGCAAAACAATCCTAGTAGGTTTATTTAATGTTTGAATAATTTTTTAGTATACCCTAGGTCCTGAGCATTTTCAATGATTTGTCCACGTATTTATATAGTGAATAAAGTACCCCCTCTTGTAAAATATAAGGATATTATAAGTTACCGAGGAGTTTCATAACCATATAAAAACACTAGGCCGAAGGAACAGGTCATGGAACCCCTAGGTAACTTCTAATATCCTCATATTTTGCAACTGGGGGTACTTTATTTATTATAATACACAAGTTTCAGTGAGTCATGCGACAGAAATGACATCAGAACTCACCGTTTATAACTGATGACATCAGAACTCACCGTTTACAAGATATTCACGGCTTTTGTGTATTATATATATATATAAATATATATATATATATATATATATATATATACACACAAACACACAAACACACACACAAAGGTAGCAGGCAATCTATATAAAAATATAGGTATGGGAACTGTTATCCATAAAACTCCGAATTACAGAATAGCCATCTACAATAGACTCCATTTTATACAAAAATCTAAATTTTAAAAAGTATTCCCCTTTTCTCTGTAATAATAAAACAGTACCTTGTACTTGATTCAAACCAAGATATTATTGGAAGCAAAACCAGTCTATTAGGTTTATTTAATGTTAAAATGAATTTCTAGTACACATAAGGAATGAAGATCTAAATTACAGAAGATCCATTATACATGAAACTGAGGCAAAAATTTTCAGACGAAAAATCTCCTGCGTCCACAATAAAAATTGTTGTGCGTCAAAATTCTCACGCACATAAAAATTGTTACACATCAGAATCATTCAGACACCCATTGACTTTAATGCATTTGGATAAAATAGTTGTGTATATAGAAATTGACACCCGTGTCAAAAATTTTTTGACACCCGTTGACAATTTGTTTCAAGAAATTTACTCCGTTTTAGGAATTTTTACACCATTTCACAAATCTTTCGGTGGTGGGACAGATCTCACTAAGGGAAATCCAAATTACAGATCCCTCATCTGGAAAATCCTATGCCCCCAGTATTCTGGATAACAAGTCCCATAACTGTATAATGTGTAATTCACAATTTTAAAAAAGATTTCCTTTAAACAGTATCTTGCTCTTGAGCCCAACTAAGATATAATTAATCCTTACTGGAGGCAA
Source organism: Xenopus borealis (assembly GCA_024363595.1). Classification (NCBI taxonomy): domain Eukaryota; kingdom Metazoa; phylum Chordata; class Amphibia; order Anura; family Pipidae; genus Xenopus; species Xenopus borealis. The sequence continues at coordinate 14,327,214 of CM044433.1, forward strand.
AACAATTCTATTTAATATTTAAATAATTTGATTTTTAATTTATAGAGATTCAAATTATAGAAAGATCGCTTATCCAGAAAACCCCATGTCCCAAGTATCCTAAATAATAGGATATCCCATAATCCCATACCTGTACTGTTTTACAGGGCTATGTGTGTTTTTTGTGTAGGTGGTAGGAAAAATCGATAGCTAAATTCACCGAGCAAGGTACTGATATAAATGATTGGACATCTGTGTTGTATAACATTGTTGCTAAATTAATAAAGTATATAAATATGCTCTAACAGCAGTAGATATGAATATATATATATATATATATATATATTTGTGGTAATCAGTAAAAGAACTCTACGTTTTTTAGATTTTATACTATTTGTATCACAGTGTGAGATTGTGATGTCCTGCAACGGATCCATCCTAATGTATTATTAGTAGGAATGAAGCTGTCACTTAAACAATGGGTGAGGACAGAGATGAGCAGGGATAAGGAAGAGATAATCTCTCTACCCCACAGTTATTAAGCATTAATAATGTAGAGTAGCCCCTGGCACATCCACCTGCTTCACAGAAAAGAACTTCCCAAGCTTGCTGGAGTTTCTGCATAATTACGACTAGTCATGCGGTTCTGGACTTGAGTAGCCGGGGGAACTAGAGATTGACTGCATTGTAAGCACTGTACTCAGCAGCCAGAGGTTAACACTCTAGGCATTTAAGTCTTAATGAATTCATTATACTTTCATTATTTTCCTTGCCCAGGTATTGCTGAGACTGTACATTTTGAAATGAAGGTTAACATGCTGGAATGGTGAAATTATATGTAAATTTACACAATACGAATGGATAAAAAATCTAACGGTAAATTCACATAAAACAAAGCTGTCTTGACAATTGCTGTCATTGCTGTCATTGTTTTTTGCATTAAAACAATGAGGAAGAACTTTAGAAATGAGGCTATGAATACTTTTGTATCCCAGGCATCTTAAATCTAAATTCTGAACTTTTTCTATTAGATATAAAATTGTTGCAATGATCAGAAAAGTGTTTGATCAAATTGGCACGATCCTCAAAACCCTTTTAGCTGCGCCAATTCCTCCGAATCGATTTAGCTACTTTAAGCAGTTGAATCCAGTTGTTTCCTATGGAATGTTAGCTGATCTAAATATACTTGCATCAACATGTGCTCCTTTAACTTCCACATATTTATGCTTGGCCCTACTGCCTTGTTCATGCCTTCTGTTCTGAATTTAGCATGCCTATTTATCACCACATCCAAACCAGGCAATAGCCCAAGGGTTCCCCCCAATGGTCTGCATCAATCACCGCAGCACAGCTATGCTGAACGTTTAAGGTGCACACAACTTTCACAGTGGAAATTACACCAATTTTCAGTGCATTTGCTCCTGATTCATGCCAAAGTGCAAGGGCAACTGCGTCATTTAGATTTATAGGCAACAGTTTGTTAAGGTGCATCTCCCCATAGCTACCATAGTTGCACTAGAATCATGGGGGGAAATGCTGCTCTGTGTGTAAAAGAACCATGGTGCTCAGATTGCTCTTAGCCCACTGCACTACCCACAGGGCCTGTAAATGACCTCTATATAGTATTGTACCCCAAAAGTGACTCTTAATTTTCTTCTATTAAAGTAAAAAATACTTGTTACTTATGCATCTGCCACCTTCTTAATTTGTCAAAATGTTGCATTTATTTCAGGTTATTCAGAAGTAGCAACCACTTGGGAATCAATTGCAAATTATTTTTGGTCACCCAGAGGGACACTGACCATGTCCTATTTACAGAGGACATTATAGACAGATAGCAGGGAACATTTTTCCCATAAAAAGGATCAACTCCTTCAGACTAGAAGAAAATGATGTTGAAGCAGCGTAGGTGGTTCTTCACAGTGAGGACAGTGAGGACAGTGAGGTTGGGGAATACACTGCCGGGCGAAGTTGTGATAGCAGATTCTGTTAATGGCTTTAAGAGTGGCTTGTATGTTTTCTAGGACAAATAGGTCTTCATATATACATATGTATGGACGCTGGGTTCCTTTGGAGGGGTTGAACTTGATGGATTTTGGTATTTTTCCAACCAACTTATCTATATAACTATGTATTATTCTCTGCCTTGTTATGTTCTGGCAACACCCTTTACCCCACCATAAATAAGGCCACTCAAAAACAAGTTTTGGTAAACTTGGCAGGTCTGGTCAACAAGACTTCATGGTACAATGTAGATCATGACATCATTACAAATGAACTATTAAGGGTAGAGGCTCAAATGATAATCATTATGCAAATATAGCTAAATATTACAGCATCTTACAGTGAATATATATATATATATATATATATATATATATATATATAATTGTATAGCTTCATAGAACCAGCACTCCCATATAAAATTCTTCAATCTTTTATTAATAAGTCATAAATGTCCGACGTTTCGGTCCTCATTAGGACCTTTCTCAAGGATTTATACAAAGACTACTTCAACAAAACTTAAATAACATAGTGATTTTACATCCTCCAATGTAAAATCACTATGTTATTTAAGTTTTGTTGAAGTAGTCTTTGTATAAATCCTTGAGAAAGGTCCTAATGAGGACCAAAACGTCGGACATTTATGACTTATTAATAAAAGATTGAAGAATTTTATATGGGAGTGCTGGTTCTATGAAGCTATACAATTAAATATTTTTAACCGTGCACCCCGGAGTTATAATTGGACACGCTATAGCAGCGGCAGCTTTGGAGTGCGGACATCCACTGAACACTATATATATATATATATATATATATATATATATATATGGTTTTCTTGTCATAAAAAGAATCATAACACAAATTACTATTAACAGTAATACAATGATCTCTTTTTGTTATTTCCAGGTTATGGTATGGCAGGTGGTTTACCTGGCATGCACAGTATTAGTCACCCTCTGTGCCACATGTAACATATGGGCTGATCTGCTATGTCCTTTGCAGTGTACATCACCTGGCCTATTTCTAAAGCTATGTAACATGATTTACACAAGTCAAACAATATAAAACTATCAAAGATCCTTTTCGTGCCTCTTTTTATCCCCCTTGAGGTTACAACTTGAAAAAGTGTGATGCTGTGAGAGTTCATTTAAGTACTTTACAAACCCACAGATCCACAGGTATTTATGCTGAACACTGAATGTTCTTAGCAACTTGTAGTCTTATGTCATGCAGCTAAACACAAGAAACCTTTTAAGCCAAGATCTGTTTTTAGTTTTACCACCAACAGGGCTTCCTTCAGATGAGCAGGTATAATGCCAATTAGTTCTTTTTTTAGCTCAGCAAATTGTCTTCCAATGCTAATTAACTTTGCTTCCCAAGCCATCTTGTACTCGCTAAATAAACTCTCTAATATTACCCAAGGGGATTTATATCTAAGCCCAAGAAACATTATGATTTATCACCAGGTGAATTGTGATATCACAAACTGCTACATTATTTGCTAGTTCTGTGGAATAAAAGCGCTTATAATTAGAGCTGCAGTTTGAAATGATAGCCTTAATAGTATTCATAAGAGTTGAAAATTCCATGTTTTACAATTTGGCATTTGTGTTTTCCACAAAAATTTTAGTTTTTGAGGGATTTTTTTTTGGTCTAAAATAAAGTTTTTGGGTTAAAACATGTAGGAGACAATGGCAGAGGCATTTGAATATTTTATTCGCCTTCATGTTGTCTGGGGTTTGCCTGAAAACTCAACTCAAATGTGATGGTTTTTCTTGAAGAAAACTTGATTATCTTAAGTTTTCAGGTTTTGCAACTCAAACTTGCTCAAGTTTTTTCCAGTTGAGTTCATTCAAGGTTTAAAAAACTCTAAAACATTCAACCTTATGCTCTACACTATAAAACCTTTCTCTTCAAAGCAAACTTCAGTCATACTGAGAGCCTTCCACCCAAACACAATATTTTGGGGGTGAGTAAAAGTGTTACTGCAATAGTCCTGTCAATGCTAATGTATAAATTTAAAATAGGAAATGTTTCTTCTCTAACAGGAAGTCCCATAGGGTGACCTATGCAATGTTGGAGGGAGATATTGTTTATTGGCTAAGTTGTAGTGTGAGTAGTTCATGATCCCTAGCTGATAAAAAAGGGGAATGTGCTTGGTCCTTGGTATTCGACCAAGGTAGCAGACTCGACAAGTGCTGAGGGACCAGAGGAATAAAAAGGTCTTACTGATTATATAAAAGTATTGACATTAGGGGAAACAGGACCTCATGAATGAGAATTAGACAGTGATAGATTGGATCAGGTTAAGTGTCATATCCTAACAATTTCCAGGTCATACTCTACTTGTATAAGAGCTACAAGGAAAGGTGACCAGGATGACATCCAATGCAAGTATTTAGTGAAAGAAACTCATGGCCCATCATGTTAGTTCTTTGAGTAATGTTAATTTGTCTGTGTAAGTTTTGTTTTGCATTTAAGATTTACAATTTAACACCTACCTTCTACCATGTTAGTGGGGGCCCATCGGAGTAAAACAATGCTGAATAAAGCATTATCTACTGGGAGTTGGTTGTAGTATTTCAGGCCTCATAACAGTAGGATATTTAGAGGCCTATTTATCAACAGCCTCGTTTTAGTGTTTCAGAGGTTTTTGAAAACCTTGAAAAAAATCCCTTTCTCTAAAACCATGAATGCCAAGAAAATTATTAAAGATCCAAATACATTACAAAAAACATGAAAAAAATGCTGAACGATGCACTAAAAAAATCCAGATACCTCTTATACATCTAGTCGAAAAAATTCCAAAAACCTCCAATACTCCGAACTGATTAAAAATGGAGTGATAGGATCAGTGCAGCTCCCATATGACCTCAACAACTTTTACTTGGCAACTTTTTGTATGAGTTTTTTGTGGTTTTACACTTAATGAATCTTGAATTTTTAGAGTTTTAAAAACATATAGAAAAAAAAAACACGTTTTAGAGATTTGTGAAAAAAATTGAAATTCAATTGATAGTAAACAGGTCCCATAATACTGTGCTTTAAGAAAGGACTGTGTCCTAAGTGCAAAGAAATAGCATGCCATTAAAACAGAGCAACATTTGGACATATGTATGTATTGTCCACAAAAAAACTAAAGGCATGTAGTGTTTTTAGATACCACCTAATAATTTCATCACTCACTCACTCACTCACACAGCCTTTCCTTCATGTTTGGTCAATACACCATGTAGCTTTAGCACTACTGTATTAATTACACTAGGCTTGGGTAGATTTATCTTCTTTTTTGCCTTAAATAAAAGAGGATACGGTACCTCTGCCTTCCATAAAGCTCACAAAATAAAGTGCAGCTTTCAAACCCAGAACTAGGGTACTGGGAGCCTGCAGGCAATGATGGGACTGTGGTGGGTAAGGGAGTACTAAAAATAAATAACACTCTCCCCCCTTTTATTTTTTATGTTATATTGATATGAATGAACTAAGAGTGATGAGGTGTTCATTACAATGGTTATCATAACAGTAATGCAAATTAATTATTAAAAATTAGAAGGATAAAAGACAAGAGGCTTTTATCCATATAATGGCAAAATAGTAGGTAGCCCTTTAGGTATTGTTTATCACCACCATAGACTTAGTTTTAGCACAAGCCAGTAAACTTGTCCATACATTTTTGGAGTTTGGGTGGAACACCCAAAACAGGGAAAACAAACGCAAACTTCCTGCAGATATTTCACTGCCTGCAACTAAATTCAGGGCCCTAACACTGAAAGGAAATTGCTGATATATCTATTAACAAGTGTTCAACTGGACAGTCTTCAATACCACAGAAACAAAGCAAGGATTCCAAGAAAACCTTTTTTATTGAATAATGGTTGCTGTTTTTCCAATGGCATATAATGATAAATCTCGGCAGTGAGCTAAACATTATGGTATATTAAATAACAAAGAAGCAGACTAGGGTATATTGCTTTTTATTAGCGGCTGACATTTTCATTATCTTTCTCTTTTTTCTTCTTCCTGTAAAATTGCTTATAAGATTCATAATTTTAATAATGTCATGTTCCTTTTAAATGTCTCATTTTTTTGTATGAAACACTACTAAAGGAGAATATTGTATGTTTCACACTGCTTCACATAATGGAATTTATCATTCATATAAACATTTACCCAAACTGCTGTGGATAATTCTTTTTCACAATATGTTTCCTAATAGACAATGAGATATAAATAGTTTATTAGTGTTTCATCAACTTTTCTTTGTACTCGACCATGCTGCGTGTCAGTAGTACCTTGCAAACTGCAAACTCATGCTGGATTCAATCAATCAGAGAAGATAAATTACAGTAAGTCAGTTACTCACAGCATGTTTGTGCAGGTTGGAGCCAGATGAAAATTAAGTTAGGTTGAACAATAAATAAATAATTAAATATAAAAACAATAAAAAAAATTACAGCTGAATGGGATGTTCCCATTCCAAGTGTATAAATGTGCATTTCATTTCAGCCACGTAAAAAAAAAACAGAGATCTAGAGATAGCTTTAGTTATTCAGCACTGGTGTATAGTCTGCCTGGTAAAATATCATGCAAGTATTTTAGTTCCTGTATACAACAACATCTTTGCATGGGATAAAGGGATTCAGTGGTCCACTAACCCATAGCAACCAGTTGGCTCTGGCCTAATGCCATCTGAAATAACCTAAAAGTTTTGTAGATTTTATGAAACCTTTTATTACATATGTACCATAGTGTATTAAATGGCAATATGCAATTGGATAGTCAGGGAAGATGTAGTGATTAATTGAAACTATTAGAACTAGAGACACAAGCACTGGATTTGGTGCAACATATAGAAACTAACAGGTGATAAAGATAATGGGATTCCAAGATGTCTTGACAAATGCAGCTTTGAACTGACTTATTCAGATGTAATCACATCCATAAAACTACAGTATCTATAGCACATTAAGCCACAGGAGTCCCAAAGGCATGCAGAAAAGTTGCAAAACAATCACTGAGCTGCAACTTCCCCTTTTAAGGTGAACTAAAGCTTAATTAAAGAAGTATCTAGAAAGGATGTACATTATGTTTTGGGCTTCTGTACCAACCACAGCCCTTTAGCAGTAAAGATCTGTGTCTCCCCAGTAGATGCCCCAGTACCTCCCCATTTTCTTTTCTGCTGATTCACTGATTCACATGCTCTGTGTTGCTGTCACTTACTGAGCTGAGGGACCCACTCACAATATACAGTACACACAGTGTCATAGAAATATAGTCACAATATAAGGCTGATTAGTAATTAATACAGATAACTATTACATAGCAACACAGAAACCAGTGCAACTAGCATCATAATTTAATAATCAGCCTTGTAGCCTTGTAGCATCAGCTTATATAACAGACAAACCTCATTTTCTGCTGGATAATTTGCAACGCCCCCTAATCTTAGCTTCTCAACAGCTGCACAGAGCCCACTGAGCATGTGAGTGTCACAGACACTTTCCAAGATGGTGACCCCCTATGACAAGGTTGATGTCCTGGATCATTGTTGCTACTGAGAAGCTGAAACGTTATGCTGATGCAATACATTCAGTTTATACAATATGGCATTTTTAGTCATATACATTTTTAGGGTTTAGTCCTCCTTTAATACAGACCAGGCACACAAACACACCTCACATTAATTAAAAAAAGGTTTCTCTTAATGCCTCCCCTACATTGTCTGCTGTTGACCAGTAATTCAAGCAAGTAAAAATATGGTGGAAGTGGACAGTTCCTACAGAAGGTGAAGATACTTCACAAATCTATCTCAGTTTCCCCTTCCAAAATGCCTTGCCTTATGCAGCACTCATTCGGGAAACTGTTGTTGAAGTGTGAGCATTTCCACGTACAGCTGATAAGAGAAGGGACTTAAAGAATGAGTACTTTCATATCAGTGACCGTGATTATACATATAGAGGCCGTATATATCTTGACTTTGACCTTGAAGTGAAAGAGACGGGCAGACAGACTGATACATACAGAATCTACAAAAAAATCACTTAATTTGGTGCTGCAATTATGGCACTTAGAGATGACTTATTATGAATGACTAGTTAAATGTTCACACCTATGTATAAGCACAGAACCTTGGTTTACACGTAACAAGACAGAATGCACCCCATAACTGAGCTAGCCCCATTAGAATGGCTCATCACATACAGTAACCTTTATTATCTCCCGCTGCATATTTAAATGCACTTCGAAAAACCCCACGACTCCTATACAGCCAGTTGTTTAGTACACATATATCTCTGTAATTAAGCAACACAAATGCAACAAATTTTGTGGGGACTGTATGGTAAACCAAAGCAACCAAACAGATGTTTGCCTTTATAATGCTAACTGCATTAAACCATTAAAAGCTGACTGTTGATTGGTTGAAATGACATCTCCCCATAATGTATTAGGGCTGCCACAACAATCCTGTTCTAAAGCTGTAGAACCATTGCTTATTAATATTTCACTTCCTCCTAAGTCATATAAATGTATTCAATGCTTCTTCCCTGGAAAAAAGAATTAAATTAAATAAATCAATAAAAAAAGAATCATTTGAAAGCAACATTTATATTTTGTATTGTGTGTGTATTATATGTGTGTTTCATGCCCAATTGTGATGGTAACTGGACATGGTTATTTAAAGGGTTAATAGAGAGCAACAACTACAATAACACATTTTGAGATGGTTAAACAATAGGTAGCTCCATAAGAATCAGTTGAAAACAGTATTTATATTATGTCCTGTTCTGTGTGTTTCATGCCCATGGTAACTGGGAACAGATTTTTAAAGGGTTAATAGTGAGCAACAGTCGTAATAACACATTTTGTGATGATTAAAAATATATAGTTCCATAAGTATCAGTTGAAAGCAGCATTTATATTATGTACTGTTCTGTGTGTTTCATGTCCAATTATGATGATAACTGGACATGGCTATTTAAAGGGTTAATAGTGAGCAACAGTAATAATAACACATTTTGTGATGATTTAACAATAGATAGTTTCATAAGAAATCAGTTGAAAACAGTATTTATATTATGTTCTGTTCTGTGTATTTCATGTCCAATGATGATGATAACTGGGCATCGTTTTTTAAAGGGTTAATAGTGAGCAACAGTAATAATAACACATTTTATGATAGTTAAACAATAGATAGTCCCATAAGTGGTTAATGTCCTCTTTATCTCTGATTATTTCATGATTTGGTCTTAACCTGCTGCATTTTTAGTACAGGTATGGGATTGATTTATCTGGAAACCCTTTATGCAGACAGCTCCGAAATTTGTGAATGCCATTTCCCATGTAGTCCCCTTTTAAACAAATAATTATTCACTGACTGATCTGTTTTTCTCTGTAATGATAAGACAGGACCTTGTTGTTGATGATGATAAACTAGTATCCAACCATGTTGATGCCTAGGAATGGAGATCTCTTATTAAGGAAATTCCAGGTGCCAAACATTCTGAAAAAACAGATTCCATGCCTGTACCTTTAAATTCCCATATTTGTTTTATCTTATAGAGTCACAAGGCAACCTAAACAACACACAGCAGCAAGCCACATCATACAATACATGAAGCCCCTTTACTACAGCAGTAGGGAATCAAATACAATCCATCATGATCAATCCTAGTTTTTTTTTTGGACCACCAGTAGCCTAATAACCCAACATACATCATAAGCTACTTCTACATCTGTATGCGAACGCTCACTGGCATTAAAAAAAAAGATACTTAAGTGGGAAACAGTGAACCGAGGAGGCAGAACTCATGAACACAGATACAGCTCATAACCCAACGAGACCTATTGACTGCAGTTAGAGAAAGACGCTAGCAATAATAAAAAGCAATGCTCTCTTCTCAATTCTCTCTTTTCAAAAACGGACCTCTCCAAGATGTTACTTTACTGTTTTTGCATGCCACTAAATCTGTTACTTTATGACCCAAAACAGATGACCTAGCAAATGATCTTGGAACCGTTATTTTAGATTTTTAAAAAAGTTGATGCATTATCATCAGGTATATACGTTTAGAACTGATTGCACTAATAACTAATGATACTGGGGTGAAATTATCAGAGCTGCATATTAAATTATATATATAT
>CM044433.1:14340518-14358367 GCA_024363595.1 Xenopus borealis
GGGATATTTCAGTGTAAGGGGTGGGGGGGTGATGATATTAGTATGCACAACTACAGTTCATTTTAATATCCACATAAGCTTAAGTACATAAGTTAGAAATAATTTTGGCTAGAACTATGGCAGAATGCACAACAGTTTTACCCCGCTGATCACAGCTAAACCAATGGTACATGTAACAGTCACGTAGGGAGTTGGGTTCACCATCAGATAAAAATCACATCCATAAAACTGAAATCACAGGATCCCCAATGGCATGGGACAATGTTGCAAAAATTCACTGAGCAACTACTTCCCCTTTGTTTCCTGAACTCACTAAAAAGGCAGAGCAGGCAGACATATACACACACACACACATTGCATATGAATTGCAAGCTCTTATGGTTCAGATCTCCCTTACCTTGCCCGCTGGTGACCAGTAATCCAAGCAGGTAGAAATAAGAAACTTTCATGATGAGCTGCAGGTGACGTCCCTACAGAAGGTGAAGATAATCGAAATCTATGTCAGTTCCCCCTTTGCCCCTGTGTTGCATGCAGATCACAAGGCAGAGCAGAGAGAGCGCAGACACCGCCAGCAGCTGCACCAGTCCTCAGCAAAGTGATGAGAAGCCAATCTGACTGCAGCTCTATAACAGCCACAAGGCGGCTAAGGTGTTCATCCGCAAGAAACACGTCACCCTTTTCCTGGCTCCGGGATTCGTCCGCGCTTCTTCTTTTTTGGTGCTAGGAGAAGGAGCCTCCGGTTGTCATCAATAAACCGCAGCTTTGTCCGGTGCAAATCGGTTGCGCGGACTTATCTGCTGGGGTCGGGACTGTGTGGCTATTAGCAGTATGATGAGGGCTGTTATAAGCTGTTTTTTTGTATTTTTTTCTCTGACAGCTCATAAGAAATTAACACATTTTATTTTATCAAGTTATTGTCTGGTGCTGATCAAGTTGAGTTCATATGTGATATAATGGGGCTATAAAGTTGCCTAATTATCGATGACTCGATGTTTAAAACTGCGTACGTTTTTACTCTTTTAATTCACATTGCGCTAATACTAAAAACAGGCGCAACACGTTACTCTGCGCTTCACTTGTTAGCGAGAGACGTCTGCGCTGTATTGGATGAAACTGCTACTGATAAACGATAATCTGCCTGTTTCAAACAAAGATTCCTAATGTGCTGTCCTCCTCTGTCTGTTTGCTAACCTCTATCTTCCATAGCGGAATGACGCTGGGAGTTGCAGTTTAGGAGAGCTATTAGAGCTGCAGGGCGAAACCTAAAGTCAGTAGCAGAGAGAGGGCGTTTACAATGTGCTACTTGCAGGGGCAGAGTTCAGTGTTGGAGTCCGATGAATTATTTATTTATTATTTCACGGTTCTGAAAATATTTTCCTATTCTGAAAGTGGCAATGTTGGGAACGCTCAAACGACTTGCGCCCGAATGCAGACTTTCATATGATGCTGCTGCTCCATCATTATCCTTCTAATGCCTTTCTGAATGAGCATCGGGGGCTGCACACTGACAGCGCAGCACTAGGGACATGTATGTCTATAGCAGCCAGGCAGCCAAAAGAGCTACAGTCTATAGAACAAAGAAATGCTAATGAGAGGCACACATGATGGCTGGTTCTGCATAGCACTTGTGGAATCAATGGTGCCTCTTATTAATTGTTCTCTCTTCTGTGCAAGCTATCAATTGGGACTAGTCTAGAGACCATTTAAGAAGACCCCAGACACAAGTTCAAACTGCCCCCCTCTGCTCCATATGGTTTCTTTGCACCCTGCATCATCCATCTCTTTTTAACTTGTGCAGTCTATTGCCCATCACACATTTCTGTATGTATCTGTTGTGGTAACTCTCTTTTTCTTTTATCTTAAGGGATTCTGTCATGGTTTTTATGATGTATTTTTTATTTCTAAAATCACACTGTTTACACTGCAAATAATTCACTCTACAATATAACATTTCATTCCTTAACCAGCAAGTGTATTTTTTAACTTGTAATATTGGTGTGTGGGTGCATCTCAGGTAATTTTGCCTGCTCATGTGCTTTCAGAAAGAGCCAGCACTGTAGGATGCAACTGCTTTCTGGTAGGCTGCTGTTTCTCCTACTCAATGTAACTGAATGTTTTGCAGTGGGACCTGGATTTTACTATTGAGTGCTGTTCTTAGATCTATCAGGCAGCTGTTATATTATATTATATTATATTGGGAGTTGTTATCCTGTTAACTTCCCATTTTTCTGTCGTTAGGCTGGTGAGGGGGCAATGGGAGGCAGATTATTTCACACCAACTTTCAGTACATTAGTAAAGAATGGCTGAACTTTATCAGAGCACAATTCACACAACATGGGGCAGCTGGGAAACTGACAATATGCCTAGACTCATGTCAGATTTCAAGATTAAATAAAAAAAAAAAAACAGCTTTTTTGAGAAATGGATTTCTGTGCAGAATTCTGCTGGAGCAACAATTTTAACTGATGCATTTTGAAAAAAATGTTTTCCCATGACAGTATTCCTTTAAACATACACATACAGGGCCTCCATTAGAAATCATAGGGCTCAGTACTACAACATTTTTAAGCCCACTGGGCTCTGCCCACCCCAAGCCCCACCCATATCCCGCCTACCCAAGCCCCACCCAGATCCCGCCCACCCCATACAGTTAAAAGACCACACAGGCATCAGCGATAAATATGGTAGCCCCCACACATATTATAAAAAGCCATTGATGGTGAATGCCCCCTAATAAGTAAAAAAGAAAACTGTGTCTCCAAGGCCCTCCATAAAGGTTTTTTTTATAAAGGCCCCCCCTTACAAGTTAAAAAGAAACAATGGGGCCTTATTCGTGGCAGGGGCCTATAGAGTATTAAAATAATAATGGTGGCCAGGGGTTTAATAAAATTAAAAAAATGGTGTTTAGTAGAACTGTGGCTACAGGACTTCAACTTCAGCTCCTTTCATAGCTTCTGGTCTTTTCACAGCTTCAGCACTTCAACGTTGGCTTCTTTTGCGGCTTCCAGACTGTGGAGGTTAGGGCTTTCGGAAATTGTGGTACGGTTTCGGAGCTGTCAAGCGTGGCCTGACTATTTTGAAAAGTGCAGCACACCTGGGCCCTTCTTTAGCCTCAGGGCTGGTACAGCAGTACCCCCTGTGCCCCCCTGATGGTGACCCTGTACACATGGATTGCACATAGGTACAGTACTCCCCTTTAGGCCACTACCTATTCCCAGATCAATTCTGTCCTGAGCAGAGTTGCACAGCAGAGTGGGCACACATTGGCCGGCGTAGGCCGAAAATCTGGCCCTTCCAAAGCCTATTTATTTAGATGCACAATGGAGTGCTGTAGGGGATAGGGTGTAAAGGAGCCCTTTCATTTATGCCTCTGCTATGGTGTAAAGACAGGGCTGTTCTGTATCTAAAATTTAACCTTGCACCTGTTAGCTTTTATTAGCTTGCATATCTAAATGAAGTGTAACCTAGGGGACAGGAGTGGTGCTTATGTGCAACTTGTGTGTGTATGGCAGTTACCATAATAGATAGACAAATAGTGAAACTGACCTTCATTGACCTCAGAATAAGTCAGAGGGTAATGGTGTCCGTAGAAATTTGTGGGTTTTAACAGAAATATCACAGACTCTATAATGTCTAATTTGGAAATATGTTTTGAAAATGAACGCTAGTCAGTTGGTCAGCACCTCACAGGATCTGACATTCTCCAGGGCCTACTACATACACAAATAGGACCTGCACACTCAAAAAAAAAATATATATAATCATGCTGCGGTAATTTTTAACATGATCTTTATATGTAGAATTCATTCATTATACAAAACATGCTTATTGCAAAAACATTGAGCAGACATAGATAAACAGTTTTTTCATTTACATACCACAATGCCGTAGAATAAGAATCAAAGTCTAACCATGATCGTTTTGGGCTTAAATACCTGCAACGCTAAGTCTCCATTGAATAATGTATTGTATTTGTATGTTTATTGAATGTTGTATATATGAACATATATGACTTTTTTATATATATATATATTGAGTGCAACTAGAGGATTAATGTGGTCTTGTTAATATGAGCGATGTATTTTGTAAATAAAAAAAGTGGTAATAGTGCCTTACGTACGGCATATTGGCTTGCCGTAAGGAGGTTGCCTAGCAACAGTGACTAGATAAAGTATAGAATGTTGCGATCGTCCCCCTATGGTAAGCATAGTAAAATGAAGGCGTTGTTATGCGTCTCCATAGCAACGATAGCGAGATGAAGGTTTGCGTTTCCATAGCAACGATAGCGAGGCGAACTTTCGCGTCTCTGATCTGGACGTAGTCCGGGGAAGTGACGCGGCCGGATGTGACGTCACATACCCGGAAGGGAAATTTGCGCGCGAAATGGAGACTTAGCGTTGCAGGTATTTAAGCCCAAAACGATCATGGATATACCAGAATTCCCTTTGATAAAGGCTTTATGCCGAAACGTCAGGGTAATTCTCATCTTGGCAAGGGTGTCTGCTCACTTGTTAAACGTTGATTCTTATTCTACGGCATTGTGGTATGTAAATGAAAAACTGTTTATCTATGTCTGCTCAATGTTTTTGCAATAAGCATGTTTTGTATAATGAATAGTGATGGGCGAATCTAGCCAGTTTCGCTTCGGCGAAAAATTTGCGAATTTCCTGCGAAATTGGCGAAAAAATTCGCGAAACGAGTCACGGCACATTTTTGACGTGCGTCGCGTTGTTTTTTTTTGGCGAATTTTGGCTGGCATTTTGCGAATTTATTCGCCCATCACTGATAATGAATGAATTCTACATATAAAGATCATGTTAAATATTACTGCAGCATGACTATATATTTTTTTTGAGTGTGCAGGTCCTATTTGTGTATTCAATAGTATTGATGGGTGTACTAATTGGGAGTGGCTCGGGACTATATTGCACCTCTAGTGAAAATTGATCTAGATAACAATTGGAGTGCCCCCCATTTATCTATAATTCTCCAGGGCCTACCACAAGCAGTTGGATCAGTTCCCTCATTGTTACATCTCTAAACAGGGGAGCTGCCCCACAGGAGAGGAAAAATGCATCTCCTTTTACTTTAAGAGCTGAATTTCCAGTTTTCAAACTGGAAATTCAGCTCTTCTAGCGCAAAGAGCGCAAATTATGCTCTCTGTGCTACCATCCTGGCCCTCTCCACTGCATTCGTAGACCCCCTCCAGACCAAAAATGTGAGCTCACCGGGGAGGGTGGATGGCAGCAACAGCAAGCTGCCTCAGGCGGCCGAGGGACCAGGATCATCCCTGCCTGTAAATGAGTAAATTGATTAGAAATGCAGGTGACAGGACTGTGGGAGGGAATGACAAACTACCCATTACAGTGGGAGGATATACATGAAACAAGGTTGACCTAATGGTGTAGATATATGTAACACACACAACTTTGAAGTCCACCTTAATTATTTCATTTTACAGATGATAAATTATTTATTTATTTGAACTATTATTAATCTCAAAACAAAACGCAGCCCACCTGCAAATTCCAGCCTGTTTTAAGTGACACAGTCTATTTTAAAGGAGAACTAAAGCTGAACTAACGAAATAGGCTACAAATGTTGTACATGATGTTTTGTGCTTGTGTACCAGCCCAAGGCAACCACAGCCCTTTAGCAGTAAAGATCTGTGTCTCCCCAGTAGATGCCCCAGTAGCTCCCCATCTTCTCTTCTGCTGATTCACTGATTCACATGTTCTGTGCTGCTGTCACTTAATGGGCTTAGGGACCCACTCACAATATACACTACACATAGAATAGAAATGTCACAATATAAAGCTGATTAGTCATTAATACAGATGAAACCCAGTGCAAAGAAACCAGTGCAAATAGTATCCGAATGTAATATTCAGACTTGTAGCATCAGCTTATATTACAGACCAACCTCATTTTCTGCTTGATAATTAGTGATGACCCTAAGCTTAGCTTTTCAACAGCTGCTCAGAGCCCATTGAGCATGTGAGTGTCACGGACAATTTCCAAGATGGTGACCCCTTGTGACAAGTTTGAAGTCCTGGATCATTGATGCTGTTGAGAAGCCAAACCTTTAGGCTGGTACAATAAGTTCAGTGTATAAAATATGCCACATTGAACCATATTCATTTTTAGGGTTTAGTCCTCCTTTAAAGGGCAACTTCAAGGGAAACATAACATTTAAGATATTTTTATACTGCATTAAATTACATAAGAACTCACAATGAGATACCAAGAAACATCAAGTTAGAAGCTAGAGAGTGAAGATATTATTACTATAACTCTTATCTTGCAATCACGATTAAGTGTCATGTGACTCCTGAGAAGTTAAAGGAAGGAGTCTGTGCCATATGAACCTTGGTTAGTTAGGGGTCTTAGGAGCTACAGGAAAATATATATCTCTGGTAGGATAATTGGAGGCGGCTGGTTATTAAACATTAACTAAATGTGATGGACTGACTCTCAGACTTCTAGAAGGTATAGGTATGGAATCTGGAAACCGCTTATCCAGAAAAGTACTCCATTTTAATCAAATAATTCAGATTTTTAAAAATGATTTCCCTTTTCTCTGTAATAATAAAACAATACTTTGTATTTGAGTCACACACAGATATAATTAAATGTACTGGATTTAATTAAAATTGAAAACATTTTTTGAGTATATTCAAGGTATGGTGATCCAAATTACAGAAATATCTCTTATCCAGAGGTCCCATTCCTGTATATAGAAATCTGTACAGGTTAAAAGACTACCCAGTGTAGACTGTGACTTCCAGTACAATCCCTATGTATTATAATAATTATATAATATTGTATTATATAATAGAAATTCAGGAAGTGTAATAATATAATATACTGCCATAACTCAGCTTTCTTTACACATAAAATGCAAATGGGTTTGAACATTCATTTAGCACAGATGTATGCAGAATTTCGAATAAAACACAGCTTTTGTTCCAACAAACTAGTTGACAGTGTTCAATTAGTGATCCCCGGGAAAAAGAGTCCAACTAATATTTTGACTTGGATGGAGAGTTGTGATGAATGTGCTTTCTGGCGGTTGATCGCGTTAGTCACTGTAGATCTGTTTAGGATTCGGCTCACATACTTCTGTAATATCGAGAAAGAATTTAAAGGAGGAAAATTTGTCTTGATATTCTTTTCAATCCTTTCTTGTTTTAGACTCCCTATCTTGTGAGAGGCAATGCAAGGTAATACGAGAAAGCAAAGGGAGAAGCAAAATAGAATTTGAGATATGCGCTTATGCATTTTGATGAAGTTTCACATTTGTTCTGCAGATACTTAGTTTCCCTTCTTGCTTACTGCATTCAACAAGCAAGAAAGACAAGGAAATATTAGCACTGATGGTTTCATATTAGGAAAAGTGGTAATGCAGAGAAATAAAGCTAGACAAACACTTAGGAGCACATATACTAAGGGTCAAGTGAATATTCAAATAAAATTCAGATTTAAAAAATTCGAATTTCAAAGAAATTTTGGGCTACTTAGGCTACTGAATACCCCAAAATTCGTTTTGAATTGAAAAAAATTTTAAAATTTTTTCTAAGTCCTAGGAATTCGAAGGATTATGCGCAAAATAGTTCGAACAACGCAATCAATCAATTCAAACAATTTTATTCCATCGAATGTGGCAGTTTTCGATTTGATCTGAAATTACTCCACAAAAAAATTCAATGGTCGAATTTCAAAGTTTTTTCAGCTTGTCAATAGCAGCAATGATCTTCCCGAGATGGTTTTCCGGTAAATCTGTACTTTCTGGATAAGTAGTTTCCGGATTCCATACCTATACCTCTTAGAAGCTTGAGAGTCAGTGCATCACATTTAGTTAATGTTTAATAACCAGCCACATCCAATTAGCCTCCTAGAGATATGCATTTTCCTGTAGCTCTTAAGACCCCTAACTAACCGAGGTTCATATGACTCCTTCCTTTAACTGCTCAGGAGTCACCAGACAGTTAGGGGCAGTTTTACTTAGGGTCGAATTCGAGGGTTAAAAAACCCTAAAATTCGACCATGTGAATAGTTAGGGATTAAAAATTCTTCAAATTCAAAGGATTTTTACCGCTATTCTATTGACTAGTAAAAATTTGATCGATAAAATCTTTTTGAATCTTTTTGAATCCCAATTCGGTAGCATTGATCTGTCGAACTAGGCAGTCGAATAAAACTTTAAAGGGGTAGTACTTCAACTGTCGAATAGTCGAATATTCGAATAGATTTATATTCGAATCATTCGATTCGATCAAATTTTCAAAATTCACTGGTCGAATTTGTATTCAAAAACATTTGAAAATTCGAATTTGAAACTTTTGGAAAATTTGATTGAACTTCGAATCCTTCATGTGAATTTAGTAAATCTGCCCCTTAATTGTGGTTGCAAGAAAAGAGTTATAATAATAATTTGATCCTTCCTGGTATCTCATTGTGAGTTCTTATGTAATTTAATGCAGTATAAAGATATCTTAAATGTTATGTTTCCCTTAAAGTTACCCTTTAAAGGAGAACTAAACCCTAAAAATGAATATGGTTTAATGTGGCATATTTTATATACTGAACTTATTGTACCAGCCTATAGGTTCAGCTTCTCAACAGCAGCAATGACTTCAAACTTGTCACAGGGGGTCACCATCTTGGAAAGTGTCTGTGACACTCACATGCTCAGTGGGCTCTGAGCAGCTGTTGAGGAGCCAAGCTTAGGGGTTGTCACTAATTATCTAGCAGAAAATGAGGTTCCCTGGTTGTGATATAAGCTGATGCTACAGGTTTGCTGATTATTAAATTCTGATGCTAGTTCCACCTATTTCTGTGCTGCCATGTAGTAATTATCTGTATTAATTTCTAATCAGCCTTTTGCCGTGACATTTCTATTCTATGTGTACTGTATATTGTGACATTTCTATTCTATGTGTACTGTATATTGTGACATTTCTATTCTATGTGTACTGTATATTGTGAGTGGGTTCCTAAGCTCAGTAAGTGACAGCAGCACAGAGCATGTGAATCAGTGAATCAGTGAATCAACAGAAATAAGATGGAGAACAACCGGGGCATCTTAGGGCTGTTTCTTCTTCAGGGCATAATGTACAACATTTCTAGCCTACCTTTTTTTAACTTTAGTTATCTTTTAAATGTTGGGATAGCTTATTGCAGACAGTTATTCTGTGATAACCTGTAGCTTCAATCTGTATGGTATACCCCAGGGTGTCTCATGAGTCCTTTGGAAGCATGTAGTTCAGCACGTATTTATTCCAAAACACCATATCATGATTATAATTCCCATTTAGAATAAACCATGTTGGTAAGAAATTCTACATGAGGAGTACCAGGGCTGCTTGACCACTCACTTTCTATGCCATCCTCCATGGGGTCCACATCAAAAGGTCTATTTATTAAAGGTCAGATTTTAGCGGTATTAGAGCTTATTGAAACCATGGTTAAACTCTATTCATGCGAGGAAAGTTAGTAAATCCAAATATAAAAAGTATGAAAAGAAAAAAGTGCTGAACTATTTGATAAAAATATGAATATCTCTAAAACCTCTAAAAATTCAAGTTTGTTGGATAATTACAAGCGAAAAAAATATCTGAAAACCTCTTAAAGTCTCATTGGTTAAAAAAATGTCCAGTAGGATCAGCACAGCTCCCACTGATTTCTATGGGACTGCTTTTACTTGGAGATGTTTTGCTTTAAAGGTTTTAGTGGGTTTTACACTAAATACACCTTAAATTTTTAGAGGCAAAAAGGAAACAAACCTCAAATGTTAGTTAAACTGGACTATACAGTAGCTAGATCAATATTGCATGGTAAAATGGCAGATATGTGAAATGATTCAATGATGAATGAATGCTCATTGAATCAGTGAGCTAAAGCAGGTGTCCCCAACTTTTTTTTTTAATCTTTGGGCAACATTCAGATGTTAAAAAAAGGGGTCGGGGAACAACAAAGGCATGACATTTTTTTCTGGACTTGCAAAATAAATGCTCTGATTGTCCATTCCATTTTGTAGCCCCTGTGTGTACTGGCAGGCTCTGTGTGGCAGTGCACTTGATTCCAAGCCAGGAATTCAAAAATAAGCACCTGGTTTGAGGCCACTGGGAACAACATCCAAGGAGTTGGTGAGCAACATGTTGCTTACAGGCCTGTGGTTGGGGATCACTGATCTAAAGCATGTTACTTGCTTAGTAACATATAGCAACCAATTAGCAAGCAGCATCTATTGATCCGTTTGAAATCACAAATCTTTTTGGTAGGTTTGGGTAATTAGGTGTGGGCAAATAGTCTATTTATTACATTGTCCAGTAGATCTCTATTTTTCCTTTTGTTGCGAGCTTCATTTAACTTTGAATATTGTTTCACAGCATCCCATCCAATTAAAGAGTTCACCATTGAAAACAATGGAGCTTTGGTATGCTAATGAAAAGGTTAAATGCATTAAATGAGTTAAGATAACTTTAGATAACACAGTTTCTTCAATTAACCCTGAGTCACGACGCATTTAACACACAAATCCAAGTGGCTGCATCTGTATATACTGCATTATATTTTTATTACCTTACAACAATTTTACATTTTTGAGTTACTTGTGTTAGCTCTACCATGACCTGGATGAATGAGAATCTTCATAGTCACATTAAAACACTTTCATTTTTTGATGTTACTGTTCTTTTAACAAGCTTAGCTCCTTTATTGTTTGCTCATCACCTAAATCCATACTATCCATTTCCCTCCTGAGATTCGTCCCTGTCTTTGTGTGTTGAGATGTTTATTCTATCTTGACTGTACCCTTTATAGTCTCCACTGTTTTCCCCCATTTCTAACACAATAATACAGGGATCAGGCACAGCGACCACAGAAGAATGAATAGGGGGAAATAACAGTCTAGCATTTGATCATTCTCAGGGCAATTACTATATACTGATACTTGCAGGATGAAGAGAAAATGAACCAGATCCTGACATACAAATGAAAAAAGGAGGACAAATAAAAGGTCAGCAGATTCACAAGGTTCTAATGAAGAAGCACAGGGGAAGAGCGCATAGAGCAGTACATATAATATATATTCATATAGAGCATGATCTACATCTCACCCTTGTTATCTTCATAGTGATCTACTCTATGAAATATTTCACAGTACAAATCAATGCTCAATATACAGATTGAACAAGAGATAATTGCTCAACTGAGAAAAACTATTGATTTACTTTGGGAGCGAGTGAGACTGGGCCACTGTTATGATGAGCAGTTCTGGTTCCCATTAGCCCAGAAGTGTTATGAGCTGTCCCATACTTAGTTCCTAAGGCAGTTTTAATTGTTTCGTGCTGCACATCCTTTGGCAGCTTCTCCCATGATGGCCATGAATTTGTGCTTTGTTTTTCCCTTGCTGCTGCATCTTCAGGAATAATATGCCATGTCATTTCTGGCACCATAACAGTTTCAGAATTAGCAGTTCAGTGATTGCTGGTCCCTGCTGGCTTTGCACATGAGTAATACAGGACAGATGCAAGCTGCAGTGTAGAACTAAAATATTCTTACACAGGTGTGACTTTAAAGGTGATTTGTTACCATTGACCAAAGGTGATAGAAATTTCCCCTTTTTTCTTTTTTCTTTGATAAACAGCACCACAAAGAGATGGAAAGTGACAGACAAAAATGCTTTGTTTGTCTAGATTCCAGATGTCTTTAACCATTATGGTTCAAAATTCAAAGCACTGTCTATGTTTGTAGGCTCATTGGTAGTGCTCCAATTCTGTTTATTAAGCAGAAAGGTTAACATTAGGGGTGTTATGTGCTGTATAATTATATAACCAAGGAAGCATGAAGGGTGATTTGTCTTCCTTCATATCTTTCAAAGATCCAAACCATTGTCATAACAATGAAGTCAGTCTTCTCAGTAAAAGTAAAACCCTTCCTCATTCACAAAACCAACCATTTGAACAGAATGGCATCTCCTAGGATTCACTTAACAATGGATTAAATGCCCCTGTTCGATCCAGCCAGCTGCCTGCCATTTAATGGTCAGAAGAACTGACCAAAATGCTGGGTACAATTAAAGTATAATTATATTTTCCACATAGGTCCTGCACTGATAGATGCTTATTTTAATCTCTATTAGTGGCTATGTCATTGCAGAGTCATTACAAAGTTGACATGGTTCAAGTTTTGAGTTGTTCAGGAAGTGGACTTAACTCTACTGGACGTGCATCCATGTTGTTTTAATAGAACAACAATATAATGGATTGTTGCCCTGAACTGGTTAATCTGGTGTCAGATTCAGTTCGGTATTCGGCCTAATCTTTCTCGAAGGATTCAGGGGTTTGTCGAATCCAAAATAGTGGATCTGGTTCATCCCTACTAGAAATACAGCTGCTTATCACTCCAGACTTCTCATTGCTGAAAGCTTTGTTAATTTTATATAGCAAATGCAAAGTGTATCAATTTCACTTTTTGTTATATTATGCAGTTGAACCAAACTATACCACTGTCTCATTAACATTCTGATATCTATGATGAGGGTTTATTACTATTTCTTGTGGACTTGTATGTTTCTTCTACACTTGAATAGTTGCAGGTGGATTTAGTTCAAACAAAAACATCTTTGAGAGAGACTCTAGAAGGGTAGTGGTTTACAAACAATGTTGTAGCCCTCACATTCAGATTTAAACATATCAGTCATGGTCTTGGGAGACTACAATTGAAGGTAAGTCAATATCCAGGGAGAGGTTAAACACTGTGGCATATCAAAATACAACACTTTCCTAAACCTCCATAGAGACCTTTTCCATTGCAGATCAGCATTTGTGCTTGGACTTGCAACCAAGCCACATTTTGCTGATTTGCAAGGCAATGATTGTTTGTAAACCACAATCCTTCTAGAGTCTCTCTTCAAAATGTAAAAACCGTTCCATTATTTGCTTGCTTAATGAAATACATTAATTACTATGCATGTATCCCCACTGAGCTCCAATTGCAACTGTCCAACATAGTACTGTGCTAATATCAAGTTTTAATTACATAGTTTAGTGCAATCTGTAATTATAGTGACTGTACTTGCTGTAAATGTACTGGTCCAAGTTGCACAGTACCCTGAAGGTAAAAGTGAACTGGAAGAAATAGGAAACCAACTCCAAAGCCTTTATTTGGCAGTGTTTTATTGGTCACTTCAGGTGGCCATAGATACAGATAATATTGTATGAAACTTAATATAAGTTTGCACTGTATTCTGTGCGTGTATGACGGTAGATGAGCCAACTGATATCCATAGAAGCCTTGGAAATTGGTTGGCTTGTCAACCAAGATTGTATGAAAACTTTGCTTGGGTGCAAACATCGCCCATTGTTTGTGTCGAATCATCTGATACAGGTAGAATTATATTGTTTCTATCTGTATATCTGATGACTCAGCTCTAACATGTCTGTATTGAAAACTAACCATTGGTCCCAAGAAAGATCATAATTGTAAAATCTATGGCCACCTTTAGTGTCTGGTAGTTTACTCTGTATGCTGTACTTAAGAGGCCTACTTCTCATGATCATCTGCCGGATAATCCTAGTTTCTGTTTGTGGACATTTTTCTAGAAACTTTTAAGAGAATTCACATGCTCATTTATAGAGAACTTTGCTGTAGGCTATGGAAATGAGTTATTGCACAGTTAGATTTTTAACTCGATTATCAATAGATCTTCCGCTGCAAACATTAATGTGGCTCGTTCCATTGTCTGTTTAACAGATGATAGCCTTGTTACAAAACAGCACACTAAAATGATCAGTGCACATTCACTGGCTCCATTTACTATCAATTATTTCTTTCATTGCAAAATGCAAAGATATTTAATGCAAGGAGTATGGGTTAAACAAAAGCAGCCTTGTTCTCTAAAACTGTGGTGATTGACTTCAGTAGTTTCAGTATGTTGGATTATGTTGTGTCTAAAAATTGGATTGCTAGTTACAGATTTTGTTGTTATTATGTAAATGGGATACAATATTGTACCTCTGCTATGTATTTCCTGCAGTTGCATCTTGTATAAATCATATCAGAACATTAATTGAGCATTTATAATGCTTTATTGTTAAGTGTGCACTGTAGTAAGAAAAATACAGCACAACCCCCAGATTCCTTATTTTATATTGCAAGTGAAAATACTTAGGGAGGCCTATTTATAAAATTTAAATTTATGGATTTTAGACTTTTTTTTTAATAAACTCAAAAATGTAACATAAGTATATTTATAAAAATTTTAATGCATTTTAGAGGTTTTTTTCAATTGAATAAATTAAATTTCACCAAACTCAAATGCAGCTAATTTTTATTCTACTCATATTTTTCAATGGGTTTACTAACTCTCAAACATGTCCCTGCAAACATAGGTAGAATGCATGGGGACCGATAAAGATTTTCTAAACTGGCCGATCAATCTTCAGACCGATGTCGGACGAAAAATCGTAAAATGTACAAGTTGTTTGTATCCCACTAACCGCACGATAATTTGACAGATTGGTCGGACTTCCCTAAAATCGGTCATTTGGGGGAGCTTAAGACAAACTTTGCATCACAACAAAATATTGTTTATGCGCCAGAATGGGGACCTGATGTCCATGCACTGTCCACACAATTAGACAGTGAGGAGGGAGGGGGAATGTGGAAAGGGCAGTGACATCTAGGAACTGCAGAATGGAAAGAGAAAGTGCTTGCTCCGCCTCTATGACTAAGGCAGAGGGGAGGGGCAAGCAATATGTGATTGATAGCTGAGAAGTTTGAACAAGTTTATAACAGTTATGGATGATTTAATAAGAAAAAGAATTTGGGCTTCATATTAAATTTGGAAAGGACTTTTATTATACAGCTTTTTGTGTGTGGGTAACAGGTCTCCATTAAGGAGTGTTGTATAATTCTTCTATTTAGTATTCCCCATTTCTTTACTCCATTCATTTACAGTTAGCAGATTAGTGGATCTCCAGTGGAAAGGTATCACAGTTCTAGTAGCTCCAAGGCAAAATCCTGTTAGAGACTTTTTGAATTTAGAAGCTGTCACTGAAAGCATGCATAGACAATGTGTCATTTTGAGCCTATCTAGATCATGTTGCCAAATACTAAATTCCAAACCTGCAAGGCTTTCCTGGCTTGGAGCGCTTTTGCTCAACTATAACATTTTTATTGATCTGACCTCAGTTCAGTTATATCACATTTAAACTGATACAAACTGGTTCACAAATCAAATCATGGCTGGCTAGCATATCACAAACATTGATAATACTGAAGGGCACATCATATTTTCTGTTCTCGTCTCATTGGTATATAAAACAGACATTCTGTAGATGCTTTAAAACTGTTATAAGAATGTTTTAATAACTGTGGCACAATTGTTCAGTCAGCTGACCCTGACTTACAGAAATGTAGGTTTCATTTATATATTAATTAACAAGTTAACTTATTTTTTAACCACTTAAAGGCTTACAAATTAAATATTAATAATTTTGCTTATAACCAATTTTGGAAACATGGTTTACCCTCACTGCAATTTTTTCTCCATGTATTAATACATAATCACTCTTCACACTTCAACTTTTAAACCCCACAATTCTTATCTGTGCATCTAAATTGGCACAATTATGCCTGAATTTTGATGTGCATTGCGCTTTAGAGTCGGGGCTAGCTTGAAATTGAGGTGCAGTCAAAACATTGTTGCACCAGTTTCACTGGCCACAAGTCTGGTGTGCCTATTGACTCAACCCATTGCATATGGTTCAGGATTGTGCAAGCTGTAGGGTTCAACCGCATCAGAAGGAACATTTTTGCACCATCTATCAGAAGGCTGATGAATGAATGCATTTGCAACCATGTGAAGTGCAGAAGCTTGTTAGCAAGTTACATAGGCTATTTCGGGTGAACAAAATCCCATCAAGTGCAACCCCTTAAAATGAACCCCATTGCATACATATAACATATACATCAAAAGTTATATCTACACACATAGAAACTACATATACCAATACTTATACCAAACTAATTGTACCCTTGTATATAATGCTTGTTCAAGCACTCTTAAAACATTAATAGTATCTGTCATCACAACATCACCCACAGGGCATTCTAAAACATCAATGCCCTTACTTTAAATAACCATCTCAACTAAAAACTCTGATCCTCAATTCTAAATTTGTATTCTTTACTATTGGGAAAAAGATCCCACACTAGCAGTGATGGGCGAATTTATTCGCCAGGGGCGAATTCCCGCGATTCGCCGCTGGCGAATAAATTCGCGAAACACCAGCAAAAATTTGCCACCGAAAAATTCGGCCAAAAAACAAGTTGCGCAAATTTTTTCGCCAATTCGCGAATTTCTCTGGAAATTCGCAAATTTTTCGGCGAAGCGAAACGGGTGAGATTCGCCCATCACTACACACTAGCTTTCTATAATGTCCTCATCTGTAATGTACTTGTAAAGGTTAATCATTTCCCCTAGCAAGGGGGAAAACAACCTTACTCTTGAAAGTCTTTCTTCAGATTTTCATTCTTCATCTAGTTACACTCTTAAGCTCATTAATGTCCTTCATAAGGACAGTATCCCAAAACTGCACTGCATACTCAGTGTGAGGCCTTAACTGGGACCTATAAAAGGCAACATTTTCATTCCTTGAATTATCTTTTTTATGCAAGGCAGCATAAACACTGCCTACAATTACATAGCTTGTTATCCACAATGATCCCCAAAATCCTTCTCAATATTGCAATATCTCAATATCTTAAATACACTGACATTTAGGGGCAGATTTACTAAATTCACATGAAGGATTCGAAGTTCATTTGAATTTTCAAAAAGATTCAAATTCGAATTTTTGAATGTTTTTGAAGACCACTTCGACCAGTGAATTTTGAAAATTCGAATTGAATGATTTGAATTATTCAAATAAAAATCTATTCGAATATTTGACTAGTCGAATTATTTTCCCTTTAAATTTTTATTTGACTGCCTAGTTCGCCAGATCAAAGCTACCGAATTGGGTTTGGTTATTTTTTATCGAATAAAAATATTCGATCGATTCGAACTATTTTATCTATCGATCGAATATTTGCTATTTGATCATTCGACCAATCGAATTGCGGTAAAATCTTTCTAATTCGATGCTCGAATTTGAAGGATTTTCATTCCCCATCTAGTCACATGGTCGAATTCGAGGGTTTTTTAACCCTTGAATTCGACCAATAGTAAATCTGCCCCTTAGTGTATAACTCATATTTATGTTATCTCTACCAAAGTGTACAACTTTGCAATTATTAAAATTGAACCTTTGTCAGTTTGCTGCCCAGTTTATTCAAATCAATCTGCAAAGTTTCAGCATCCTGCATAAAACTTATAGTTTTACACAATTTACCATCATCAGCAAAAATATAGACAGTACTTAAATACTCTCCTCTAGGTCATTAATAAAGTTAAAAAGTACCTAGGATGGATGTCAGTAATACACCACTAATAACACTGTTCCAAATGGAAAATCTCCATTTACCACCATGCTTTCCCCTTATGTAATAAAGGCACCAAGATTTCCCAGAGCAATAACCCATTGTGACCATGAAATGATGAAATGTTTTCTTTTAAACAGATAACCAGGTTGGTTGGTTGCTATAGGTGAAAAGAACTGAAAATTAACTTTGCACCTTATATTACATAACCCCCTAATAATCTATCCTTCAGCCAGTTCTCTGTCCAAGTACAAACATTATATTCCAGGTCAATAAACAGAACCCTGAATGAAATATTGATAAGATATTGAATAGCAAGACCATGAGTAATACTAATCGATGTTTTATATATATATAT
>CM044433.1:14359359-14569914 GCA_024363595.1 Xenopus borealis
GATGATACAAGGCTTGTCTAAATAACAGTGTCCACAAAATGGCTCCTGCCTGCTTGCTATCATTATGGATTCCCAGACTGAAGAAAACAAGATTAAAATAATTTATATAATGTAATTAATGTTCATTTGCTTGACGAATATGATAAAATATGATTTAGATTTTTTTTCTTTTGGGTGACGGGTCCATTTTAAGCATGTATGCACAGATAGACTGAGCCAACTTTTGATTCATTTTACAGTGTGGTTTTCAATAAGCAGCAGCATAGAAGAATAATAATGATAATCCCAGATTTACATTTGAATCATATCTCTACTGTAGGTAGCCAAAATGCACACAATTTAGTTAACAAGGCATAACAACTACTTTGCAGCGGCTTCACCCTAAAGTAGCCACATTTCCTGGATGCAGTATTTATGACTGGCTGCTGTCTTACTACACAAAAATGGCAACAGCAATTTTTCACTGTGCTGCTGTATGTATTACGTTTGGGCCAATTTCATTACATGGTGACAGAATTGGATCACTCTCAGTGCCCAGTCAGTGACCCCGAGTGAGGTTGTTTGTGTCGGTTTTACTGATGACAATTCACAGATAAATGGAGGCCGCTGTTGTGAGAATCATTTTACCTTGACAGAATATATTTTAGGAGGGTTGCTTCCTGAATCATGTGTGTATATCTGAATCATTTTTATAGTTAAAACAATGCTATAAATAGTTTAACAATATTAACAGGGCCAAATACTCAAATTTTTTTAGATTTATTATACCCCAAAGCTGTGCTGGATAATCTGAAAAAGTCTGTTTTAGTCCGATAATTAGAAAAAGTCGAGTTTTCTCAGCGTAAAATCGAAAAAGTCAAGTTTTCAGAGTGTCAATCATACGATACGAATTTGTTGCTCCAATTTTTTGAGAAAAATGATTGATAAATTAGTTTAATTTTTGGAAGGGAGTTTGGTTGACTTTGTTTTCATAAAAAACTGAGAATATTCAAATCATCCCCATAATGTAAAGCCAAAAACTTAGCAGCTCAACCAGACCATAACAAGTAAGTATATGGAGTGTAAAGCACATAAGAGAACATAACACAATAAACATCAAATACTGCAGTCAAACCTTCAGGCTGCCCAATACCAAGATAGAAATCCATTAATTTTTCTTTGTTGATACAATCCACACCACTGAAACTAATGACCTGATCAAGTTCCTGAACCTTTAAAGGGCATCTATCGTATAAAAAAGTTACCCCCAACCAAATGTGCTGATAGAGCCCGCATTCAGGTTGGGGGTACTAGTACTTTAAAAAAAAAAAAAAAAAATGCCCCGCGCCAGCAAGCTCCAGCGAGCTCCCTCCCGGTGCCATGACAGTAGGAGCGCATGTGCATTTGTGAGCTTGTGACGTCGCGCATGCGCATTAAGAAAAGCGGTCACTGTTGGAGCGGCTCGGACCCGGTGCGAGCTTACCGGCCCTGGCGGGGGCATTTAAAAAAAAAAAAGTACTAGTACCCCCAACTGGAATGCAGGCTCTATCAGCCCACACATTTGGTTGGGGGTAACTTTTTTATATGACAGGTGCCCTTTAAGCAAATAATATCTTCAACAATAAATAAAAAAAGTTTTAACAGACTGACAGTTAGGGGCTTATTTACTAAGGTTTGAAGTGAAAATTCAAATAAAATAAAAAATGTTAAAATTCGAATTTCGAAGAAAATTTGGGATACTTCGACTATGAAATAGCCCAAAATTCAATTTGAATTGAAAAAACTGATGTTTTCGAATTTCGAAGTACTGTCCCTTTAAAAATTCGTCGACTTCGACAATTCGGCAGCTTAAAGCTGTTGAATTGCCATTTTAGCCTGTAGGGGACCTCATAGAACTTGTGCTTACATTCCTGAAAAACCGAAGGATTTTGATGAAAATAGTTCGAATGGTTCGAAAATGGCCATATTCGATCGAAAAATGACCCCCCCAAATCAGCCCCTTAGTGTTAATGCTTTGCATACTTGCCACTGGGAAATTGCAAAGCTTTCAAGGAACAACGCTGATAACTACTGACATGGAACAAGAGACTGCACCACCATAGTGAGTAATATTTTATTAATGGGTTAATATAATAAAAGCAAAAATTTACACTGAGGTCTGTGCTTTTAAACAGGGGGCCACTAATGTCATACTACTGACTGCGGTAGGTTACTATACTCTTTGCAACCTTTATTGAATCATCCTGTAAATCAATGGTTTACAAATTGTGGGTCTGTTAAAAGCCTTGGTAATGAAGCCCAGTCTAGAGGCAAGAGAAAGACATATTTGAGCAATATGTATTTTTGTTTTCCTAGATATTTTTAAAAGCCCTTCTTAGATTTAATCAAGATGTGGCATCAAAACTGCTTTGCTGTCTTATATATTCTTATAACTATGGCTGAATGACAATTCAGCAATGTTTTAATATGTTTACAACTTTGTCATAAGCTAAGCAGCTGTACTTGCCAAATGTTGGGCCTTAAATGGTGACTTCACCCACAGTGGTGTAACTACCAGGGGTGCAGAGGGTGCAATTGCACCCATCAGAGCCACACAAATGGTTGTGGCAGGCAGTTATCTAGGGGGAGATTACATATCACACATGCTATCAACACTCCAGCATGTGATTTATAGAGGTATGGGCCATTCAGGGGCCCCAGGTGCCCATCCTGTGCGGGGGCCCACCAGGGAGTAGTTACGCCACTGTTCACCCGAATAAACTTACTAGTGCTGTCACAAGTTTTTGGCCAACCACATGATTTCATTCCATTCCAGTTTGACAAAAAAACAAAACCAGCTATCATCTCTGCAGAGGTCACCATCTTGAACTGTGCTCTAAACAGGACCATTTGTCCTTTGTGTTCTAAAAAAGCAAAGGGAGGTTGGCAAGTGCTGTTTTGCCATGCTAAATAGTTTGTAGAGCGTTTTTGCTGACAATATTCATGCTCAGTTGAAGCTCTGGATTCAACTGTGCTACTATCCCATTGGGAACAGGCAGGGCAAACATACATGATGTGTGAGATTCACCACACCAGGGGTCCTAGCTTAAGTGCATGAGTTACATTCTACTTTAAGATATATTATTGTATTTTGTAGCTTCTCTAACAATTCTCTGATCTGTATATATTTACTCAACAGACTAGTGATATGCAGGTCAGGAAAAATTCAAACTGCACCCCACCCTTATTCACAAAACCTTTACCCACACCAGACTGTAACCCTCAAAATGTTGTAATTTTAAGACCTGCGCCAAAGCCGTATCATCTTGCTCTGAGTTCAACTCTGTTTCCTAGACAGGGAATCTTATGGAGTAGAGAAGGAGCGCATTTCCCCAATCTGACCCAAATTCAACCCTAACCCACAGTGTTTGGTAAAATTTCAACATGAACCCGTCCGACTTGTGGTCAGCCCATGGGTCACTGTAGGTTTAAGGTCAACCCCCATATTAAAGAAAGACAGCTCTTGATTCTTAATGATCTGTTTATTTTCAGTTTACCAACATTATCAAAACAATACTAATTCTTTAAGTATTGGAAGTAGAAAAAAGTAAAAGTAAAGTTACTTGTATTCATAAATTAAGTTAAAAACCAAAAAAAGATACTGAATGATGAAATCATAGTATTTTATTGTACCTATCTGTGTGTATGTATGTATTTATGTGCATAAGATTTTCTTATATGCCTCAAAGAGTGTCTGAGGATATGCTTCTGAATATGTATCTGAATGAAGCCTCAGCTATCAAGCAGCTCTCTGTGTGTTTGGATAATTAGAAATGATGATAAAATATATAAAAGCAGAATATAAATAATTCATTGAAGGGTTGCACAGAGGAGCACACAAATACATTTCATGTGATCAGCAAGTGGCAAGAATTCATATCACAAGAATGCCGAAACCACTGAGATCGTAAAATGTAATAATACTTGCTAAATTACAGCGACTCATAAAAATTACAGTAGCTGAGCTTTATAACACAGCAGATGAGCAAATAATAGGGATAAGTGAATTTTATAAATTAAACAATTTACAGGTGCATGTTGCTACAAGCTACGCCTTCTTGGCTTCAGTGGTTTGATCCATCTAAACAAGACAAAGCAAGAACATGAAAGGAAAAAAAATCAATATGTAAAATAAATGTCATTATTTTTAACAGGGGTAAATTAATTCTTTTTAAAATTGATTTTCCTCATTTCAGTGCCTAGCAGCAGTTCCAAAATCTAATAATGCAAACCATGAGGTTAAATTATTTTGAAAGAGATAAAGATTAAACTTAACTAGCCAAATGGTCACCTATTTTGGAATAACAAGTTGATCATGTCATATTGGGTGCACAGACAAAAACAAATATCATTTAAAAGTTATTGTAGGGACCCATATGTGTAATGGCCCTTATGGCTTCATTCCCTGCCTAGTGCCTTCCTTTTCCCTGTTGCTGGGTTAAATCCCATGTAACATATTGGTATCATTCCTATTAGTTAAAGGGTGTGGCTGCCTCCTGCAGTGCTGTAACAAAAGTCCTTGCAGGGAGGGGCACATCCTCTTTGGCCTGCAGCAGTCGAGCTGGGTAGTGGATCCATTGAGTCAACACGGCTCCAGAAGTGTTAGGCCCTAAAGGGACAACCCCTTTAGAGAAGTCGGGGTATAGGGACCCCGTGAATGAGGTGAAGCCAGTGGATAGGATAGTGCTTGTTATAGCACTTTCTTGTGAAAGTGAGTCAGAGAGATTTAGCTAGCACGAGCAGCTCAAGCTCCATCGAGGAGAATAGAGGGAGTAGTTCTCCCCCAGACTCTACTTTGTCTGGAGTGCAGGGATCCACAGTATAGGGAATTTAGGCAAGGTGCTAAACCCAGATCGACATTTGATGTGTGGGGTCCAGTTCACAGGAGGCATTGATATCCTGGAGCGTGCTATTGCTCCTATGGTGTTGATTCATGCTGTGTCTACTAATCCTTGACTGTACCTGGCATGTGTGTATCTACCTCAGTGAGTATTACCAACCCTGTGGTGCTTTGTATTTTAAATAAAGCCTGTTCTACCTGTTTGCAAAGAACCCCTGTCGTCCAACACTCTGTTCTTTTGAAAATCGCCATTAGTGAGTTGTAGTTCAACAACTGTAACACGTGTGTTTTCCACTAAGCGAAAGCCCTACCTGGTGAAAGAGGGTCGCATGTAGCATATGCTCTATCGTGCTAGTGGGTGTTTGTCTAAATACAGCCAAATAGGTGCTACACTATTATTATTAGTATTATTATTGAATTGATAATTTATGTATTTTAGCAGGTTTTAACCAGTTCCAGAAGAATTACACATTTCATTTGTACTCCATGCCAGGCATTTTTTGAACATTTGTGATCTCTCATTTTAGGGGCATTTTCATTTTTAGTTACCTTGTAAACTATACATTGTTTTTTTGGAGAACACTTTAATTAGATGGGATGCTGTGAAACAATTGTGTTAAATGGGATAAGTGGGATATCTGGGTTTATTTATTCTAACACACAAACCAAAGTGGCTTAATCTGTAGCATATTGGCCCAAATATATATAAAATATTGAGAAATATGTTTTAGATGTCAATGAATCTTTATTATTGTGCCATATATCTATATATTGTTTTTTAGTCTATTCATCAGTCTACCCTTTTATCACTCCTTTATCTATAAGCATTTGTCAGATTGAACCAGCTTTTCAGGCCATTTATTTCTCAAAGACATTATGGTATAGAGTGACAAGATTGTGCCTTCTATATAAAAGATCCTATAGCTTGGATTAGTAGGTACGTTTCATTAAAGGAGAACTAATACTTAACTAAAGATGTAGGTAGAAGTGTTGTACATTATGTTTTGGTATTCTTTATAAGCCCAAGGCAACCACAGCCTTTTTTTTTATAGTTTTTGAATTATTTTCTTTCTGCTTCTGACTCTTTCCAGATTTTAAATAGGGGTCACTAATCCTATCTAAATGCTCTGTAAGGGTACATATTTATAATGTTTGCTACATTTTATTCAAGCTCTCTCCTGTTCACTAGTGATGGGCGAATTTATTCGCCAGGGCCGAATTCGCGGCGAATTCTCGCGATTCGCCGCTGGTGAATAAATTCGTGAATCACCAGCGAAATTTCGCTTGGCGAAAATTCGCCGAAAAAACTAGTCGCGCGACGTTTTTTGACGCGACGAAAACGACGCGACGCCTCGTTTTTGACGCGACGCGATTTGACGCGACGCGCTTCAAAAGCGTCCCGAGACTCGTTTCGCAAATTTTTCGCCGATTATTCGCGAATTTTTCGGCGAAGCGAATCTCGGGAGATTCGCCCATCACTACTGTTCACATTTTATTCACTTACTGTGGTTGGAAGGGTAACTAGAACCCTAGATTGCTGAAATTCCAAACTGGAGAGCTGCTGAATAAAAAGTAAAAAAACGCAAATAATAAGTAATGAAAACCAAAATGCAAATTGTCTCAGAATATCTCTCTCGATATCATCAACCCCTTTATATGGCTTTATTATTGCAGAAACAAAGGAAATCATTTTTAAAAATATGATTAAAATGGAGAGAGATGGCCTTCCCTTTATTTTGAGCTTTCTGAATAACGGGTTTGCAGATAAGGGATACCATACATACTGGGAAAAAACCTTTCAGAGCACTGGTTTAATATACAGCTGAGACATTAGACCCTCGTGCACTGAAGCAGGGTAGACGAAACCTATATTGCACATATTTAAGCACACTGCCGTCTTGGAGACTGTTATCCTCAACTTTTCAGTAGTCATAACAAAATCATCATGCTGCTCTGTGTTTTAGCCTAGCCTTCTTTGCAAATGCTGTGCAGGTGTGCTAGGCAGTGGAGTACTTATAGAGAAAGAAGACCCTGTGATTGTGGGGTGGGGGTCTGGACTGCAGGGTCTGCTCCTCCCACTGTCAGACTGGGATGCCATGGGCCCACCAGAAAACCTTATAACAGGGGCCCAACTTTCCAAACTATTATTCCTTCTCTCTTCACTTAACCTCTTTATTCTCCTATTCTTTTAGATCTACTTACTATACTCTATTCTTCCATTATTAAGCATCTTTTTCCACATAAAGAATAGGGAATGAACATGAAATAGGCCAAATTGTTAGCAGCAAGAGGCCCACTGACACCTGGGCCCACCGAGAGTTTTCCTGGTATCCCTGTGGGCCAGTCCGACACTGGCTCCTCCATAGCTTTAAGAAAAAGGGAGGGTGCATGGGCACTGGCTGGCTGTGTGCTCAGGTAGGTTGTAGTTTAAAGTTGCGCCGGGCCCCTCTGAAGATTTCTTTGCAGGGGACCTGGTCCAGTCTAGGTACGCTGCTGGTGCTAGGCACCCCTAGTGATTCTAGTTGAACACCTGCTTGTCAAAAAATTAACCAGCCCAGGCAACTTATGAGTTCCCATAGATACTTTCTTCCACTCTCCAGGCATCCCCTGCTCCACCCTCAGTTTTGTCTGAACACCAAAGAAATTCTTCACTACTGATGGGAGAATTTTTTCGGGTAAATTTATAAAAGAGTGAATTTAGAGATGACCTTAGTCCTCTAGAGTGAAATTGCACCACTACCAATTCATTTCTATGGGATTTTGAATTATTTATTTTATTATGGAATATCTATCAAAGGATGAACTTTCACTTTCACCCATTGATAAATGCTCTTTTAAAAATCCCATAGAAATTAATGGACAGTAGCTCAATTTCACTCAAGAGGACTCTGGTGATCTCTAATTCCCTCTTTGATAAATATACCCCATGGATTTTTGACAAAATTCCTCATTTGGTCATCTGCGGCAAAAATTTGCAGTGGAAAATGTGCTGCAACAAAAAATGTCCGTTGACTTGAATGCATTTGGACAAAAAAGTCACTTTAAGAAAAAAACAGCCATTGACTTTAATGCATTTGTAAAGATTGTTGCGTGTCAAACAATTGTTGCACAGAATTTTTTTTGTTGGCGCACATTGACAATGTGCTTTGCAAATTTTTCATTCATCGCTATGTGCCCTGTTTAAAAAGGCACAGGGAATGAGTGGGACATGAAAAAGTGGGACGCCACTCGCAAGTATTGTCCCCTGGAACAGAGTATTTTAATCAAATTTTCAAACAGTGAAAATTCTCTATTTTCTTCAGTGTTTCATTTAACAATCTCACAATGGTCATAATGAGAATAAATAGACAATCTCCTGCCAAACAGTATTTGTACAGATGAAGCCACTTTGGATTAGGTGCTTGACACAGAATAACTAAACACAGATTTCTCACTTGTCCCACTTAACACATAAAATTGCGTCACAGTATCTCATCCAAATAAAGAGTTCACCATTGAAAACAATGGTGCTTTGGTATGCTAACGAAAAGGTTAAATGCATTAAATGAGTTAAGATAACTTAAGATAACGCAGTTTCTTCATGACGCATTTAACTCACAAATCCAAGTGGCTGCATCTATACCGTCGTAAAATTTAATGGAAAAAATGTACTGGAATTGAAAAGGGTGAAAATGTATTGTGGTGAACTGAATAACACAAAGATTTTTACAAAATTCTCATTGCAAAGTAAATATCTATTCTTTACTATTCTTAGATAGCAAAAACTCCATATTGTTCAAAATGAGGATGGTAATGAGCTCATTAAAATTTTATTCAGGTTGTATTTAATGAGCGGTATTACAGTATCTTAGTCATAACTATTAAATGTTTAACCACAGTTAAATCTACAAAGCAACAGTTAAAAGCAGGAATAAATCTTTTAACATATACTTGCCAAAATGAGGTAATGGGGATTTATGATCCCTGTCACTACATCAGAAATAGAGACTGAATAGAAAAAACCCCTAATGCAGATAGTGTAGGATATAGAAGACAGATGGAAAAATGAATGTCTTAAACATTTTTGCACATTTATAGTAACATAGTAAGATAGTAAGTTAGGCTGAAAAAAAGACTCACGTCCATCAAGTTCAACCTTTTTAATTTTTAAAATTTTTTTAACTGCCTAACTGCTAGTTGATCCAGAGGAAAGGAAAAAACCCCATCCGAAGCCTCTCCAATTTGCCTTAACGGGGGGGAAAAATTTCCTTCCTGACTCCAAAAAGGCAATCGGACTAGTCCCTGGATCAACTTGTATAATGAACTATCTTCCATAACCCTGTATTCCCTCACTTGCTAAAAAGCCATCCAAAACCTTCTTAAAGCTATCTAATGTATCAGCCTGTACAACAGTTTCAGGGAGAGAATTCTACAGCTCTCACTGTAAAAAACCCCTTCCGAATATTTAGGCGGAACCTCTTTTCTTCTAAACGGAATGGGTGACCTTGTGTCAGCTGGAAAGACCTACTGGTGAATAAAGCATTAGAGAGATTATTATATGATCCCCTTATATATTTATACATACAGATGAAGCCACTTTGGATTGTGCGTTTGACACAGAATAACTTAACTCATCTATCCCATTTATCCCACTTATCACAGAATATTGTGTCACAGCATTCCATCCAATTAAAGAGTTCACCATTAAAAAACAATGGGGCTTTGGTATGCTAATGAAAAGGTTAAATGCATTAAATGAGTTAAAATAACTTTAGATAACACAGTTTCTTCAATTAACCCTAAGTCATGACGCATTTAACACAAAAATCCAAGTGGCTGCATCTGTAGTTATCATATCACCACTTAAGCGCCTCTTCTCCAGTGTGAACATCCCCAATTTGGCCAGTATTTCCTCATAGCTAAGATTTACCATACCTTTTACCAGCTTAGTTGCCCTTCTCTGTACCCTCTCTAATACAATAATGTCCTGTTTGAGTGAGGGAGACCAAAACTGTACGGCATATTCTAGATGTGGCCTTACAAGTGCTCTATAAAGTGGAAGAATGACCCCCTCCTCCCGTGACTCTATGCCCCTTTTAATACAGCTCAAGACCTTATTTTCCCTTGATGCTGCTGACTGGCATTTCTTGCAACAGCCAAGTTTATCATCTACAAGGACTCCAAGGTCCTTTTCCATAATGGATTTGCCTAGTACAGTCCCATTAAGGGTATAAGTGGCTTGAATATTTTTACATCCCAG
Source organism: Xenopus borealis (assembly GCA_024363595.1). NCBI lineage: Eukaryota > Metazoa > Chordata > Amphibia > Anura > Pipidae > Xenopus > Xenopus borealis. The sequence continues at coordinate 14,369,457 of CM044433.1, forward strand.
GTGCGTGACTTTACATTTACATCAATATTAAATCTCATTTACCACTTAGCTGCCCAGATTGCCAGTTTGTCAAGATCCTGTTGCAAGGATGCCACATCCTGTATGGAATTAATTGGGCTGGATAGTTTTGTGTCATCTGCAAACACTGTTACATTACTTACAACACCCTCCCCTAAGTCATTAATGAACAAGTTAAATAAAAGTGGACCCAATACAGAGCCCTGAGGCACCCCTCTAAGAACCTTACTCCAAGTAGAAAACATACCATTAACAACCACCCTCTGTACCCGATCCTGTAGCCAGTTTCCCATCCATGTGCAAACGACTTCATTAAGACCAACAGACTTAGTTTAGAAAGCAGTCGTTTGTGGGGCACGGTATCAAACGCTTTGGCAAAATCCAAATAGATCACATCTACTGACTCCCCCACTGTCCAGCATCTTACTTACCTCATCATAAAAAGCAATCAAATTTGTCTGGCATGACCTATCCTTCATAAAGCCATGCTGATTGCTGCTCATAATGCCATTCACTAGGACAAAATTTTGAATGTGATCCCTTAACACGCTTTCAAATAATTTGCCCACCACAGATGTCAAACCTACTGGCCTATAATTGCCATAATCCCTTTTTAAATATGGGGATGACATCAGGTTTCCTCCATAGGCACCATACCAGATGAAAGTGAATCTGAGAAAATCAGAAATAGGGGATGGTCTAAAACGGAACTAAGCTCTCTTAGAACCTATGGGTGTATACAATCAGGCCCTGACACCTTGTTTACATTAATTTTTATTAAAGTTTTATGAATCATATCCTGAGTCAGCCACTGACTAGATTGAGTCAGTGCATCTATGAAGCTGCTGAACTATATAACTAAGCAGTGCACTAAGCATCATTTATTTAAATAACATAATTTTCTTCTTTCCAGATGATCCCTTTTAATTTTCTTTTTTCAGAGGCTTAACTAAAGCTATAAAGTTCTTTACAATGGGAGTTTGTAAAGTAGACATTTAAAAGTCCATATGACTCACTTTCTTGGCTTGGGCTTATCTTTAGTACCTCTACCATTTGGCAAACTCATTCTATAAAGTTTTCTCTATTGCGCAGCACTGATGCAAAGCATTGTTGCCTGTTGTCCTGCCTACTACAGACCTAATTACCCAGCATGAGTTCATTTTTGTTGAAGGGATTCTGTCATGGGGAAAATATGTTTTCTACAAAAATGTATGAAAATGTACAGAATTCTGCAACAAAAATTTTTTTATATTTAACTTTGTAATGCTACATGGGGCTCAACATCTTAGTTTCTCAGATGACCTCAGCCATGTGAATCGTGCTATGATAAAGTCAGTCACTGTTTTCTGCTGCACTGCAAGTTGAAGTGATATAACCCCACAAGCAGCATATCAACAGAACAATGGGAATAGCCAAAAATTCTCCCATGACCCACTCAATAGTGAAGCAACAAGCTGCAGTCATGACTTCTCCAGTTGAAGTATGAGAACAATAGCTCTGATATTAGTAGCATTGTGAAGTGCTGGGTCAGGCGAACGCACATGATCAGGCATAAAGACCTGGAATGGCTGCCTACAAACCAATATCCCAACTAAGAAAATACATTTTAGTAGTCCAAGAAAAACATTTTTAATGGTAGAAAGAATTATTTGCAATGCACATAGTGTAATTTAGTAATACAAATTACACCAGAAAATTATGACATAATTCCTTTAATTAAAATGTTAACTATAGTATTTAAGTCAGTTCTCTCTGTGCCCAAAAATCAACATATTTATAGATGAAGGGGGTTGCTACTGGCAAGTGACTTTAATGTTTGGGAAAGATTAAGATTTCCCCTTTATGTGCCAGACATTAGCATGTGCTTTTGTGTATTTACATGCATGGGAATTAACTTTAAAGACACCAGAATTTGCTCTAGCTTCTTTGATACAAACCAAGCTGTCTTTGGTTCCAGTGTTTTATTTTATCATTCCTGGTTATAGATCTCATGTCAGCATGAACTGCATCTGCTCTGACCTTGGCTTGTTTACTGTACTGTGCTTTTGGAACTGATGCCATTTTGAGGTGGTGGCAAATCTTAAGAAGTCTTACTCTTCTTTAAACTTCCTTACATCTTATTCCTAATCAGTTAACTACTAGTTATTTTACCAGTTATTTTATCTACTACTTAGAATTAAATTGGTAACAGCAGCATGGATAGACTGTGCATGGCGTCATCTGCAGGGTTAGACTGGGCAGGTGTTCCCTTCACCATCCCAGATCCCAACCCTACCTGTAAGTATGTTGATCCACAGCTGCCTTCCCTTCCCCAATCGTGGGGAAATATGTGTGGGGGAAGGGACTGGTTGGAGGTTGAGCAATTAGGTGATGGGGGCACCTGAGTGGGTGTGGGGCATCAGTACAAAGCTGATCACCTGTCATGATGTTTATAAGCCAGCTGCCAAAAAATTTGCCACACCAATAAGAATAAGAGCCTTCAAGCAATAGCTCCATATGGACAAAATGATCTGGAGTTGTGCTTTATCTATGAGGGTCTGATTTCTAGTGCTGTTTGAGTTGCTGGTAGGCTCAAATTTGGCAATACATTATAATAAAGTGTAGTTTGCACATATGCTCTTTTGAAACATTTCTGCTTATGCAGTCAAATATGATAACTTTGTCCTGATGTATTTTTGGCGTTTTATTAAAACATGAAAGCACAGTGAAACAAGTCTAAAATGATTATTACTTATGTGGTGATGTGGGAAAAGCAAACTTTGCATCTTCTTGCATAATCCCCTGTCTTTTTTTTTCTAATAAAAAGGAAACAGAGTATCATGGCTTATGTCATGGAGAACTAAGATCTTAAGCTGTTTAATACAGGTAAAGAATGGTTATTTCTTTGCTAATTCCATTTTCTATGCATAAACATTTTGTAAACTGAAACATTTAAATTATTTTAATAATATATTATACTGTAAGTGCATCTAAATTGTTTGACTATTCCTTTGCTGTGTATGGATTATTCATTGGACACATAAACTGTGGGGGACAATAGGGTAAGAGAAGTGAGGCATCAAAATAATTGTGTAAGAGATGCAAAATAGAGGGCCCAATTTAAGAGTAGTACTGTGTATGTGTTTTCAATTATTTTACTAGCTTTACAATTCAAAACATGGATGGTGCAGACATGGAAACCACCATTGCAGTAAACATATATAAATGTACACTTTTATAGAGATATAGTGCACCAGATAAAGAACAAAGGAAGAATTTAGATTTTAAACTCTAAGTGGGTAAGTAACTTGGGAAAATTCAGTGAGAGCCGAAAAGTCGCTAGCGTTCGCCGCACTTTGCCAGGCGAATTTTCGCCAGCGCTACGCAAATTCACTAAAGTATGAAGTTACGATCAGGTACCGTGGTTGTGCTAGTGTTACTTCGCTAGGTAGAGCACAGTTACGCTAGCGAAGCCTTATTTGCATATGGCGGGAACTTTAACGTATAATAGAAATATATGTTACAGCCACTACATTCCACTACACAAGTCCAGGAAACCTTTAATAAACAAAATAAAGTTGTCCGATTGCCCTACATGTGCCCCCTATATAGGTGTGTTGCCATATGTTAGGAAATGTAGGGGGGAAGGTGGGTAACCCCCCCCAAAAAAATCGATCTTTTTCAGACTATCACCCTCCAATGGTAAAACACGCCAGCATTTTTTTGGGAAATTTAAAAAAAAAATTTTTCAACCTCCTATCTATTGTATTGAACTTCGCCTGGTCTGACCACTCGAAGTAAAGTCTAACATAAGTGGTAACGTTGAGGAAAATTTGCGTAATTTGTGTAATTACGATCCTTCGTCAGTGTGCAACTTCGCCTGTCGTAAGGGTGCGAAGTTGTGCAAGTCCATCTACTTCGCTAGCGAAAATTCGCCAGTACCGGTGTTAATGAATTTCCGAAATGACATCACGCTGGCGAATTAGCGCTAGCGTTAGATGCTTCGCGCTTTTGTGAATTTGGGCCTAGGTGTAAATAGAAGGTTAGTAATGGATATTATGTACAATAGACCAGGCATTTATTACTGCTCCAATTGGTGAGATTTTATTTAAAAGACAAAGGGAGAAAAATTCAGGCATGAAATTGGTAGAAGCTAGTACAAGTATGTGTTGGATATGTTATCCAGAATGCTCAGGACTCATTCACTTAAAAAAAAAAAAACAACTATAAACTCATGAAAACATTTAAAACACCAAGCACTCTAGAGTTATTTTGAATCCTTGAGGAAACAAATGAATTGTCCAAAAAATATTTGTGAGCATTCACTAGTAAAACATGAGTACCATATATACTCGGGTATATGCCGACCCAAGTATAAGCTGAGGTACCTACTTTTACCTAAGAAAACTGGGAAAACGTATTAACGAGTAAAAGCTTAGGGTGAGAAATGCAGCAGCTACTGGTAAATTTCAATAATCAAAATAACTGAGGCATGAGTGGGTTAAATGTTTTTGAATATTTATTTCCCCAATAGACTTTCTGGTCTTAGTGTTGCCAGAAATATGGGTTGGATGTTATGAGAAAGGTGGCATTGTAAAGGAGGTACAGATTGGGTTGGATCAGGATATGTAGGGATTGGTATTTGAACTAAATAAAATTGTGGCTACTGGTAAGTACTGTACTGTACTTTCATAATTTCCCACCATCAATCACGTAACATCATGTTTGGGGGCGGAGCAAGGCACATTAGCCGCAGGTGCAGTAGGGACTCCACTCAGACGCGCAGCCATCTGTTTCAGGGAAGACGCACGCTGCGTCAGAAGGCTTGCAGCTCCATAGTTGCTTCAATCAGCTAGGTTTATACTGATTCGAGTATAAGTCATTCTGGGTGCTGAAAACTCGGCTTCCAAGAATTGTTGCTAACGCATGCTATAAAAGTATATTTTTATATGGCACTGCATGTTAATGAAATATAAGCGGAACATGAAGATAATGAGATGTTAATGTCAAAAAGAGATTTTCAGGATTTCAGTACAGAGAGAATTCAGGTATAATTTTATTTATGTAGTTATCTCATTCCCATTAAAGAAATAGTAACATCAAAAAATTTTTTTTTTAATTCGTTAGTATAGAACGAAAAATAAACACCCACACAAAAGACACTTTTAAATAGTAAAGCCTTTATTAAAAAATAACTTACAGAATCTTCACTTCCTGTCCTCTTCAAGAAACGTGAAAGGGCGACCATCCATGCTGCAGTGATCAACTTCTCCTCCCTGGCTATTGACTGACATCTCCTTCATCCTTCAGCAGCAGTGTCACGTCAAGTGGGGAGTATAACGGTGTGTTTTCCTCCCTTGCAAACCAGAAAGACAAAAGCTCATCTGTAACATCTACTGCCCTGAGAACACGAGAATATGCCGTATTTACTCCAAGCCAACAAGTCGCTGCTGATTGTGTGCGCCTGTATGTGAGCCAGCAGCTCACGTTCATTGCAACATTTATAGAAGAAAGGAAGGCCCAGCAGCAGCAGCGACTTGTTGGAAATACCCTTGCGTGTGTATTTGCAACACATGCAATGTTTTGGGGCTTGACAAAGGGGTTATAGCCCTCAAACATTGCATTTTTTGCAAATAAACATGCAAGGGTATTTTTCCCTGCTTGAATCTGCTGTGAGTGCCAGTGTCTTTTGGAAGAGATTGGGGGCCTCATTTACAAATCCCATGAAAGCAAGTGCATTTGTCTTAAGGTTGAGATCCATCTACAGAGCACTTTTCAGTGGGATTAGCTGTAGGATATTTGGTGCAATTTATTCTTCCACAACTTTTTTCAGATGAAGAATCCAGTGGTAAGTAAAGAGCTTCCCCGTGCCTTGCTTTCACCAGTGCATAAAACTAGTGCTTCTGTTTTTTACCTTCTGTGTGTTATTCCTCTGAGATGATAATATACTATTTTGTGAATAAAAAGTCTGTTTAAATATTGGAAACACACAGGTCACTGTAGTTTAACATAATTAAATATTAAAGTGCTCTGTAAAGTGGGGCTTTCATATTGCTAAATGAGGAAAAACAAAGAATTTTCATTCAGTCGTAGCAGGATTGTTTATCATTAGACATCATATGATCAGGAACTGCTACGTGAAATTTCGATTCCTCACTCCATCTCTTTTCCAAATTAAAAATACATAGATCAGTCAAAGCAGTTGCAGGTATAAAAGCCTATAATTTGAAACTTTAGAGGCATATTTATGAAGCAGTCAAAAGTATATTTCCATTGCAAATTCCTGTGAATTTTTGAATTGTGATATTTTTGGCTCTGCAGTGTTTGGTTTGAGCATTAGCAGCAATATTTGTCAATGTATTATATTTTCACCTGAATAATTTAATGTTTTCAAATGATATTTTTTCCTTAATATAAACTTCAACACTGTGTTTATAGTATATCTCCTGGACTGCAGTGTTTGCCATGTTCAGTACGTGGGCCAGAGAACACATTTTGAGTATAAGAAACGGACATTTGGAATTCCACATAGAGAAATACCTTCAGGAGTGTAATGGAGGGGATATCACCAAACTAGTTGTCCTAGGTATGCATAGAGTAGTTAGTGGAAAGCATGGTGGAGACATCATACAGAAGTTATTCCATTTGGAAACAAAATGGATCTTTCACTTACAAAGCAGAAAACCCTTAGGCTTAAATAGCAACTTTGACGTTACATGTTTTTTCAAATAATTAGTGCTAGATTTAATTCTATACCATTTTTCATCCTAATAGTCTTTTAATACAACATGTAGCCATCTTTAGCTCCATTGTAGTTATAAATATGCAAAATGGTATAACACAACACACATATTTTTGTATTACAGATATTTCATACTGTGCTAATTGTCATACCTCTATATAACCATGTATTAGAGACATGGAACGTACATATGTGTTAAATGTACTATATCTGAATTTGTAACTGAATAAATATACCATGTTTCTTAACTCTTTGTTGGAACATGCAATTGGAGAAAACCTTTTCTAAGTAAACTTTTACAAACCTTTATTATTTTCAATCTGTTTATATTTTCATTACTGTATTTATATTTTCATTGTTGCATTTATATTTTCATTATTGCGTGCATATATTCTTGGTTTATTATTTTCACATTTTTTGTATTTTTCCTTTTTCTCTGTTTTCAACACTGTAAATATGTTTGGCCCTCTCTGTGCACTTTTGAAACTTTTGACCATGATACACTGTAATCCAAGTTGTTGGTAACAATAAGTATTTTGACCACTAGGTGGCTTTTATTGATTTTCTTGCATTGAAAAAATATGTGTTGCTTTCTTGTGATTGGCTACAGCCCCTTTATATGTTGTGTACATGGGTGTACCATTCAGCCTATGAGTAAGTGCCCCAACAGACACAAAACACGTTAGGTCCTTGCCAAATATGTCCTAATAAATATTTTCTACATTTTAATTTATTGATTCATTATTACTTTTGGAAGGACTCACTTTTTTTGGGATGTTGCTGTAGGTTTTCTTTTTTTTCCTTCAAGATCTCCCTTCAGAATTATAAAAATTATGAAAGTGTTAAAAAATGGCACAGTTTCACATGCTCTACTTTAAGTGTCGACTAATCTATAGGCTTATTTTAAAACAAATGCTTAAATCTAATACAATCCAATATGTTATTGTTGAGCTATTCAGTTTTGCAGTGTAACCTTTTTATGATTTCTTTCACAAGCAATCATTTCTTGGATTTCCCATGCTGTATTTAATTATTACTTGACTGATACTTTTGTGGGAATATGTATAGGTATATAATGTATAATACAAAATATTATTATGAATATTATAATTATACTAATAATATAGTATACATTAAAGTAGTATAGAATAATTATACCTAATAATCTACTACCTCAGCTTGCCTATTCTATTTTTTCCCAAAGAATACATCCCAAGACTGACCAATTTATTATTTTATTATTAATTTATTAACCCATACATTTTGCTTTATGATCTGATTATGTCATAATGGTGAAATTAGTAAGGGATTTATCTGAACTTTAGTCTTAAAGGGGTGGTTCACCTTCAAGTTAACCTTTAGTATACTATAGAAGGGCCAATTCTAAGAAACTTTTCAATTGGTCTTCATTATTTATTTTTCATAGTTTTTTAATGATTTGCAATTTTCTTCTGTTTCTTTGCAGCTTTCAAATGGGGGTCACTGACACCATCTGAAAACAAATGCTCTGTAAGGCTACAAATGTATTGTTATTGTTACTTTCTATTCAGTCCCTCTACTATTCATATTCATGCAATGTGTAACAGATCAAATAAAAAAGGAACAAGAAATTTCTTGAAACTTGAAAAGATTAACACATGCTGAAGTTATTAAATTCAAGGTTTTGGAGAGAGAAGGTTATGCAAATCATTCTTGCTCAATTTGAGTTTAAGACTGATGTTTCAGAAACATGTCAAGTTGGAAATTCATTCACCAGTTGGATACTGACATTGTATTGATTGACTCCTAATTACACCTGTAAGTACACAAATTTGATAGTAGAGGTAAGGAACAAAAAGAGCTAATTTAAAAAAAAATGTACAGTTCCACCAACTTGTCAAAGTCCCAAAGTGCTCCGGTGATGTTTGAAATTATATGAGAATTGAAACAGCTAACAGATGAAGAAAGCGATCACCCACTCATTATCTTGTGCACTTTTGTGTACCTGCCCTCTTCAATCATGTGTAATACACACCTACCAGCAGTTCTAGTAACCAGAAATATGGCCCCTCCTGTCAACCTTCATACAGCTAAAAAGGGAGATAGAGCTGCACTGTGATTTCTCCATTGTCCCTTCTGTTACCATCTGTAGGAGTAGCTGGCGTGAGCCTTTGGGGCCTTTCCACTTACCTTTGTAAGTAAGGCCAACTATTGTATCATCTGCAGCCTCTAGCAATTTAACACTCAATTTGGGTTCTTTGTAAGAGCAATAAGGCATCAGACTTTAGAACTCTATGTTCCATGGTAATCTATAGTCAGTGTTATTTTTTCTTCTCTCCAATAGCAAAAATGCAATTTTAGTAAATTAAAAACCATCTAAGGGTGAAGGGAAATGGTCAGACATGCAAAATCCTTTATTATAATGTCTTGGCTTGTCCCACGATTTACTGTTTATGCACCCTCTCCTCCCTTATAGCAGTTTTACATGGATATCCATTTTGATGAATTAGAACTTAAATTCTGGTGACATGCCAACTGCTTAATGAATCACTGTGCCTCACTTGAAGCTAATGCTTTGCAACAGATAAGTGTTCACAGTGTTAAAGGTTTATATTTAAATGAGAAAATACATTGAAAGTTCTAAATTTTAATTCAAATTTCCAAGAACAACGAGCTAAAAGTCTTGGTGTGTGTTGGTGGCAATTTTCAATTAAACATTATGTGATAGTATCTTAATAAGGCTCTTAAGAAGTATGGAAGCTGGGTACTAAATCAGTATGTGTGATTTATAGTGAAGAAAATAATGGCACTGATTCTGCCTGTTAGGGCTAGGTATATCTAAAGTTAATGGCAACAAATAGCAATACAAGGATGAGGATATAAAGGCAGAATAGATGTTATAAAATTTGAATTTTGAATTGAGCTAATATGGCTACTCCAAAGGAGTCTAAATAAAAATCTTAAAATATTCTAACTCTACCTAGTGGTCTAATAGGAAGCTCTACAGCCGCATCCCTAAAATTTGGGGCAGTAATCCTTGTGCACACGCATCCTATTGGTGCACGTGTCCAAATACACGTGTCATGTTGTTTGGCTCCCCACTTCTGACATCATCGCCCTTGGCATAAAATTCAAATATCTAGATGTCTCATTCATTTTCCCTTGCCCAACTTAGCTCTATTATTAGATAGTACCTGGATGTGATTCTGGTTTGATTTACTGTTCCTAGACCCTTGCCTGTCCTTGACCATTCCTGTTTGCTGCCTGAACCGACCATTGCCTGTTAACTGACTACTCCTCAGGATCCAATTGTCATTCTGTACTGTGCTGTCTGACAGGTTATTGACCCAGACTAAGCTTTGTTCTAACCCTATTACTCTTGTCACATGTTCCAATTTCTTTGACTGCACCTTGGTTCTCTCACTTAAAGATCCTGCTGCATCCGAGTAGGGAAGGGCTCCTCCCAATGTGAAAGGTGGCTGTTATAGGTAGAAGAGTGAGCTGTGACTGGAAACTTGGTGCATGTTGTGGGTTTTGGGATACTGTACATGACAAAAACAATATAAAAGGCTATATCAGAGAAAAGTATACATTAAAAGAACAGTAGCACCAAAATATGAAAAAGTTTTGAAGTAATGAAACTAATAAAATGTACTGTTGAGCTGCACTGGTACAATTAATGTGTTTGTTTCAGATATTGTACTATAGCTTATATAAACAAGCTCCTATGTAGCCAAGGGGGCAGCCATTAATAGCTGAAAAAGGTGAAAAGGCACAGGATACACAGCAGATAACAGTTAAGCTTTGTAATGTTCAAAGGGATTCTTATCTTAGAACTTATCTTTTATCTACTGTGTATCCTGTGATTAAATATCTGTCCCCACAGCTACACAGCAGCTTGTTTATATAAGCTATTTGTTTTTCTGAAGCAAACACACCCATTTAACCGATGCAGGACAACAGTACAGTATATTATCATTCAATTAAAACACTTTAATTTTTTGGTGTTACTGTTCCGTTCAGTTCTAGATCTTTTTCTGTTGCTTGAAGGGTTCCGGTGAGAATGCTATGTTAATCCATTGCAATACATCTAAAAAGCATTTAGAAGTTTTTGAGGTACAGTAGCTGTTTTTTGTGAATATCACAAAGACTTAAAATATGACTTCAGGACAGCTGTCAAAGTCCAAATCAGACAACATGCAGAAAATATTTCTATAACAAAAGGCATCATGAAAAATCACAGAACTCTTGAGCTTTCTCAATCTACAGTATTTACCTAAAATGAAAGTATCTGGAATAGCCTGTAGAATGCACTTGTGTTACAGCTACATAGGAAGCCACCTGAAAAAGAATAATTGTAAAATTATTAACATCAAAGAGCAAATTAGAATGTATTCGCCTGGGGCGAATTCACAGAGAAATTCTTTGATTCGACCCAGGCGAATAAATTTGCAAAAAGCCAGTTAAATTTCACCTGACGAAAATTCACTGGCTCTTTCTTTTGGCGCCGGCATCCAAAAACGGACACCCACCGTTTCGCCAATTTCTCTAGAAATTAGCGAAAAATATGGTGAAGCAAAACGACCCAGATTCGCCCATTAATACAGATTACTATAAGAATGGAAAAGTAGTTTTCTGATTGTTCATATAGCTTAAACATTGAAAAATCTGCAGACATGAGATTTTGTTGGCTTACTAGCAGGCTGGTAGCAAATTATAGCAGGTTTTTTAGCAGCTGCAATACTTTAGGTTAATTACAGTTTGAGGTGAATAGGGGATGGTTTGGGGCTGGAACCAGGATTTAGCAGACTAGGGATCTGCCAAAGGCACAAAGAGACAGAGGGCTCAACTTGGAGGAGGAGTTCAATAGGTTAGTCACCAACGTAGGATAATGTGATGCATCCCCCTATGTTGTAGGAGGTGTGATGCAAGCAACCGGTGATGGAATGGCAGATAGTGGTTTAATTGCAAGTGAAGGGCAGTGCATGGTGGTTTGGGTTTGTTATTTTCGCCATTTACTTATTTGTTTCATTTTAATATACAGTGTGAATATTTGGGAAGTGAAAAGATTAACTCAATTTGGTGAACTGTGCATACATTTGCACAGAATGTATCTTGTCTACGAGATGTCCAGAGAGAAGTCTTTTGAATTTATCATTTGAAGATTACTGAGACCTATGGGGGCCTGAATAGTGACTGGAGGTTTTGTGCTGTTAATAGTTGGTGTGAAAATTTGTAAATTACATTTAATTGACACTTTGAATGTTCCAACAGGAACCTTGTATGTTAGCTGGCCTTTTGGATAATTTGTTCACAATACCATTTGGCTAATATTAGGAAATGTGTAGTAAACATTATTGTCTATAATATATTTGCCAATGTATTGATGTCTAATGAAGTATGCATATTACAGTACTTGCGCCATATGTTAGAAGGGTTTAAAGGGGTGGTTCACCTTCAAGTTAACTTTTAGTATATTGTAGAAGGGCCAATTCTAAGAAAGTTTTCAATTGGTCTTCATTATTTATCTTTCATAGTTTTTTAATGATTTGCAAGTTTCTTTGCAGCTTTCAAATGGGGGTCACCGACACCATCTAAAATCAAATGCTCTGTAAGGCTACAAATGTATTGTTGTTGCCACTTTTTATTACTTATCATTCTATTCAGTCCATCTCCTATTCATATTCCAGTCTCTTATTCAAATCAGTGCAGGGTTGCTAGGGTAATTTGTACCCTAGAAACCAATTTGCTGACACTGCAAACTATAGAGTTGATGAATAATAAGCTAAATAACTATAAAACCACAAACAATAAAAAATTAAAACCAATTGCAAATTGTATCAGAATATCACTCTCTACATCATACTAAGTTTATTAAAGGGGCTGTTCACCTTTGAGTTAAGTTTTAGTATAAAGGATCACCCCTGTCCAAGCCACCTTCAAGAATATCTTTTGACTTTGCCTAGAGAGAAAATACCGAAATCATCTGTTCTGTAAGCAACTAAAAAGGCTAAAATAAGGTGGCACATATGTTTCATATAAAGACAATGGAAATGATTCATGTGAATTATGATTAGACTTAAATTAGGGCTATTCACAACCTGTAAATTGATTGATGATTTTTCACACAAGCTTATGATGCATTTATATTGATTTACACATCAATAGCATTGAATCAGTGTGAACTGAATTACATAAGGAATGATGGATGATTTGTTCATCTTTGGATTCAAGTAGAACTTTTCTGTACCTTGATCCCTCCTCTAAGATGAATTCCATTTTGAAGACTGATAATCAATGGATCACGTCAGATTTTATTTTCAGTTTCTCTTGATCCGCCTTATAGTACTCAAAGCTTCACTAGCCCATTATTTTTTTTTTTCATATATTTTTTGTGTTAGATTAGATATTACCAGTGCTTCAGACCTTTTTATGTTCCATTAAAACTACCAATCTGTCTTAATCACTTTTAATTGACAGATGGGGTGGCTGAATGAGGTTCCTTCAAAACCACAGCTCCTGACTAGTAGAGCAAAGTTTGATTTTGACTTCTTTTATCAGCCGGGTCCTCGCAAAGTGATGGAGAAAATGTTCTCAAAAGTCCTTTGAGAAATTATTAGCACCAGTGATTCTTAATCAAAAAAGTGATTTATAGAACAGTAGCTGTGGTCATTCCTAATTAACAGAATGGTGAGGCAATATCAGTGGAAGAGTAAAGGTTAAGCAACTGCAGAGTATCATGCACCATTACTTGTAGGAGATAGGAAAGGAATACCTTCAACTTAGACATTTTATTAAGCCTTATTATAATGAAAACAAGATCACAACACCTACCCCATTTGAGAACTTGGCAAAAATAGGGCTCCCACAAAAGGGGCTCATATCAAAGATCTACAAAATACTTAATGACTTTCAGTTGGACATACTTCCAAGACATTCATACATGGCTAAGTGGGATGCAATTCTACCTCAACCATTATTGAATGAAGAATGGACAGCTATTAGGTCCAATGCAAAGAAAATGGTGCGTTGCTCTAGGCAAAAAGAACACATCTATAAAGTTCTATTACATTGGTACCATACACCAGCTAAATTACATTCTTTTTTCCCGGACCACTCACCACTTTGTTGGAGAGGGTGTGGGGAAATAGGTGATATGATCCATATTTTTTGGACTTGCCCTATGATTCAATCAGTATGGGATGAGATAGCAGAACTCACAAGCAAGCTTCTTCATAAACCTATGGCAAAAGACATGAAATGTTTCCTGATGGGCAACCCAGTGGAGAATATCCATAAGCATTCTCAAGCTCTCCTCAACCAAATTTACACGGCCACCCGCATAAGTATAGCAGCCAAATGGAAGACACAGAGTATACCTTCATTGGACGAAATAAAAAGCAAAGTAAATAGTAACAAAGTTTTTGAAGCAGGCATAGCAGCTATACAGAACCAGACGACTCAATATACAGAAATATGGTCAGCATGGGAAGTATTAACGCAGCACTAAGCTGATAGCTAGAAATAGCAGATTTTACCATATATACCCACCGGACATAATTGTAAGACCATTCTTCCCTACCATATTGAACATGTCTACAACCCAAAACAGGACCGCATAGACAGACTACTTTTCTATAACAAGAGAACAAAAGACACAGTGTATTCGTATGGTTTCTTTTTATTTTCTTTATTATTATTCTGTTTATTTTAGTTTAATATAAAGCAATGTCAAAAATGATGAATATGAATATTGTTGGATAGTAACATAATCTGTTTTTTTAGCGAAAAACAATAAAAATTTAAGTAACAAAAAAAAAAATGAAGGAATACCTTGGCATTAGAGTTGAGTAGAGTCCATTTTTTTACCATAGCCCCTAAAACAGAATAAAAATAGAATAAAATATAAAAAAATTATTGCAACAAAAATAACATGGTTCCATTAGTTTTTACAAATTTTAACAAAGTGAAATTGAAAAATAAAATAGCTTGACTATTAAGAATATGCTTGCCAGATCTTAGCATGCCACTTTTTCTTTAAATTTTTCAATGTTCATTTCGATTGATACATCTTTAAAACTGTGGAAAACTGGAATTAGCAAAAAATTTAACATTAAATATAAAATATTGAGAGCAAATATTAACTGGGGATGCACAGAATTATTTTTTTAGGGATTTGGCTGAATACCAAATCTTCCATGAAGGATCCAGCCAAACATTGCAAATGTAAATTAACAAAATCGTGAACAATGTTTCAGCAATCTCTGTATTCACATGATTTTTAAGTCATGTGATTTTTAAGGATTCGGCCAAATCCTGGCAAAAAATTTTGCATTCTTCTAAATATAGAGCCAAGTCTGAAAATCAGTGTGTATCAATTTTTAAGAACCAGGCCCCTTACTTTTGCTTCAAGGGACTTGGATATACTTTTGGAGAAGCCAAATTTGCAGAGTTCTATTAAGTTTATTTTATGCTTGGTTTAGTCCAAATTCACTGTGTAACTTGGTAACATACATAATTTAAAAATATAGAACTTCTGTTGAGTGAAATGTTAATATAATAATATATTATTCTTGTTGGTTTCCCTTTCATTGATAGGCACAAAATAATTGTTGCTTCATTCATTATATCACAGTTGCAATTTTGTTTAGTCCTAAAATGACTTATAAAAGACTAATAATATGTTTGAAAGGTCTAATGACCGGCTGCAGGTTAGCAGTTAGGCTCTGCTGGTGAGCAATTAATTGTGTCCATCAAGTATTTCCATTGCAATTATGTATCAACATTGATGTTGGCTGTAAGCTGTTTGTTTATTCACATTTCAAAAAGGCTGTTAAAGCCTAACGTATTTCATGTAAATAACCTTGACAATAGATGTTTTTCAGTATTTTAACTTCCGTCAGTACTACCCTTGCATAAATGCAATATTGAATTTACATTACACTTCTCTCCGCCTGTGCCTTAGTGAGTTTTCCAATTGGCTGGCTATTGCACTATGTATGGTCCCTCATAAATTAGAAGGAGGTATGAGCTCTAGTGGTGAATATAGATGACCATTAGATAGTAAAGAAATATAAAGGTTCAGTTTTGTCTGCAACAGCATCGTTTGGATGCCAAAATACTTCTCTGCATTGTTCATACTGTAGAATAAAAGGTTTAAAATCTTCTGTTTGCTTTCTGTCATAAGGATCCCATATACAGTAGTACAGGCCTAAATATGAGGGCAGGAATGTCATCAACTTGACACAATAATTACTACACGTACTCAGCTAGATATGCTTTATTTTGAATCTTTGAAGGGCTTTAATAATATTGTACTTGTAATTAAACAATATAGCCATAATTAGACAGGTGATTAAGGTATTTAGCATTTTGTAAGGTTAAGTTAGTTAATGTGACTGTTAGGGGGGCTATCGGCTCCCAGTGGGAGTTGTCAGGACCAAGGAGGAAGCTTCAGGGGTTAAAGTCCAAAATCACAGTACAAAAAGGGGTTCAGATAAAATCGTAATCAAAGTCCAGGCAAGAGTTCAAAGGCAGGCAGAATAATATCAGAGTCAAGATCCAGGCATGGTCAGAAGTCCAGGAAACAGTTAAACAATAATTACAGGAATTACAAGAATTACAGGAACACCCAGGAATTACAAGACATATGCTATAATCGGACATCGAACCCGTGACCTGGAAGTCCTTAAGTATTCATATTTTGCGCTGGGCGCGTGATGCCATGAGGTGCTCCTGACAGTAGACCCTTCCTCACAGAGGGCCACTGGACCATCAAGCCTTGGCTTCTGGGGAAATTGATTGTAGAATGCCCTTACCAATTGAGGGGCATGCACATCAGAGTGTTTCTCCCATGAGCATTCTTCAAGATCAAAGCCCTTCCACTTAATGAGGAACTGGAGACATCTCCTGGAGTGTCTGGAATCCAAGATCTTTTCTACCTCATACTCTTCTTGACTGCCCACAGAGATGGATGAAGGAGGAGACTGATCCTAAAAGAAGTGGTTGGAAATTGCTGGTTTAACCCGGGAGACATGAAATACATTAGGAATTTGCATCACAGGGGGAGGTGATAGTCGGAAAGCCACAGGATTAACTATCTCCGAAATGGGATATATATTGACAAACTTTGGGCCCAACTTGGGAGAAGGAACTTTTAAACGAATGTTCTTAGTGGACAACCACACTTTGGAGGGGAGGATCTCCATCTGCGATCAGCGAAAGTCTTATGCACCAGAGCGCTCTTCTCCAAATTTACTTTAGTCATGGCCCAAATAGTAGACGTATATAGGCTGCCTGATCATCTGCGGCAGGGACGTCTGACAAGACAAAGTCCTGTGGGAAGTCTTGAGGATGCTGTCCGCATAAACAGAGACCTTCCAGTGGAAGTGTGGCATGCATTATTATGAGCAAATTCTGCCTGGGGGAGGAGATCAGACCAATCATCGTGACAGAGGGAAATATGATTCCTTAGGAATTGCCCTAATGCTTGATCCACCCGCTCTGCTGCCCCATTGATTTGGGGATGGTAGGCAGAAGAGAACTGAAGAGCAATACCCAAGTCTTTACATAAGGAATGCCAGAACTTAGCAGTGAATTGAGATCCTCTGTCAGAAACTATCTCAACCGGGAAGCCATGCAACCCGAAAAATGAATTGAATGAAGAGCTGGGATAGTTCTACCACTGAAGGAAGTTTTCGCAGAGGAATAAAGTGTGCCATCTTGCTGAAGCGGTCAATAACTACCCAGATCATAGTGTTCCCTTTTGAGGGTGGTAGCTCTATGATAAAGTCCATCGCTAGGTGAGTCCATGGATGAGAGGGAATGGGTAGAGGCTGTAACAGACGCTAGGACGGGAATGGAAAAGTATTTGACATCTTTGCAGATTGTTGGCCACCAGACTAAGCATCGCAGAAGCTCTTGAGTCTTTTCTTGACCAGTATGTCCAGCCTGCTTAGAACAATGAGTCTATTCCTGGTGGGAGGAATTATAGGATATTGCTTTTCAGGGAGACGGTCCACTGGAGTGAAGCTGCGGGACCAAAGTGCATCCACTTTTTGATTCTTGGAGCCAGGACGGTAGGTCAAGACGAAGTTAAAGCAGGATAAGAAGAGGGCCCATTTTTCCTGTCAGGGATTCAGTTTTTAAGAGTTTGAATAAATTCTAGGTTTTTATTATCAGTATAGATAGTGACTGGGACCGAAGAGCCTTCTAGGAGGTGATGCCACTCTTCGAGAACTAGCTTTACTGCAAAGAGTTCATCGTTCCCAAAATCGTAATTCAGCTCTGGCAAAGAGAATTTCTTGGAGAATTATGCACATGGATGTAATTTCCCATCAGCAGAATTTCTTTGAGAAAGGATAGCACCGGCTCAAACTTCGGAAGTGTCTACCTCAATGAAGAAGGATAAACTAGGATAAGGATGTCGAAAGACTGAGGCAGGGGTGAATGCATCCTTCAGGGATTGGAATGCTTCTACGGCTGGAGGAGATCCTGAGTTAGGTTCAACCCTTTTTATAAGAGCAAGGATGTGGGCAATGCAGGAGGAGAACCCCTTGATAAGCTGTTGGGAATAGTTTGCAAAGCCGATGAACCTCTGAATGGCCTTGGTGCTCAACGGAAGAGGCCAATTCTGGATTGCAGAGATTTTGGCAGGATCCATCTCAAAATCTTCTAGGGAGATAATGTAGCCGAGAAAAGGGATCTTGGACACCATGAAAACTCTTTTCTGTCTTCCTCAGACAGGAGAGTACTTACTTCAACTGGGAGTGATGACACGAGTCCTTGGAGAAGATTAAGATGTCATCTAGGTACATGGCCATGGATTTTCCCAAGAGGCCCTGGAAGATGTTGTTCACGAATTCCTGGAAGACGGTGGGGGCATTATGAGGTATTCATAATGCCCGTCTGGGTATTGAATGCCTTCTTTCATTCATATCCTTCACATATGCGGATGAGGTTGTTTGCCCCACATAGATCCAGCTTGGTGAAAATCTTAGCCCCTTTCAATTGGTCAAAGAGTCCAGAGATAAGAGGCAAGGGGTAGAATTTTTTAATAGTAATCTTGTTAAGTCCCCGGTTTTCCACGAAGAAGAAGCGCTCGCCTGTCAGAGAGGTAGAGAGATTCTCCTGGATACAGTCCTTCATGGTGGAGGTTTCAGCAGGAGGATACAGTCCTTCATGGTGGAGGTTTCAGCAGGAGACCTCTGGGGGGGCATGGTCCCAGGAAGAACATCAACAGGACAGTCATAGTGATGATGAGGAGGGAGGAATTACGCCGAATTTTTGCTAAAGACATCTGTACATTCCCTGAAAACTGTTGGCAGGGACTGAAGATCAGTGGAACTGATGTTCACACAGTGGAGAGGAGTAGTGGGTAAACAATGCTCTTGACAGTAAGGGCTCCAACAAGAGATCTGGTTGGTAGACCAATCAATGGAGGGATTGTGTAGACATAACCACGTTAACCCCAACACAGGAGAAGAGGGACAAGAAATAATTAGGAATGTCAATTTCTCAGAATGTAAAGTCCCAATCTGTAAGAGTAGTTAAGGAGATAATGTCTGATGATAAGGGTCTGTCGTCAATGGCAAAGACCTGCAAGGAAGAGGACATGGGATATAGGGGAATACCCACTTGTTTGGCAAAAGTCCATGAAATGTCCTTCAGCCCCGGAGTCAAGGATTGCAGAGCCTTGGATAGTCTTGGCAGCCAGACGAATCTGTAAAGGAAGGTGAAACTGGTGAGAGTTCCCTTGGAGCTTTGATGTGATGCTGCCTACAAATGACACCCATGCTTACTTTGGGAAGAAGAACTCATCGTCTTCACAGGACAGGAGTTGGCAAAGTGGGATTGCCCTCCACAATACAGACACAGAACTGCCACATGCCTTTGAAGTTTCTCTTGCTCAGAGAGATAAGCCTTTCCTACTTGCATGGGTTCCTCCAAAGGAATAACTGATGGCTGCTGGGTTGGTGAAGGCAACAGGGGTATTTGGAAGCGAGGTGCCAGTGTTGGTTAAAATGTCTTACTACATTCCACAGCTTGATGCTCTCTTAGACAAGTATCCAATTTAATGATGAGAGCAATCAAATCCTCCAGCAGTTCAGGAAGTTCCCTGGAGACGAGATCATCTTAAAGATGAGTGGACAGGCCTTGGTAGATCACAGCCTTGTATGCCTCATAATTCCAATTAGTCTCTGCCATTAAAGATCAAAAGTCAATAGCATACTCACTTTCACTGAGGCTTCCTTGAGGGATCTGCAGAAGCATCAAACACATTGACTCAAAAGTCAATGGAGAATTATTTTCCCAGAGAGGCGTTGCCCACTCAAGTGGTTTTCCCTCCAACCGAGACATCACAAAACCCACTTTCGCCCACTCAGAAGTGAATTGTGAGGGTTGAAACTCAAATTGTAGCAAGAAGGTATGCATGACTCACGAGCAAGAAAGACCACTAGTGGAGGAGCGACATCAGCAGGGGGATTCCCCACGACTGGAGGAGTGGAGGGCATATGAGAAAGAAGTGTATCAAATACTTGCCCAATGCGAACTTGCTGAGTCTCATATGCTTCCATGGGGGACACCAGCCCCCGGAGAACTCTCCTGACATCTGGCGTAGCTTCCTCAGAGGTGTCCATGGCCTTAATGTAATGTCAGGGGGGCTATCAGCTCCCAGCGGGAGTTATTAGGACCAAGGAAGAAGCTTCAGGGGTTAAAGTCCAAAATCGCAGTACAAAAGGGTTCAGGCAAAATCGTAATCAAAGTCCAGGCAAGAGTTCAAAGGCAGGCAGGGTCAGAAGTCCAGGAAACTGTTAAACAAGAATTATAGAACACCCAGGAATGTACAAGACAAACGCATTTATCAGGCATGGAACACATGACTTGGAAGTCCTTATGTATTCAAATTTCTCGCCGGGCAAATTTGGGGCGCTTCTGAAAGTCACTCACATAGTCAGTCACATTCATATGACATTCACCGAAATATAATCAGTTGTTACTGAAAGTGCCATGCATGGCAAAGAAACCTTTATACTTTACAGATCACTGTTATACAGTTTAATTGATCTTAGGATATTGTGTATACAAGTGAAACTGAAACAAAAAAAGATTATTTAGTGGATTGTTTGAAGAAGATAATTCTCACGGATTATATAATATTCATTGTAGTTGGATGAAGGCTCAAAATGTAGACACCTCGGGGCAAATTCACTAAAGTGTGAAGCAGCTAACGCTAGTGCTAATTCGCCAGTGTGGTGTCATCGTAACTGATGTTTGTAACTTTGCCGATTTACTAACCCTCCCTAGACAGACTCTAGAGCAACTTTGCACCCTAAGTTGCACTCAGGCTGAGGGACATAACCACGATAATTCATTAACTTGCTGATTTTACTAAACGTTACCTCTTGCACCAGACTTGCCTTTGCCACCTCAGACCAGGCGAAGTGAATTTGCGCAGCTCTGGAGAAACTACGCCTGTCGAAGTGCGGAAAACCCGTCACTGGCGCAACTACACAGATTAGTGAATTTGCCCCCTCATCTGCAGATGGTACCTGATTTTTAAAGGGTTCTTGCGTTGAACAAGGACACTAAAAATACTGATGTCATCATTAAGCACCATTCATATAGTTAATAAACTACCCGATCTCGTCAATGTAATATAATGTAATGTTTTTATATGGGTCATGAAACTCCAGTGTGACTTCAAAAATTGTAGTGCAGAAATCAAAGTTTATTTGATCCGACGTTTTAGTTCCATATTGGAATCTTCATCAGGGAAAGAAACTTGATGAAGGTTCCAATACGAACCAAAACGTCAGATCAAATAAACCTTAATTTCTGCACTACAATTTTTGTTTTTTGATACTATATTCCTTGGAGTGCTGTCACTTGCTAATATATATATATAAAATATATAAGAAGAATGCTGTTGCACGCAAGGGACTTTAATCAAAAAATGAAAAAGATTTTTATTTAGATCAATGTTTCGACCCTCACTGGGGTCTTTATCAATATCTTGATAAAGACCCCAGTGAGGGTCGAAACGTTGATCTAAATAAAAATCTTTTTCATTTTTTGATTAAAGTCCCTTGCATGCAACAGCATTCTTCTTATAAATTTTTATATACATTTTCTGTTGGCACCAGGGCATTATTCTACTTTTAAGTGTGTGCAGCAGTCTCACAGCTTATATTTATATATATATATATATATATATATATTATATATATATATATATATACACACATATATAAATATAATTGAAGTACAAACTCTCAATTACTTTGTATGCCTCTTTGCTTAAATTCTGAAAGTAGGCATATGAAATCTCTCATATTAATAAAAGATTTATCTGATGAAGCATGCATTTTAATCAAATACAGTATGTTTTAATCATAAAGGTATATTTTTTTCCCTTTTTTAAAATAAAATGAGATGAGGCTCTAATGGATTTTAAAACCAAATTCTTTTGGGGGAATTTAATTAATTTATGTTTAAATAATTATTTTCGGCTTGTTCCTATTTTCAGCTTCTGACAGACAACTCAATTAATGTAATTTTTGTATCTGTACAAAAAGCATGTTTCGGGAAAATTGGACTTTAGCTGCCCTATTTCATTTACATTTTTGTGAGATATTATTTCTATTTAATGTCATTTACCCTTTTAACTGGTACACATATGAGATCTGTAATCCAGAAAGCTTTGAATTGTTTTAAATTATAATACAACATTTTAAATATATATATTAAATATTATTAATATATAAACAAACAATTACAATTTTTAAACTTGATTTTCTTTTTCTCTGAAATAATAAAACAGTGTCTTGTACTTGATCCTAGCTAAAATATAATTGATCCTTAGTGGAGGCAAAACAAAATTATTGGGTTTATTTACTAAAATCCATATTTATCTATTTTTTTTATTAAACAAAATTCATCCACACTCCCATCCACAATTTTGGTTTATTTATTAAAATAACTAGAAAAAAAATCATTTTATCGAGCAAACACCCAAACTGTACAATTTGATATTAAAAGATAGACCTTAAAGATTGCGCTACCCCATTCAGGATTTAGTAATTCCCTTGAACAAATTGAAAATAAAACGTAACTTTTTTTTTAGTAGAGATAAAAGATATATGTCCAGGAACTTAGCGAGTAATATATAAATAAGGGCTAAATGTAGAGGCATAGCCTGGCAGCCAAGGGGTTAACCTAATTGGCAAACTGCCTAAAATAAGCCCTCGCCAGGATCAACTACCGCCGTATCATTTACTCGGAGCAGCCTGTGCAGACCAGCAAAATCAACCCCACCGCCCCCAGGAGCCTGCATTTGGGTCTCCTTGATTGTTGCTGAGTTGGGAAAAAATGCCCATTGGCTTTAATGCATTAAGACAAAAAAAAGTCTCCACAAGAAAAAAGTCCATTGACTAATGCATTAGGACACTTGTAAGGGAATGTAATATACGTCGGTAACGCAAAATGTGAAAAATTAAGCCTTTGCGCGAAGAAATTTTGCTTTGGGCGAATGCAATATACCGTTTGCGAACCCGGAAACTGTTTAGCGACCTTTCCGCCGGCGGAAGGCCATTTGCAAATTTTACACTTTGCGCTAATGCACTCTCAATGTAATAAAACTTCTTACTGAAAAAGTCGCAATGTTTGCTCCAGAAAATTACGACACCTTCAAGCACTTCTTAAGAGTGCGCAATTGCAATTCGCACTACGCAATAACGATTCGCAATGCATTAACCATTTAAGGAACAATATTACATTCGCAATGCATTAACCATTTAAGGAACAATATTACATTGCGAGATGTGTATTTTTACTCTTATTGGTGCGCAATATTTTGCTCTTAGCGACTTTAATTACATTCCCCCAAAACAGTCATCATAAGAAAAAACGCCCATTGACTTTAATTAGTGATGGGCGAATCTACCCCTTTTCGCTTCGCCGAAAAACTTGTGAATTTCCAGCGAAATTCGCGAATTAGCAAAAAAAAAAAAATCACAAAACGAGTTGCGGCACGTTTTTGACGCGTGTTGCCTTAACTTCGACGCATCGCATCATTTTTGACACACGTTGCATCGTTTTCGACGTGCGTTGCGTCAAAGACGACACGCAATATTTATTTTTTTTATGCCACCGAATTTTCGCTGGCGTTTCGCGAATTTATTCGCCAGCGGCGAATCGCGGGAATTCGCCCCTGGCAAATAAATTCACCCATCACTAACTTTAATGCATCTGGAGAAAAAAAGTTGCCATAAGAAAAAACACCCACTGACTTTAAAGCATTTTGAGTAAGAAAAATTGTCACACGCATAAAAAAAACTACATTGACTTCAATGCAGTTCACAAATTTTTCACCGTTTTGCAATTTGTTTCACAGTTTCACTTTTTCGGCTAAACGAAACAGGAAAGATTCAGTCATTGCTAACTGTACATTTTATTTAGATGTACATTCTTGTTTATAGTATGTTACTGATCTACAAAAAGTATCTTAATATTTTAATCTTGCATGAATATGAAAAAGCTATTTAGTAGTTGTCCTATTTTAGCACCTGTAAGCGAGCATCAGCCAAAGCACAAAGTAGCATACAATGGTCAAGTCACATAATCTGGAGTTTCATAATTAACCTTTGTATTGGGGAGAGGTTATATAAATGAAAATAATGTGACTCATAAAGTGATGGGAAAAGGATACAATTATAAGCAATACAAGAAAATGGTCTCCCCTCCCAGTAAAATGACCTAGAACTTGCAATTTAAAATAAATTTAGCTATGATGAGATTTTTTTCAATTTTCTAATCCATATTTATGAATGTCACAAGATATTTTTTTTACTGAGGAGCAAACTTTAATTCAACCAAAGGTTCTCTTTTGGAATAGACACAGAAACTATTGTAAGACCTAATTATTGTCATGTTTATTAAGCAATGGCACAGTTTTTTATTGCATGGGGATTATACGGATTATATAAATTCAGCAATAATTGTCAAAGAGAAGTAACCTTTAAAAAGCTCCTTGGACTGTTTAAGCTTGAAATTATCTTTCTTACAAAATTAAAGGTAAAAATGTAAAAGTATTGCAGTGTATAACATGAATAATAGCCTATGGGTTGAGGTTTTTAATAATGCAGAAAGCAATAAAATGTCATTAATTAGTAGAAAAGGTCAATACTAATTTAACCCTTAGAATTGTAAATTATTATTTCTGGGATATAAACTTCCAATTCACTGAACTTTTTGGTGTTATTGCTAGGGGAGAAAATTACCTCCACTGTAATAAAATTATTTTAATTTCAGAGGGAGAACTATTTGTAGGGAAATTGTTTTATTAGAGGTAAACAAAGCTACACTCACCATGTGCAATGAGCAATGTGCAAAATGAAGTTTATAAAAATTTAAAAAGGTTCCAAAATATCGGCAGCGTGGCCAATTTTTTTGACATTTTTGTGGCCACACCCCCCGAAATACCACATCCATTTTACAAAAGTTGGCAGGTTATGGAATGATTGAACACATTTTTGGGGCATTGAGCCATATTTTATGTGTTAATTTAGTTTTCTAACAAAGGTGAAATTGTCCTTTAAGCTGTGAGTCTCAGTTCCCCCAAGAGACTTTACTTATTTTATTACTTATAGTTATAGCAAAATGCAAGTGCTGAGTATTCGGGACTCTCTGCCAAAAGGCTCTAATTTAATTAAGGTTCAGAAACTTTGTATCTTGTTTTTTCTTTTTTCTTGTATCAGTGCAGAAGATCAAAGAGAGTGAGCTGTCCCATACAAATTGGGATAGTTGGAGGTGTGTTATAACTGAAGCAGTGTAAAGGAGTGATAGATGGCATTTCACCATCTGTCAGTTGGAGGTAAAAGTGTTTAACAGAACACTACCTGTCTGAATGCATAACAGCAATGGTAAAAACATGGCAGCTGCTTGCACTGCAGTGAGAAAGTTATTCATCACAACCTGGACAATCAGCAAGAAGGATTTACTTTTGACCTTGTTACCTTTCTGAAGGAGGTTTTGGGGCCAAAAATGTATGAGAGTAAGGCAGAACTTGTCCAAGAAGGGAAGAAAAAGAAAAGCATGCACATTAATACTGAGAGCCAGCCTGAGATTCTCTCATGTGAGTGTTACTTCTGATCTGTTTGAAAAGGGAGCTAGGGGTTTCACCTGTAGAACATTTACCCAAATAGGAAACCCCATAGTCAGAGTGCAGGAAGTTAGTTATCCCGTGCCATTCAGCCATCATTGTGAACGGGACTAGTTCAGCTGCCTGGACTATTGCTAGGGTAGTAATCCCTGTAGGATAGATAGAACGTCAGCCCTGTGGTGAGTTGCCAGCATGTACAACGGATCTGGACTGGGGATTACCCATCCCAGTGGATCTCCTCTGCATTTCAGGAAGCCTTTCCCTGCACCAGAATTTCAAGCTCAGTATAGATTAAAGGACAAGGAAAGTATAAAAACGAATAGGGCTAAAAATGCCATGTTTTATATACTGAACAAATTGCACCCACCTAATGTTTCAGCTTGTAAATAAAAGCAATGATTCATAGCTTCAAACTTGTCACAGGGGGTTACCATCTTGCATTGGTTTCTGTGCTGCCATGTAGTAATTATCTGTATTAATGACTAATCAGCCTTATATTGTGGCATTTCTATTCTATGCTTTCTGTATATTTTGAGTGGGTCCCTAAGCTCAGTTACCGACATCAGCACAGAGCATGTGCAGTGACTCAGCAGAAAAGAAGATGGGGAGCTACTGGGGCATCTACTGGGGAGACACAGATCTTTATTGCGAAAGGGCTGTGGTTGCTTTTGGCTGGCACAGAAGCCCAAAAATGTACAACATTTCTAGCCTACTTCTTTAGTTTCACTTTCCTTGTCCTTTAAATATGCCAAAATGATTCCACATATCTACTCTACCTCACACAATGTATTTCTCTTTCACTACCACTGGGAGCTGATGAGACCTTTAACTTTATACACACACCAGGGTGCACCAGTCTGGTGTTGCAACACATAATTCTGCTCACACTAATTTGGTATCACTAATATTTTCTTGCAGACTAATAAAGGGCATACTCTGTGTTCTTAAATGGACCTTGGACATTAAAATACAATTGGTGATATTGCTTAATATTTTATGTAGGGTGCCATTATTAATTTACTGTTCTCAGTTCATTGCATATATATTTTCTTGCTAATATTACAAGTTTCTACATACAACATATTGTTTGGTTTATTTGCTGTTACAATGGGCAAAGTAATCACTGCTGCTGCAATCCCCCCATTTCTAGGGCTGCTGCCACCCTTCTCCTCTTCCTTTTAAAACGTTACCATCAGAGCTGGTCTAAGGGAGGACACATTGCTAACACAGAGACCGTTATTTCACTTGAATTTCTGGTTTAAAAAGAATGGAAATTTGTCTCTTAAAGGTATAGGAGGCTGCTGGTTCTCATCTTAACTCATGGCAAGAGCGGCCCTAAGTGCAAAGAGTATTTCCATGACACACATCAAAGCTGAACTAGGGCAGGCTGAGGGCAGGAGAGAACCCGGATCTAGGCAGCTTTTTCCTGCTTTGCACTTCTGAATGATGTGCATGGTATGCTTTGATGGGGGTGTCTATGTACCCCCCCCGCCCACCTCTGTTGTATTCTACTCTGACAAATACAGTCAGTACTGGATCCAAAGGCCATGCCACAAGTCTCTGGGCTTCCAAACAGAGCCCAAGGTCACTGCATTTAGCTTTCCAAACGAGGCCTAATATTTTGGAATGTTTGCTCTATGTTTTCATTTCACTGTCAAAAATTGTAATTCATTAATTTTATCTTTATTTACCTTATTAACTGCCCTACGCAAAAATAACTTTTATCTATTTATTGACTTTATACTGTAGCTATGAATAAAGTAGTGACACAGTAGTGTGGGCAGACAAGCTTGCTTAATACATTTTTATAAATAAAACAGGGATTCAGAAGTGCACACCTCATTGGATTGATACCCTAAACACTACAGAACAATACATTTCATACCTTTGTGTCAAAACAAATGCTATGTGAATTCATTTGTGTAGTATCTGTTTTAAAGGGATCTAATGTTGGATAACACAATCAGAAAAGAATGACTAGAGGAAAATGAAACCCTCTCTCCAAGGTGCATACATAATGCTTGCTTTATTGCCTTCCCTGCTGTGCACTGTTTTTTGACTCACAAGTCACTTAGCCTTTTTTAAATTATTAGATTCAATTCACTTACCTTCTCTTCCTTTTTACAATGCATATCTGGTAATGGTTTCTTGGATTTTATAGTGCTAAAGCACTCTATTGACCAGATTTGCACTCTAACTTCTAAGAGCTTCTATTTATGGCTGGCTATTCTTGGTATTCAAATTGGGGTCTGGGAAGCAAAGAATGACATTCACATTATTGTTTGCAGATTTGTAAGCAGAGTCTTTAGTGTGGACAACAAATATAGCTATGGCATTATAATGAATAAAGTCAAAATGATACGTGTAGAAATGTTTTTTAACAAGTCATTACTGGTGCTCTTGCTTTTTATATTTGTTCCGGAATAGCAAAACAAAGATGCATACAATTATGGAGGAAATAAGTAAATACTGTACACATAATGCCAGCATGCATTTAGGGGTCCAATTAATAGCAATCACATTTAATTTTTTTTACACAAATATCTAAATATTCATCGCTTTACTATTTTTTTTATAAAGCTGTAAAAATTCAAGATTTATTAAGCCTAAAAATACAAAAACCACTAATACAAAACTTTGCCAGGTAAAATGTGTTGAGGTCAGTGGGAACTGCACTATTTTACGTTTGTAAATCAATTCAAACTTTTTGGATTATTTTCACAAGGAATAGTCCAAAAAGCTTGAATTTAAGGGGTATTCATATTTTTATGGCATCATTCAGCATAATTTTCTTTTAATACATATGTTTACATTTGTGGGTTTAGCGATAGTGGGGCTCATTTATCAATACTGGGCAAATTTGCCCACGGGCAGTTTCCTATAGCAACCAATCAGTGATTAGCTTTTTAAAGCCTCAATTTCTAAAAATACATCTAACTTGTTCTTGAAACTATTTCATGTATCTGCTAGTATATTCTCTGGCACATAATTCAACAACCTCACAGTTCTCAGCGTGAAAAGCTCTCAAGTAGAATGTCCCTTTCTTCTAACTTAAATGAATGCCCTCAATGTAGTAGCTCTTCTTTGGACTTTCTTTATTTCATAAATATACTTTTTAAGGACTGAACACAAAAACTTCACTGCATATTCGAGATGGGGCCATACCAATGCTTTGTAAAGGGTAGAAGGACATCCTAAAGCCATCCTGGCCCTTCCTGCTGCTGACTGACATAGTTTCATAGAGCTAAGTTAATTATTTGTAACTACTGCAGGTCCTTCTCCATTAAGGATATGTATAACATAAAGGTATAAGCTCCTATTTTTGTATCCAAAATGTATAACTTTGCCTTTATTAACATAACATCACAACTGCCACTTACTGTAGCTGTCCAATCTAAACATTTGTTGACATCTCCCTGCAAAGATGCTACATCATCATCATGGATAGCATTAATTGGCCTGCGTAGTGCATCTGTAAACAAAGAGGCATTGCC
Source organism: Xenopus borealis (assembly GCA_024363595.1). Classification (NCBI taxonomy): domain Eukaryota; kingdom Metazoa; phylum Chordata; class Amphibia; order Anura; family Pipidae; genus Xenopus; species Xenopus borealis. The sequence goes on from CM044433.1 coordinate 14,398,831, forward strand.
TCATTAGAGGAATAATACACACCTAAAATAATGTAGATTGGGAGCAGAAAGACTGAATAGCAGGAGGGGGGAAAGATAAGGATCAGGCTAGGCAAACAAGATTCAGGAGAATGAAAGATAGGGCAAGGTAAGGTCAAGGTCAGGATATGGTCAAGGAACAGAGCAAGATTTAGAATAGCAAAAAGACAAGGCTGGGCAAGGTCAAGACAATGTTAAAGCAAGACAAGATGAAGGTCCACGCAGGACTGGCAAGTCAAGATTTAAAGCAGGATTGGAGCAGAACCAGGAAGGATAGGCAAGGCAGATCAAGGTCGAAGAAGGCATGGTTCAGGTAAAGCAGGACAAGGCAAGATGAGGAAAGGTGACTAGAGCAGGAACCTTTAGCTAGGGGTGATGCCACAGTATAGGAACCAATGCTCAGACAAGGAGGGTGAGGAAGACTGGCTTTATATATGGCAGGGTCGGCCCTGATTGGTTGATCCCAAACCAACAATCAGGATGCTGCTGGGCTGCAAAGGCCTGGTTACATGTAGTGCATAACCCTGCAGTCTGCTCACCTGGCCCAATGGTTAAGGTGCAGAGGCAGACACCCAAAGGTCCCTGGCTCCAATCCCAGCAGAGCCTGTCAAGCACTAATTATAAATGTGGGCTATTTTCACTGAACTCTCTTCCAAAGGAAAAAAATTTCAGAGCTCCCTTTCTCCATTTGAGCCAACCAACAAACCAGCAAAACAACAGCTAAAAAGTATGTTCAGCATAAACCCTATTTATTAAGCTCAATTTTAAAAGTAGTGTAGTGTACCTTTAATGAATACAGTAAATGAAAATGAACCTAATATAGAACCCTGCAGAACCCTTCACTAGGTACAAAAGTTTAATTGACAACCACTCTCTGTATGTGATACAAACTAAACTGATAACAAAGACTAATAGACCTTGGGGGTCATTTATACACACTGGGTAAATTTGGACCCTAACAACACAACAACCAATTAACTGATTGGTTGCGCTCATGTGCAGATTTGCCCAGTGTGTATAAATAAGCCTCCTTTTACTTAAGAGAAAACATTGATGTACGTAGCACCTATAAAAAGTTTGTGACCCCACTGTCCAAGTTTTTTTATGTGACATAATCTGGCCTTCTAAAGAAAAAGAAAACCCCCTTCAGTTAAAAGCTGCCATTTGCCACCCTCCACTGCCCCTTCCACTGCTTCCACTCTGTTTAGTTTTCAACTAGAAAAAGAGTCTCTGGCAGCAACACTGACCTATCTATGCAGAGTTATGCAGCAAAGCTCAGGGGCACCATGTTTGATAACTTTGGATTTCTTTGTGAAGTGAACACTGACACTTGAGCCATTAGGAGCTAGAATGCTCCATAAATTACCGAAGAGAAAGAAGAGGATCCGGAATATACCGAAGCTACAGAACATCGCACCCCTGAGTTCCTATGCCCTACTCTGCATATATACAGTATATATATGTCAGTGTTGTTGCCCAGAACACCTTATCCAGTACAACTTTATGCAGGGAGGGGAAAATCAGATGAAAAAATCTGAAAAGTTTGTTAAAATCAGATTTTCCCCACAAAGCAACTTTTTGGGAAAATGTAATTATAAATGAGCATTAAAACCCCCGAGCGGATTTGATCAGAGTTTGTAGCAGAAAATATTGAGAAAAATTTAGACTTTGATAAATAACTCCCTATGTATAGATATAGGTATATATAGTATATATATGTTACTGTAAAGATAGGTTGGTATGAGTGTGTTTATATTTACTAGGTTGCATTTGGAGGGATGTACTTGGTGGACCTTGGTCTTATTTCAACCCAACATATCTATGTAACTACCTGCAGCAACAAGAAAGCACTACTACTTTGACAACTACTTTGAAGCTTCAGTAAAACATACATATATTTGCAAAAGTTTAGTTCTTTTTCTGATGTGATAAATCTTGAAAAACATTTAGAATATCACAAAAAGAAAGTAATTAAGTTGTTAAATATATCAGTTACTTTACTTTATACAAGTATAACAAATTCTGGTGCTTTATGTCATTTTGCTTCAATGGGATTTTCCTTATTAAATTATTCTGACCTGACAGTACTTTAAAAGTAAATATTTCAAGTAGCGCCTGCTATGCTTTGTGCATCCAATGTTGGAATAAGTCACCCATTGCACAGGGAATTAAGGGCTTTCAAAGGCTAAACTACAGCAGTATATCTCTAATATATCTAAAGACAAAAGATTTAATATCTTGACAGGCCATAAAATATATTCATTGCAATATTAAATACTATAATTTAAAAAGAAAAAAAAAAGCTTTGTCTTGGCTACAGTATATGATCTGTATTATTGTACAACCTGGAAAAGCCCTAAAGAAAAGATTTCATACAACAGTAGTCATAAAATGAGAGTTAAATGAATCAATCTAAGGAACAGGTAGCATGTCAAACCTGATTGCTTCATTTAATATAATTGTGTCAACTTTTTTTAACATTGATTGAGGTCAAAATCAGGAATGAAATTAAACTTCTCTTTCACAGTAGGGTTAGCTCAAGGTCTTTTCTGACATATTATGCGCTTAGAGAGGGAATGGTAAAAATTGAAAGTAAAATACTACAGCTGTAACTAGCTCAGATAGAGACTTGAGCTTCTTATTTTTTACCCCACATTTCTTCTTGATAAACTATTTTTTTTCTCAAAAACATGTATACAGTATACTGTATGCATGTATAATTACATTTAAAGGAACATAACTAATATTGCATTTAACAAACAGTACTAATGTAAGTGGCTTCAATTATGGTCAAACAATTTTCTCATATCTGGCATATCTGTTGTTTCCACTGGTGGAGGCTTATTTTTTGCTGTTTTCAAACAACTGAACCAATATCATAAGTCCAAGAGTGAACTCATTTTGTTTCATGGTTGTGTAATTGGAGTTGAGTGTAAAATTTCTGTTCCTGTGTGAGAGTCAGATTGACTGAAGTTTGAGGAGAGGATATCTGGTCAGGATAAGGCACTTTTTGGAATTCTTTCACATCTACAGATGCAGTCACTTGGATTTGTAAGTTAAATGCGTCGTGACTTAACTCATCTAGCCCATTTATCCCACTTAGCACAGAATATTGTGTCACAGCATCCCATCCTATTAAAGAGTTCACCATTGAAAACAATGGTGCTTTGGTATGCTAATGAATGAGTTAAGATAACTTCTTCAATTAGCCCTGAGTCACGACGCATTTAGCTTACAAATCCAAGTGACTGCATCTGTAAATAAGTTACAGTTGTGAGATGTTTCTACCAAGTGCATCTGAACTAGTGACAACTTAAGGGTTGGTCTGATGACTTAATTTTATAGCTTTTATTAAATCTTTGTGAAGATATGAAATGGTTATATATATTGGAGTAATCAATCTTAATATCCAAAGCTCATTGACCATAGACATTGTAATAGACTTTGCACCATAAGTGAAGCTTCAATGTTTACCCACGGTTGCTATTAATTTTATAAATTAATCAAAACCCCAGGTGGACCCAGGACTATAAAGGACACAGAGGGGCCTTGACTGATGTGCATAGTTCATATACTGTATATTTTTATGAAACTGATTTTGGAGAAACTAAAAAGATAATGTGGTAGGGCCCAGTAATTATGCCAATTATGGGATCTAATAGAGGGTTTTTATTTTCCTTCGTCTGGAACAACAAAAAACAATGAGGTTTAACTTACTGGGACAGATGTATTAAGGTTCGAGTTTTTCAGGTTAAAAAGAAACTTGAATAATCAAGTTTTATGATACCCTGACCCTGGAAATAGCTCAAATCTGAAACCACACCACCTAGTACCTGTCAAGGTTATGTACAGTAGATGTCCATTAAACCATTTGAAGAGGTTAAAAGCCTGCTTGATGTTTGAGGGGTTCTTTTGGAGGGTTTTGCCAAAAACTCAAATGATTTAAGTGATTTGAGTTTTTTTTCATGAAAACTTGTCTTAAGTTACTATTCGAGTTTCGAGTTCATTCAAGGAAAAAAAACCTCTAACACTCAACCTTTGTTTCCTCGAGAGGCAACTTCGGAAAACAAAGAGTTCCAAATGCCATCCCACCAGCGATTCACATTCTTGCCGGTGGGAAGGCATTTTGGGGGGATTAGTCATCTGAAGAAGAGGAGATTTGTCGCCGGGCAATTTATCTCCCCCAAATCTGCACGTGTGCCTCCACCCTATAGTCATTGACATTTCAATTATTTGGTCCATGCTATAAGGTTATTTGTGCTAGTTATTGTCTTTGTTCATTGTGCCCTCATTTGCACATTAGTTAATGTTAATTTCAGCTGAGGAAACGGCAGGGTTGAGTAGACTACATGCACAGATTATGGCAGCTCTCTGTACTTTCTTGTCTGATTATTATAAAAAAAAATTACTGAAAATGTTTTCATTACAGATTTGCTTAGTTTTTGTTGACCAATGATGTTTATTTCTCCTTTTTATATTCACTATTGTCATATTGTACATTCCTCCATCATTGCTGTCCCAAAGACATTTCCTTTACATATTACCAAGCAATGTAAAACTGGTAACAAATTGTATAACATAAAAATAAAAAAGTTGAATAATATACATTGTTTACACTGATAATGAAATTCAGCATTCCCTCATCTTACATTATAAATTATATATATTTAAATAAATATATATATCATACATACATATGTATGTAAACACACACACACACACACACATATACATACATACATATACAGGTATGGGATCTGATATTTGGAAACCTATTATCCAAAATGTTCTGACTCACAGAAAGGCCTATAGACTACATTTTATCCAAATAATGCTAATTTTTTAAGCTTGTACTTGATCCAAACTAAGATATAAACAATCCTTCTCAGAAGCAAAATCACCCTATTTGATTTAATGCTTACATTATTTTCTAGTAGACTAAGGGGCAGATTTATCAAGGGTCGAATTTATAATTTGAAATATTTTAAAATTAGAATTCAAAAAGACCAACCGAAATTAAATAGAAGGTTGTTTTTGGTTGGATAGAAGTAATAGCGCATTAGATTAAAATTTTTCCAAAAAAAAAAAACTTAAATTTTTTTTTAATTCAAAGTCCACCAATTGACTCCAAATTTGGCATGTTTTAGATGGTGAATGGTCGAAGTCGGATTTTTAAAGAGATAGTAAACGAAATTCGAATTTTCAAATTTTTTCCAAATTCAAATCGAATTTGGACTACTCTCTACTTGAAGTATACAAAAATTGCTTGAAATTCGAATTAGAATTTTCACTTCAAACCTTGGTAAATCTGCCCCTACGAAGATTGAAATTATCGAAAGATCTGTGATCTAGAAAATCCCAGGCCCTAAGCAAGGCCCTAAGCATTCTGGATAACAGGTCCCATAGCTGTATTTAATTCTTCCCAGGAACCAGGCTTTAAGGCTATATCATTCCAAAGTATCAGTCCACTACAAATGTCTCTCGTTTGGTACTATAAGCATATGGTATCAATAAATTGAATTGTCATTAAATCTATCATGTATCTATCTAGCTATCTATCTTTAAATAATGTTTATGGTCTGTTAAAATATGGTATTTGGATTAAATATTTATAGTACTGAAAGCTATTAAATTAAAGTTGTTATTGTAGTACTTTATAATAATGTGTCAGTAATATTAACAGAATGATTATGAAAGCAAATAATTGCTTAAGAGCTTTGTTTCCTGTCTTCCTTATATTATTGTGGAGGCAAATGCAGCATTAGTTATGATAGATAGGTGAAAGGTAAAAATATCTTAATTTACATGTTAACAGCAAATTGAGAACAAGATTACAGTGTATGACTTATAGTTACACCCATCTCTGTACGTAAAATAATGTTAATTGGCATTCCAGAAAACTATATGCAATGCGCTTGTCATGTATTTGTTCATCCATGAATAGTATCTAATTCTCTATTATCTTGTTGACAAGAATATGATTAATTTCACATATCATAGTTCATTAAAATATGTACCTATGCTCTGACTGTGTCTCACTTGAAGACTCAAATGCTAACATATTCATGGTCAATTACACATTCTAGAAATTGAAAGGTTGAAACGGTTATATTTTCATTCTTTGGCATTTTTATATCTAGATAAATTTAGCATCAAATAAATCAATTATTAGAGGTAAATATAGTGGAATAGTCATAAGAGATAGAGAAAATGGCAGAAAATTGATTTACTACCAGTAACAAGCACTTCCATACTGCCATGTTTTCTTTTTCTGTAATCAATTGCATTATTTCATTTCATTATTTCAGCTTTCTAAACCGGAAATATAAAATTAGATTCTTAGTTATCTACAAATTGTTCCTAAGTACAATGCACTGAAGGAAAAGGTAGTTTGAGGAACTACTATCTGCTTTTTAAATTTATCAATAACAACTACTACTACTGCTGCTTATACTACTACTTATTCATATTATCATTGATAATGGAGATGAGAATAATTATTATAATTAATAATGATTAAAATGATTACATAGATTGCAATAATATGTATGTATAATTATCATTATTATTATTACTACAGCTATGGGATCCTTTAACTGGAAATCCATTATCCAATAAGTTCCAAATAATTGTAAGTCCATTTTAAGCAAATACATTTAAATTTTAATAATGGTTTTGTTTTTCTTTTCTGTGATAAAACAGTACCCTGTACTTGATGTAACTAAGATGCTTGAATCCATATTGGAGGCAAAATAAACCTATTGGTTTTATTAATGTTTCAGTGATTTTTGTAGTCATATGGTCCCTTATCAATAAAACCCCTGTCACCAGGTTTATTCTTTTTCCTCAATTACCCCCCTCTCCAGGGGGGGGCCACTGGACCCCCAGGTTTCCCAGGACATTTGGTGTGGAATTGTTTCCTAAGGCGATCAGCCTTGATGTCATCGACTGAGACCCAAGAGTTCTCTTCAGGACCATAACCCTTCCATTTGGTGAGATACTGAAGCTTACCTCGTACGAGGCGGGAATCAAGGAACTCTTGGATCTCAAATTCAGGTTGACCCTCAACCAACACTGGGGGGAGGAACAGATAAATGACGAGTATTAGAAGCAGGTTTCAGGAGATAAACATGAAATTAATTTGAAATTTTACAATTAGCAGGCAACTGAAGACGAACAGAGGACGGATTAATAATTGCAGTGATGGGGTACGGACCAATGAATCTGGGACCCATTTTGGGAGAGGGAACCTTTAATTTTATATTTTTGGTGGACAACCATACTAAATCTCCCACCTTATACTGGGGTGCCTCCCTATGAGATTTGTCAGCAGCTCTTTTCTGAGCAACAGTAGCTGCAGACAGAGAGTCGTGAACCTGAGCCCAAATTTTAGAAAAGTATTCGACAGATGAATTCGCTGAGGGTACAGGGGAATCAGAGCCAGAAAAAGAAAATGCTTTGGGATGCAACCCATTCACAATAAAAAAAAAGGAGATTCCCCAGAGGAAGAATGGGTAGCATTATTGTATGCAAATTCTGCCCAGGGTAATAGTTCAGACCACGAAGATTGATTGTCAGACACATAACATCTGAGATACTGTTCTAGGGACTGGTTCACTCTTTCAGTTTGACCATTGGTTTGGGGGTGATAAGCAGAGGAAGAAGATAACTCAATCCCAACCAGTGAACAAAAGGCATGCCAAAACTTTGAGACAAACTGAACCCCCCTGTCAGAAACAATATTTTCAGGAATGTAATTTAAAAATGTGAGAAATGAATAGATCAGCCAAGGTCTTAGCAGAAGGGAGATGAGGAAGAGGAATAAAATGGGCCATCTTACTGAATCTATCCACCACCACCAGTATCAACGTCTTCCCCTGGGAAGGGGGCAAATCCACAATGAAGTCCATCGAAAGATGAGACCAAGGTTTTTTGGGAATGGATAAAGGAAGTAAGAGACCCTGGGAAGAGTTATGAGATGGTTTTGACCTTTGACAGATCGGACAAGAATTAACAAAGGCCTTAACATCCAATTTGAAAGAAGGCTACCAGACATAACAAGACAAAAGAGACACTGTTTTAGCAATGCCCGGATGCCCTGCCATTTTAGACTCATGAGCCTCCTTCAAAACTTGTTCCCTTAGCTCATTGGGCACAAACCATCTCCCAGAGGGAGTATCGAAAGGAGCAGAGGATTGAAACGGGAGTAATAAAGAAGAGAGGTCAGATTCAAGGGTTGCTATGATCAGGTCTTTGGCTATGATGGAAGTACACTCACTAGAGTCAGGGGAGAGCCTTTGCCTTGCCTGGATCCATTTCTAGCCTTTTGTTAGAAATAATAAACCCCAAAAACTACACGGAAGAAACTTCAAACGTACACTTCTCTAATTTCGCATAGAGATTATTCTCCCTTAGTCTTTGTAAGACCTCACAAACATGTTTACGGTGTTCACTTAAGTTGGAAGAAAAAATAAGAATGTCATCAAGGTAGACACTATGAATATCCCCAACAGGTCCCGGAAGATGTAATTGACAAACTCTTGAAACACTGCTGGATTATTACAGAGAGCGAAAGGCATTACAAGGTACTTGTAGTGGCCATCCCTGGTGTTAAACGCTGTTTTCAACTAATACCCTTCTCTTATACGTATAAGATTATAAGCCCCCCTAAAATCAAGCTCAGTATAGATCTTAGCATCTTTCACTTGATCAAAGAGCTCAGAAATCAGAGGGAGAAGGTAACGATTTTTTTTATGGTGATCTTGTTTAGACCCCTATAATCTATACAAGGGCAAAGACCGCCATATTTCTTCCCTACAAAAAAGAAACCAGCTCCTGCAGGTGAACAAGAAGGCCTAATGAAGCCTCTCTCCGGGTTTTCCTGGATGTATTCTTTCATTACCTGGGCGTCAGGCAATGAGAGAGGATAGGTTCTACCTCGAGGAGGGATTGACCCAGGGATTAAATCGATTGGGCAGTCATACTGCCTGTGTGGGGGTAAGGTCTCAGCAGCTTTTTTAGAGAAAACATCCTCAAATTCAGCATAAGCTGTAGTTAACCTCTCTAAAGCGGTAGTAGCCACTACCTGAGGAAAAAAGAATCCCACCACACTTCGAACCCCTTTGAATAATCTTCCTCGAGACCCAATCAATAAGAGGGTTATGCCTCTGTAACCATGGTAGCCCCAAAATAAGAGGTGAGGAAGCACCTTCTATAACATAAAAAGCTATCTCCTCACAGTGCTGATTCATACACAGAGAAAGAGTTACAGTTTTCTTGGTAACTATGCCTGAACCTATGGGTCTTTTGTCCACCACCAAAATTCTCATGGGAGGAGTTATAGGAACTAAAGGAAAGCAGTATTTAGCTGCAAAAGCAGAATCCAAAAAGTTTCCCTCCTCCCCTGAGTCCACAAAAGCGACAACTCGACAGAGCCCGTAGGCCAGGTTAGTTTAAAGGATAACAGTATCTTGGAGGCAGATTGGGGAGAGGAAACACCTGCACCCAAATGGAGCTCCACTTCTCCATTTAGGCTGGGCGTTTCCCAGCCTCTTAGTACACTGATTAAGGAAATTACCCTTTTCCCCACAGTAAACCAAGGGAAAGCCTGTGTGCCTTTTCCTCAGGAGATAGATGGGATAGGCCTAATTGCATAGGCGCCTCCTGAGGTAAAGACACAGATGGTTTAGATATCTTAGCATGGGTTACGAAGTTAGGTTTCACATTAGTAACAGAATAAGTAACAGAATAAGAAACAGAATAAGAAGAAGAAGTCCCCCTTTCACCCCTTCTCTCTCTTTGTCTCCTATCTATCTGGATAGTGAGAGACATGAGGTCATCCAGATTAGAAGATAGGGGGTAATTAACCAGGCTATCCTTAATAGAATCAAAAAGGCCGATGCGGAACTGACTACATATGGTCGCATTGTTCCACCCAGTCTCAACTGCCCACCGGCGGACTTTGGTGCAATACACCTCCGCATCCCGTTTCCCTTGACGCAATTTATGAAATAAGGATGAGGCAGAATCGGTAGATAAATAACAGGCTTACAGATAATCAGAATAGTCAAAAGCCAGGCAAGGTCAAACACAGGAATCAAGATCAACAGAAGCTTTTCAGCACAGGTACAAGGCACCAGGAATAAACCTATCATGGGCAATGAAAAAAATCCAAGTGCCCCTTTAAATAGTTCAAATTTATTGACGTCATACGTCAGCGTGCCTGCGTCTTTAAATACAGGAAGTGCACGCGGTGCACACACTATGAGGCTGCCGATACGGAGGAATGGTGCGGCGGGCGTCCAAGTCCCACCACTAGATCACCAGGTATATTCTTTTTCCTCACAATCCCATGTCCTGGATAATAGAGTATATACCTGTATTATTATTAGTATTATTTATTACTCAAACAAAATCGGTTTGGGGAAAAAACTAGATAAAATTGAGCTAAAACCTGAATCATGCAATTTTTTTTTATTTTACACCCAAATTGCTTGCATTAAAAAAATCTTGAAAATTCAAGGTTTAGTAAATAACCCCCTTGGAGCGGAGATTGTGTCACTTCCAGCTCACAGAATTAAAAATGCATTAGCATGTGATTCTTTAGACTCAAGTCTTTTACAGCTATTAACACAATCCACTGTGGGAACTCTGCCAGTATAGCCATGCCTAGCACATACATGATTCAGTAGAAGAGGCAGGACTGAGGCTCAGTGCAACAAGTACCTGTATATAACCAATACATTCATAGCTTCCATTTTAGCATGGCCACAATTGCATTTGAGGTCATAAATGAAAGTGTATGGGGCTGATTTAAGAACTTTTGGAGAACATGTTTCTCTAATTCAGTCTTTTTTAGTGCAAAGATCTTATTTTATCTCATATTACCTTAATCTACAATTTTAATGTATCAAGTGCCAAGACCATAAATATCTACAAATAAAAAAGTATGCCAACTGAAAGCTGTAGAAGTCAATGGAAGCTGCCTTTTTTTCTTGTAAAGGTCTTGCATTCTTGGTGTTCGAGGTTTTCAGAGATCTGTCCATTCATTGTTGTATGAATGTTCATTTGTTGTATGAATGTTCATTTCAAAATGTAAGGTTTCTGAATTTTTTTTGGATTGCTCAGTGGCTGTTTTAGACTTTTTTTTATAATTGAATGTCATGGCATTCAACCTTTAAAGGACCAGTAACATCAAAAAATGAATTGTTTTAAAGTAATAAAAATATAATGCAGTGTTGCCTTGCACTGGTAAAACTGCAGTGGTTGCTTCAGAAGCACTATTATTGTTTATATAAATAAGCTGCTGTGTAGCACTGGGGGCAGCCATTCAAAGGAGAAAAGGCTCAAGTTACTCAGCAGATAGCAGATAAGCTCTGTAGAACATAATGTTATCTGTTCTGTAGAACATAATGCTATCTGTTATCCATTACTTATCCTATCATATAGCCATTTTTCAATTTCCGCCATTGCTACACAGCAGCTTTTTTATATGAATCATATTAGGGTTTCTGAAGCAAACTTATCAGTTTTAACAGCGCAGGGCAACACTGCATGATATTTTCTTTACTTTAAAACACTGTTATGTTACTGTTCCTTTAATAAATGGGCCTCTATACTGGGGAATGTAATAAAAATTGTAAAAGTTTTGTAAATGTTTAGCACTGCTCGTAATGTAAAATTATTCGCTGTTGAAATTTTATTATATACACTGTGAATGTTCGCAAAAAACATTTGGTCGCAAACTTTGGGATGAAGTTGTTGAGGTCTGTAAGCAGTCAAAAAGGAAGCTAACATTCTCAAGTGTTTTTGTGCAGATTTCGCATTTACAAAACATATTACATTCCCCCATATATTTCTTACTTAAAAAGTAGCTTATTTGCATAGATGGAAATATTTGTATAATTATACATACATGATCATAGATATTGTTGCATTCAGTGAACCCAGCTTTTAAAAATCCAGTATATTAGATCCATTCTATTTCATTTTTCTTTCCTTACATGAGATTAAGGGCAGACTTAGATGATTTATTGTGTTGATCTGAAACATCTTTGATATATATTACAGTTGCATTCAAAAGTCAGTGAATTCATATCTTCAACTAAATTCTCCAGTTTGTTGAAATGAAAAGAAAAACGGGATATGAAAAAGAGATTACAAGAGAAACTTTATATAATTTCCTACCATAATTTATATCCTCATATCAACATGAATTTCAAGCATTGATTTCTTGTGGAACATAAATAAACACTGTACAAAACCATACAGTGCTGACAGCTATATATCTTTTTAATGCACATGAAGCTGTTTGACACTCACAGGACTTATTCAACATAATTTTTCATGTGCCTTTCATTGCAACACTACACATATCTAGTATTGAACACTATGTTTTTGGTACTATTATGCCATAATGAAAAGGACATACTAAGAATAGGTCCTTAAGGGCAGCAGCTAATGGGAATCCAGGTGCTCAAAGTGACAGCCCTTAAAATCCCACAAGCTAGTTATTTACTTAAAAAAAGGTAAATAAAAAAGGTCTTTCCATTTTCATGTACTGTGACATGTAATTGCATTTCAATTGAATCAGAGCATATTTTCCCTTAAAATAAAATTACAAATCAATCATATTTTCTTTTGTGATTTGGAACTAATGGAAGCTGAGAAAATTCTCACTGTGTTTCTTCTTGAGGCATACTGTTTGATGGATTTTGTTGAAAGTTCAAATGGTTCTGTAGCTCTACATGGTCACATTTTATGACTTGACTCGTTTAAATCTATAATCAAGTTGCATGTATATTGTACCAGTGATATGGAAGAAGAGATTAACATAGTAGTAAAAGGTTCCACAGAAGGGAATAGTAAAGGATTGACCATGAACTGTTTTTTTGCTCTTTGCCATTGTTGTAAGTCAAGAAGGAGTAGATTTAGTTTTGACCTTTTTCTTTTAACACTACAGGAATTAAGGACTGGGTATTGGTGCGTTCTATAATGGGGTAATGTGATAAATAAAGTCTGCTACTTGTCTGGTAACCCATCTGCTAGTCAGCTGTTTGTAAACAAATATCTAATTTGTTGCTATGGGTTACTAGATTTGGGCCAACATAGAACTTCTTATTATATTGTCCCATTAGAGTGGTGGCCAAATGATTCACAGTCAGTCGATTCAGAATTTCTTTTATTAAATCAATACCTGAGAGATGTTACAAATACAGTACAAAGAACATTTTGAAAATACAGACAGATAGCTTGCTAGCTAGATAGACAAACAGATACCCAGGTAGGTAGATAGATAGTTTGATGACTAGAAAGGCAAACAGTTCATTGCAGCTCTGTACAAACCATTTTACACAGAAAACCATTTTCTTTTGTGCAGACTTTTAAGAAGTAAAATTTGCATATTTTTGTTTTTTGTGGAGCAAAATACAATAAAGAGCTTTATTAAAAGGAGAAGAATAGTAAACAATTCAGTATACAATATATATATATTATATACCTCCATCGAAGAGTCGGCACTTACGACACTTAGTATAAATCTGCCTGGGTGCAGTGTCCATAAATAAATAAACATTTCCATCCAAAAAAGGTCCGCACTCTCAGGTCTTAAAATAAATCAAAATGTATTTATTGCTTGAACGACTAACGTTTCGGCCTCCTCCGAGGCCTTTCTCAAAGGAGAAACTCCAAGAGAATCCCATTTACATGGGTTTATCCTATTGGCTAATGCTCGCCCACTGTGTTTTCAAGCAAAATCCAGGATAATAGCAGATTCCCAACTACAGACTGGTTTTGCCTTTCTTGAGGCTCATCAGTGTAGTGTCAGGTTGTCTGATCAGCTTAGATAGAGCCATCGTGTTGTTTAGCATACAAAGGACAAGGGTTGGGATGGGGGTAAAGTATGTGGAAGCACTCTAAAGGCAAAGTTTTAGTGTATTTAAGTATAATGGAAGTGCTAGTTTTAATGCACATTCCCTGTGCCCCTGTCTCCAAAGTAAATTTGCAAAACAGGGGTTTTTAGTTACAAAGTTATGATCATAAAGTTGGAAAGCCACCATACCACATCAAAGTAAACCCCACATGGTAGACCCTAACATATTTACCTTTTTGTCATAGTATAAGGAGTCTCTTTGCATAGTAGCATTATTTGTAATCAGTGTCAGTAGAACCTTGGTTTCAGTATAAAGGATCTACCCCCCCCCCCGCCGGTATGCAACTTTTAAAGGGTGAGGAATTGTCCAAACCAACGCCCATTTTTAAAAGCATAGGGACACATCTAGCTCAATGGGGGGTATGGGTGCTATTAAAAACCACATGAAGCTCAGCCACAGCTTCTAGCAAAAGTATAATGTTCAAAATAGCGGGTATGTGGAAGCACTCTAAAGGCAGTTACAGTTTGTGGCCTAGCTCCCAGAGCAGTACCCCATCTCGTGACAATAGTAAAAATGGGTGGGTGGGAAGTGTACCCCAGTTTTACCAACAAAGTCCCTTAGATCATGTGGTTATTGATCCCAGGGAAATAGATTTTAGGCCTTGAAGGTAACATAATCCCCATTGTTGTTCAGTAGTGATGATTTTTGGTAATGACCTGGATTTGTGTAATGGATTAATGTACACTGCTAATGCGAAAGTTGTTTTTGGCTTGTGGGCCTTGAAAACTTGCGCACTACTAAGGGGGGAGGTGTCATGCAAGGGCAGCATTGCTCTGGCATCACATGAGTTAACTTGTCTAAACAGTTGGTTGCATATCTCACCCGGGGGGCTGTTAGGGTTGCCACCTGGCCGGTATTTTACTGGCCTGGCCGGTATTTTTAGTGGTCGATCCCAATGTTATTAATAGGAAAAAATAAAAAATATATAGGAAGGCCAGTATTTTTTTCAAGAAAAGGTGGCAACCCTAGGGGCTGTGGAAAGGTGACATCGATATCTGTCTTCTGAGACAGTTTGGAGCCACACCATTTGGGCAAGGAAGCTGGGCCAGTCTGTTGTTTGATCGACAGTCTCCTGAAACCTTTTTCTTTGTATGCAAAACCACATGGTTGCTCTATCTAAGCTGATCAGACAACCCTGCACTACACTGACGAGCCTCAAGAAAGGTGAAACTGGTCTGCAGTTGGGAATCTGATCAGCTATTATCCTGGCTTTTGCTTGAAAACCCAGTGGGTGAGCTTTAGCCAATAGGGTAAACCCAAGTAAATGGGATTCTTTTGGAGCTTGTTTGGAATTAATGCCCAGGATTCCTTTTGTTTATTTACAGAAAAAAAGGAAATCAATTAAAAAAAATCTGGGTTAATTGATAAAAAAAGGTCTTTGGCCACCACAGATGGATTTAGATGCTCTGTAATAGCACCTGTTGACCAGTTGGGCATTATAACGTATACCTATACAGGTATATACCTATACAGATCTTAGGAATGTGTGCTCTTTTGGGCTGCGTCATAAATTTTACCTGCCATTTGGCCAACCCCTTGAGGATGGTATGTATAGACATTGTATTTATTTTTTACTTAGATTTGGGTCACTTTAATGTTTGACTTGTTAAACTGTGATTGCATTGTTGAGATGTCACAATGATTTCCTAACCTTACACTGTTTATCTTGGGTCTGTAACTTTGAACAGGCTGGGAGCCCAGCTGAGAGGTCAGTTTAGTACACACATAGTACACACACTTCTTAAACCAATAAATGTCAGCCTAGAGAAAACAACTTTGGGTTAAGTCTTGGGATTTTACCATTAATAATGTTTAAATTGGTTTTCTTAACCCCTGTAAGATCCACTTTTACAGAGATTACAGAGATTAGGTAGTGATAATATGTTACGTCTATCATAAATTCAAGATCTGGGTGTTCTAACATGATGAAAAGAAATCTGACCAATATCATCAAACAGTTTTTACTTTTTTCAGCATTATCTCTGGTTTTCTGTGGCTTAACTATTACTATGTATTAATCCTTCCTGAACATCTTGGTTTAGGGGGAACAGGGACATATTTTCAACTTGACAGTATTGGTAAATATTTGTATGTCATATATATGGCCCTTTGGTTGCCAAGAGCTTTAAAGTTTTTCCAATCAAAACTAAATGAGTAGAGTCAGGCTGAAAAAAACCTTGTTTGAAGTTTAAAATACTGTTTTAATAATGTTTTAATAATGTTTTAAGTGATTATTAATTATCCTAATGGGATTCAGTATGCTATGCCAATGGTTATTTTTCCTGCTATCCATACCACATTGCTCCTCAGTTGAGAAGAAAATTAAGAAATTAATTAAGACCATATTTTGTAATAATGAAATCTAGCATTTACAGGCGAGAAAATAAGGAAGAGGGAAAAAGTATCATGATCTGAGATGAACCTGGTTGGATATACAAACCATGAAAAAATAAAGAAATATGAAACTATATTATGATCATTTAAAAAATTTAAATTTCAATCAATAACAGGTTGCATTGTTTCTAATGCAAATGATCTTTTATTCACACTAAACTGGAGGCAGCATTATCTTACTATAAAGTGGAGGGCAAATGTAGACTGTACTGTACTTTCAAGGTAAACAATGGCCAAAACTTGGTGGTTGCCAAGGACTAATTAGACCAAAGATTCCTGGGTATGGACCATTTGTTATGTATATACAAAATTCTTCCTCACCACGTTTACTTTATCCAAATGAACCGGGTGCTACCTGCATAGATCTGTAGTAGTAAATATTATTATTATTATTGTTATTAACATTATTAACATTAACATGTATTTCTATAGTGCCAACACATTGCATAGCGCTTTAAAGTAAATGTGTTTATACAACTAAATCACATGAATTACATACATATGGAGTTACGAACAATCACAATCAATGCTGATAAAAAAGCTGAGTAAGGCCCTATACAGAAAGAGCTTACAATCTAAAGGGAAGGGAATGATACACAAGGTGTGGGAGTGGGCAAGATCGGAGTTGAGAGATGTGGTACTGTAAGTGGTATTGCATTGGGTAGTTGAGAGTGAGGGTAAGCTTCTCTAAATAAGTGCATTTTAAGAGATTTCTTGAAAGCAGAAAGGTTGGGAGAAAGTCGGACAGACCGTGGGAGAGAATTCAAGAGGAGGGGTGCAGCTCTTGCAAAGTCTTGAATCCGAGAATGTGAGGATGTAATGAGAGAAGCGTTGAGTAGTAGGTCAGTAGAGGAGGTTGGGGGAGTATATAGAGATGTAGGGAGGGGCAGGGTTATGAGGAAGCACTTCATAATGTCATGGTCATTAATTTGAATTTAATTCTGAAGGGTAGTGGAAGCCAGTGGAGGGATTGTCAAAATGGCATGACAGAGGAGGAGCGGTTGCTGAGGTATATGAGCCTCTTCGCGGTGTTCATTATGGACTGGTCAGGGCAGTTTCAGTGGAGTGTTGTGGCTTAAAACCATATTGTAGGGGATCCAGTAGATTATTGTCAGAGAGTAATGAGGTTAGTCAGTTGTAAACTAGGCGATGGTAACCCTCCAGGTATGCTCCTAAATTGAATAACTCCTATGCAATCCAGTAAATAAGTTATTGTCCAGGACTGATGTCCAAGATGGAAAGTTAACACTCCAAAATTAAATGTTACCATCAGGATAGGACTCACACTAGCACCTGGCTCGTTGTCTCCATCACATATTTTACATTTTATTTTTATTGTTTTGACATTTTAGTCATTATTGGGGGTTGGCATGTGTTTGGGGCAATATTCCCAGCACCCCTGCAGCGCTGCTTGTTTTTAATTGTTTTTAAGTGTTTCATATTGGCATGTTGGTGAATAAATATTGCCTTTTACACAACTTTATTTAGATTTACATATGTGATAATTTTTGGGTACTGTACATTTGCAACTGGGTGGTATAGCACTCCAAGGAAGTTTAACAACACGGCAAAAAATTAAGCAATGGTGGAGGTTTACAAAATCCTGTTTTTTGGTTTTTAACTGGAACCTTGATCAGGGTAAAAAAGAAAGAAACCTGGTGAATGTTTTGGTTAGGAATCGTTACATAGGATTTATTAATAATATTATTTATTATAAAACAGTTTTAATGACTGGCAGCGGCTAACTGTGCTCCAGCGAATACAATAGAAAACAGGTATTTTTCGTTTGTCTGGTTTGTTTTTGTGTTACTACTAGTCATCATGCTACCTCCTAAGACAGATACACACTGCTTGAAATCAGGAAGAAATGCACAACTTCTATGTCAAATCTGCCAATGGAGACCCTACGGAGTCTGGGCCTGCTAACAGCATCAGAGCTCAGAACAAAGACCGGGATGGTAAGATGCTGCTGGCCAAGATGCAAGTGCTGCTCTTGTAAACAAAAGTGAGGCAAGCATGCAGGCTAAAGGCTAACCCACTCCACTACCATCAATACTCCTCTCAAATGTTCACTCTTTGGACAACAAGATGGATCATTTGTGGCTCCAGCATTCAAGCCAGTGAGAAATAAAGTACTGTTGCATCTTTATTTTCACAGAAACATGGCTAAACACAGCCATCACTGACTTGGTTATCCAGCTAGCTGAGCTAGCCTGCTACTGAGTCAACAGAAATTCTGTATTGTCCGGTAGTGATGGGCGAATCTCCCGCGATTCGCTTCGCCTAAAGATTCGCGAATTTCTAGAGAAATTCGCTAATCGGCGAGAAATTCGCGAAACGAGTCGCGGGACGCTTCTGACGCGCATCGCGTCAACTTTGACGCGCATCGCGTCGTTTACGATGCGCGACTCTTTTTTTGGAGAAATTTCGCTGGTGATTCTTGAATTTATTCGCCAGCGGTGAATCGCGGGAATTCGCCGCGAATTCGGCCCTGGCGAATAAATTCGACCATCACTATTGTCCGGTAAAAGCCACAGTGAGTCTATATTAAGAAACTCTGGTGCATGAACTCTGCTGATGTGACTTGCCACTGAGTGGAGTTTTTAATCATTAAATGTTGGCCTTTCTGTCTGTCCAGAGAATTTACAACAGTACTAGTGGTAGCCGTGTACATGACGCCTAGCTCAAATGTTCAGATTTATCATTATTGCCGGCTGTCACGGTCGGCACCCTAAACCAGAACAGATGCCAAGTTCCCTGGTCTCGGCTCGGCTTCACCAGTAGTGTGACCGCCTTTGGCTTCGGGAGGAGCCCTCAGCTTACTCGGATGCCACCTGGACTTAATGAGAGGAGCAAGGCGAAGAGTTCTGGCAAGCAAAGGGGCACGACTGTTGTTAGAGTCAGTTTGGCCGAAGGTCACGGTACAGTAGGATATGGCAACAGCAAAGTCAGGCAGGCTGGGTCAAGGCAGGCAGATAGCTAGGGTCGTCAGGCAGGCAAGGGTCAAAACCGGGAATCAATCAGATGAGGATGAGACAGAATCAATGGTCAGTTAACAGGCACGGGTCAGGATACAGATATCAGGATAGTCAAAAGCCAGGCCGGGTCAAATACAGCAGACAGGAACAAAGAGAAGCTTTTCAGCACGGATACAAGGCACCAGGAATAAACCTATCACGGGCAATCACAATTTTAAAAAGTCCCCTTTAAATATTTAAAAATTTGGTGCCATTGCGCACTGACGTCATGCGTCAGCGCGCCTGTGCCTTTAAGTAGAGGAAGTATGTGCCGCGTGCGCACTAATAGCTGCCGGCGTGGAGGAGCGGCAGGCGTCCCCGCTGATGGTGCGGCGGGCATCCCCGCCGCACCAAAGGTGATTTTATTACAATACCCCCCTCTCTAGGGGGGCCACCGGACCCCCATGTTTCCCAGGAAACTTTAAATGGAACTGCCTTCTGAGGCAGTCAGCCTTGATGTCCCCAACTGAGACCCAAGAGTTCTTCTCAGTTCTCCACCTGGTTAGATACTGCAGCCTACCTCACACAATGCGGGAATCGAGGAACTCTTGGATCTCATACTGCCCATCTACCAGAACCGGGGAAAGAACAGACAAATGTCGAACACCAGAAGCAGGTTTCAACAGGGAAACATGAAATTAATTAGATATTTTGAAATTGGAAGGTAAACGTAAATGAACAGAGGAAGGATTGATTATGGCAATGACGGGATAAGGACCAATGAACC
This sequence comes from Xenopus borealis, assembly GCA_024363595.1. NCBI lineage: Eukaryota > Metazoa > Chordata > Amphibia > Anura > Pipidae > Xenopus > Xenopus borealis. The sequence continues at coordinate 14,418,918 of CM044433.1, forward strand.
TGGGACTAAGTTTGGGAGAGGGAACCTTAAGTTTAATGTTCTTAGAAGACAACCATACTAAATCTCCCACCTTGTACTGAGGTGCCTCCCTACGGGATTTGTCAGCAGCTTTTTTCTGGACAGAGGAAGCTGCAGACAGAGAGTCGTGTACCTGGGACCAAATCTTTGCAAATTGATCAACAGAAGCATTAGCTGAAGGAACAAAAGAAGCAGAGACGGAAAAAGAAAAATCTTTAGGATGCAAACCTGTAACTATGAAAAAAGGAGATTCCCCAGAGGAAGAATGAGAGGCATTGTTATATGCAAACTCAGCCCAAGGCAATAATGCAGACCAAGTGAACTGATTATCAGAAACATAACATCGAAGATATTGCTCAAGGGATTGATTAACCCTTTCGGTTTGGCCATTAGTCTGGGGATGATAGGCAGAAGAAAAGGACAATTCAGTACCAACTAAAGAACAGAAAGCACGCCAAAATTTAGAAACAAATTGAACCCCTCTATCAGAAACAATATTTTCAGGAAAACCGTGTAACTTAAAAATATGAGCAATGAACAGATCAGCCAGAGTCTTAGCAGAAGGAAGGTGGGAAAGGGGAATAAAATGAGCCATTTTACTGAACCTGTCTACCACAACCCAAATCACGGTTTTCCCTTGCGAAGGGGGCAGATCTAGAATAAAATCCATGGAAATGTGGGACCATGGTTTTACAGGGATGGGTAAATGATTAAGCAGACCTTGGGATAAACTATGAGATGACTTAGATCTTTGACAAATTGGACATGTATTAACAAAAGCATTAGTATCCAAGAGGGCCACCAAACATGGCGGGATAGTAGAGAAATTGTTTTGGCAATAACTGGATGACCTGCCACCCTAGAATCATGAACCTCTCTCAATACTTGTTCCCTAAACTCCTCAGGTACAAACCATCTGTCAGAGGTAGTCAAAAATTTGCGAATTTAGCTGGAAATTGGCGAAAAAATTTGCGAAACGAGTCCGACGTGCGTCATGTCGTTTACGTTGCGTCATTTTCGTCGCGTCGCATCAAAAACGACGCACAACTCGGTTTTTTTTGGCGAATTTTCGCTGGCGAATCTTTTCTGGCGTTTCGCGAATTTATTCGCCAGCGGCGAATCACGGGAATTCGCTGCGAATTCGCCCCTGGTGAATAAATTCACCTATCACTAGTCAGAGGGAGTTTCAGCTGGAGCAGATGACTGTAAAGGGAGTAATAAGGAGGAGAGGTCTGATTCTAGGGCTGCTACAATCATTTCTTTGGGAATGATTGATGTACCCACTGAAGAGTCAGGAGAATCTGCTTCAAAACTCCTAGAGAGGGCATCTGCCTTAACATTTTTGGACCCAGGTCTGAAAGTTAAAGAAAAATCAAACCTTGAAAAGAATAGAGCCCACCTGGCCTGTCTAGGATTTAGGCATTTGGCAGATTCTATATATAATAGGTTCTTATGATCTGTGTAGACCAGGGGTGTCTAAACTTGGCCCTCCAGCTGTTAACGAACTAAAAGTCCCACAATGCATTTGCCTGACTGTGGCTGTCAGACTCCTTCATTGCATTGTGGGACTTGTAGTTCTGTAACAGCTGGAGGGCCACGTTTGGACACCCCTGGTGTAGACTATGACTGGATGTTTCGCACCTTCAAGAAGATGCCACCACTCCTCAAAGGCCCATTTGACGGCCAACAACTCCCTGTTACCAATGTCATAATTCACCTCTGCCGGTGAAAATTTCCTAGAAAAGAAGGCACAGGGGTGCATCTTATTGGTTGGCGGGTGCCTTTGGGAGAGAACTGCCCCAGCTCCTATTTCCGAGGCATCTACCTCCACAATAAATGGAAGAGTAGAATCGGGGTAACGGAGAATAGGAGCGGAGCTGAATTCTCTCTTAAGAAACTCAAATGCTTGTAAAGCTTCCGGAGGCCATAAATTGGGATCAGCTCCCTTTTTAGTTAAATTGGTAATGGGAGCAACAATAATGGAAAATTTTTTGATAAACTGGCGATAATAATTAGCAAAACCGAGGAACCTCTGGATTGCGCGCAACAAAAGGGGTTGGGTCCAATCCAGGACAGCTCTCACTTTGCCTGGATTCATTTCTAGACCCTTGTTGAAAATAATAAACCCCAAAAACTGAACAGAGGCAAATTCAAAAGTACATTTTTCCAGTTTCGCATAGAGCCTATTTTCTCTTAATCTCCGTAAGACTTCACAGACATGTTTACGATGATCAGACAAATTAGAAGAGAAAATTAGAATATCATCAAGGTAGACCACTATGAATACTCCTAACAAATCCTGGAAAAAGTCATTAACAGATTTCTGGAACACTGCAGGAGCGTTACAAAGGCCGAAAGGCATCACGAGGTACTCCTAGTGGCCATCCCTAGTATTAAATGCAGTCTTCCATTCGTTCCCTTTTTTGATTTGAATTAAATTATAAGCCCCCCTAAAATCTTGGCAAATTTAATCTGATCAAAAAGTTCAGAGATGAGAGGGAGAGGATAGCGATTTTTAATAGTAATCTTATTAAGCCCCCTATAATCAATACAGGGGCGAAGACCGCCATCCTTCTTCCCAACAAAGAAAAATCCCGCCCCCGCAGGGGAATTAGAAGGTCTAATGAAAACTCTCTCTAAGTTTTCTTTAATATACTCTTGCCTGGGCTTCGGGCAAAGAAAGAGGATAAGTTCTTCCCCGTGGGGGAATTGACCCAGGGACCAGATCAATAGGGCAGTCATACTGCCGATGTGGGGGTAATGTCCCCGCTGCTGTTTTAGAAAAGACATCAGCATAACTAGAATAGGCAGCCGGTAACCCTTCTAGCACTGTGGTAGCTACAACAGAAGAGAAACTTACTTCCTTACACATAGAACGCCATTGAATAATTTCTTTAGAAACCCAATCAATCTGAGGGTTATGTTTTTGGAGCCAAGGTAACCCCAGGATAATAGGAGAAGTAGCATTCACAATGATATAAAATTCTAGATCCTCAAGGTGAACATCATTAATACATAATGTAAGTAGGGATGGCGCGAACTGTTCGCGCGTGAACATCCGCTGTTCGCGCTCGCAGAATATTCGCGAAGGTCGCGCGACGTTCGCCATTTTGGGTTCGCGTATAGTCGGCGCTTTTTTTTGCCCCTCTCACTGGTCCAGCAGATACATGGCAGCCAATCAGGAAGCTCTCCCTCCTGGACCACCCCTACACCCCCTGGACCACTCCCCTTCCCTATAAAAACTGAAGCCCTGCAGCTTTTTTTCACTCTGCCTGTGTGTGCTTGGAAGAGCTAGTGTAGGGAGAGAGCTGCCTGTTAGTGATTTCAGGGACAGTTGAAAGTTTGCTGGCTAGTAATCTGATTGATACTGCTCTGTATTGGAGGGATTTTATATTTTACTATTTTCAGCATTTATATGGCATATTTTTTCTGTGCTTCAGTGGCTGTGACTATTGGATTTTTCAGATACATTTTTGCCCTTGATCCCCCTCTGGCATGCCACTGTCCAGGTCGTTGCACCCTTTAAACAACTTTAAAATCATTTTTCTGGCCAGAAATGTCTTTTTTAGCTTTTAAAGTTCGCCTTCCCATTGAAGTCTATGGGGTTCGCGACGTTCGCGAACCGTTCGCGCGTTTTGTCGCAAGTTCGCGAATATGTTCGCGAACATTTTTGCCGCGGTTCGCGCCATCCCTAAATGTAAGGGGTACTGTCTTTTTAGAAACCAAACCTGACCCTAAGGGTCTTTTATCCACCGCTAAAATTCTCAAGGGTGAAGCTAAGGAAATTAAAGGCATACCTTGTTTAGCTGCCAAAGCAGCATTCAAAAAATTCCCTTCAGCCCCAGAGTCCACAAAAGCGGAAATCATGATAGAACCCATAGGCCATGTTAGTCTTACAGGAATCAAAACCTTAGAGGCAGTTTGGGGAGAGGAAGCACCTGCACCCAAATGGAGCTCCCCTTCTCCATTTAGGCTAAGGCATTTCCCGGCCTCTTGGGGCATTGATTTAGGAAATGACCCTTCCCCCCACAGTAGATACAGAGACCCAAAGAGTGCCTTTTCCTCAGGAGTTAGATGGGATATGCCTAATTGCATAGGCTCCTCCTGAGGTGCAGGTGCAGAGGGAACAGAAGACTTAATATCAGTAACTAAATTAGATTTCAAATTAGTTTCCCCAGAATAAGTAGAGGTTCCCCTTTCAGCCCTTCTTTCCCTCTGTCTCCTATCAATCTGGATAGCAAAAGACATAAGATCATCCAGATTGGAGGGTAGAGGGTAATTAACCAAACTGTCCTTAATGGAATCGGACAACCCAATTCCGAACTGACTCTGAAGAGCCTTATCGTTCCACCCTGTCTCAACTGCCCATCGTCGGAACTCAGTGCAGTACACCTCTGCATCCCTCTTCCCTTGACGCAACCTACGAATCACGGAGTCGGCCGAGGCTGCACGATCTGGGTCATCATACAGTATTGCCATACTATTGAAAAATGTGTCAAGGGAATAACGTGCAGGGTCAGAAAAGGACAGCCTAAGGGCCCAAATTTGGGGATCACCCTCTAATAAGTGGATCCAGTGGAGAAGGAAAGAGGGAAAAATCTGAGGTATAATTTACAGGCTTCTTTGAAAACAAAGAACTTAGACCTGTCCCCAGAAAATTTTGCTGGGAGTGCAATTTTTGGTTCCTGGGGTTTCGAAGAACTAGCCCCCATTACAGCACTGCCTAAAGAAGAGGAACCAGGAACAGACTGCTGCGGAGGAGCTTGTGGAGTTTCCAACTGGCGGGTTAAGTTATGAAACCCCTGGAGCAGGTAATTTTGCTTTCGCTCGTGGTCCTCCATGCGCTGTAGCAAGGTTGTAAGAAGCGCTTCGGTGGTAGTTGGAGGAGGCATAGCGGAAGCAGTATCAGAAGCACCATCTTGACTTTCATCCCCATGGCCCGTGATAATGTCACGGTCGGCACCCTAAACCAGAACAGATGCCAAGTTCCCTGGTCTCGGGTCGGCTTCACCAGTAGTGTGATCGCCTTTGGCTTCGGGAGGAGCCCTCAGCTTACTCAGATGCCACCTGGACTTAATGAGAGGAGCAAGGAAAAGAGTTCTGGCAAGCAAAGGGGCACGACTGTTGTTAGAGTCAGTTTGGCCGAAGGTCACGGTACAGAAGAATATGGCAACAGCAAAGTCAGGCAGGCTGGGTCAAGGCAGGCAGATAGCTAGGGTCGTCAGGCAGGCAAGGGTCAAAACCGGGAATCAATCAGATGAGGATGAGACAGAATCAATGGTCAGTTAACAGGCACGGGTCAGGATACAGATATCAGGATAGTCAAAAGCCAGGCCGGGTCAAATACAGCAGTCAGGAACAAAGAGAAGATTTTCAGCACGGATACAAGGCACCAGGAATAAACCTATCACGGGCAATCACAATTTTAAAAAGTCCCCTTTAAATATTTTTAAATTTGGCGCCATTGCCAACTAGTCCTGAGGAAGTGCCACGAGTTAGGGCACGAAACGCGTAGACTGCATGCACTTTACTTTGCCACCCAAGCTATGTTTGCCAAATAAAGCCGGATTTTACTAAAAGATTCAGCTTCCAGATGTCTTCCGTTTAGCGCTGTTGCGCTGGTTCACACACACCTTTGGTTGAAAATACTCAGTATCTCTGTAAGTGATGGACCAGGGTCAGCTAGATAAAGGAGTATGTCGTCGGCATACAAAGATATCCTCTATTCTATGGGACTATATCTAAGCCCTGTAAGTAGGGTAGATTTCCTGATTTGAATGGCTAATGGCTCTATTGGAAGTGCAAATAACAATGGAGAGAGAGGACAACCCTGTCTCGTACCTCAAAAGGATACATTTTTACTTTTTTCATCGCCCGTGATAGGATTTTGCTCCTGGTGCCTTATCTTTTGCTGTAAAGCTTCTGGTATTCCTGATTCCTGTGTTTGACCCTGCCTGGCCTTTTGACTATTCTGATTATCTGTATCCTGACCGGAGCCTGTTGTTTGACTACCGATTTTGCCTCATCCTATTGATTGATTACCTGGTTTTGACCCTTTGCCTGCCTGACATTCCTTTGCTGTCTGCCTGCCTCGACCCGGCCTGTCTGACCACGAACCTGCTTATTCCGTCTGTACCGTGACCTTCGGCCTTTAAAGGCTTTTACTACAGTCGTGCCCCATTGCTGGCCAGAACTCCTGCTCTGCACCTCTCGTTTAAGTCCAGGTGGCATCTGAGTAGCTGAGGGCCCCTCCCGAAGCCAAAGTCGGTCACACTACTGGTGAAGCATGAGCCTGGACCAGGGTGCTTGGCACTTGTTCTGGTATTTGGGTGCCGACCGTGACAGTAAGTTGAGAAAGTGGCATGATATGCCTGTGCAACCCAACCTCTTTTAAGGGTAAGTATTTTTTGGCCTGTTAAATGTGTTTCCTGCAAACACATGATTGCTGGGGTTCATTGCTTAAGGGCAGTGAATACCAGGGCCCACTTGATTTTGTCATTGAAAATGTTCCATGAAACTTAAGTTTAGTTTTAGGCTCAGGGGAGCTCTCTTTGCAGGTATTCTGTGCGCCTGCTCCACCAGAAATAAGGAAGAGAGGTGCCCAGGGCCTATGTGTTCTTTGATTAAGTTTTCCAGGAACAGCTCTGGCGTAGTCTAATCTAATTTTTGGGGGCAAATCATTCGATTTGTATTCGATCTAATGCTCTAAAAAGTTGAATCGATTGATTCTAATACGGACTATTTCTCTCAATTTGTAAATTTGTTTTTAATAAATTTTGATTGGTCTTTTTTATTTGTAATTAAAAGTGATCACAATGTTTTTATTTTTTTGGGCAAGGTTTTTTTAGGCAAAACTCAAATTTTTCTTGGAAAAAAATCTTGAATTTTTCAAGATTTATTATACCCCAAAGCTGCTAAAAGTCCAGATCCATAAATATCAATCCTGCCGAGGTCATGTTTAAGTAAATGGCAGATTCCCTCTTACAATTTGAAGATATCATGATCTGCAATGGGTTTTGTCCAATAATATGAAAAATGTGGGTTTTATGGGCCATAACCCAAGTTTCAAGTTATTTTAATTAAATTAATTAAATGAATACATTAAAATAATGGATGGAAGTTTGAACAAGCTTGGTTTAATAAAATGATAAGATAAATTCTAGTTTTAGTTACTAACCCCATTATGGTAATATTTGATATTGCATATTTTAAAGTAAGTACTTCCAGGTACCAATGTCTTGCTAACCATAACAGTCATCATTGTGCAGCTCTATAAAACCTTCATGTAAAAGTACTTATTTACTACACAAATGAATCAGTAATATAATTTTAGTCAAATAAAACAAATGTACAATATGTACAATTTAATGTACAATAATGACACAATACAACTATAAGTAAAAATTATACCACTGTACAAATGTGCCTGAACAGATGTCATACTTCAAATGGAATATTTCTTTCTAGATTGTCTTTCCTCTCAATGTAGCATCCAATCCCATAGCAATAAGCATACTAAACTTCTATGTTGTGTAAATTGTATTTTGACAGCTGTGAAAGAACATAAACTCGTTTTTTCCTGTCTAAAGTTACATTTTGACATGTCATGGTTTTAAATTCTGCCTTCCAAGGTTTCAAATGCAATTTCAATAAGGTTTCAAATGTGAAACAAGATTGGAATTAAAAGACATCATGTAAAGTATAAGACTAAAATATTTAAGAATATATAACTGACAGTAATATTAAGTCACCAAGCAGAGTTGAAGGCATTTTTCTGATAGATTTGAGGTGCATGTTAATGGAGTACAATGAAGATAGATAGCTCTATTCTAGTACCGTTGAGCAGGCAGCTGCCTTGTGGAATGTTCCTGCGCCAGCCTGCATCAATCTTTCCATGATAGCTGCTTAGATCAAAGAGAGGGAAAGTACCCTTGTGAATCCTTAAAAAGCTATTTCTGCCTTTTGTAAAGTTGTTTAACTTTGTTTTGATTTTATGGGTATTGGCTTGGTTTGAAAATACACTAGCACTGGCAGATATATGCTTCTAAAGTTTTGGACACAATTCAATTTTAAAAGCATACAGTACATTATAGTTTAAGTAAGTACAATATTCTTCCATTTTATTATGTAGGAGATGCAGTGAGTAAAAATTTTAAACTTTATTTTCAACACTTTAAATATTTTTTTTATTGGAGAGATATGAATATGTACCATCAATCATGTTTCTCTGCCATAATAGTATTAACTGATTAACTATACAGTAGGAATTGTGTACCAAAGCAAGCAAAAGTTGGTAGTTAAAGGTTAGCTGGCTGTGGCCAGGCCCGGACTGGCAATCTGTGGATTCTAGCAAATGCCAGAGGGGCTGCTATAAGGTCCCATAGAAAGTCAGTATTTAGTGGGCTGGTGGGGGCTGTTTGGGCCTCTATGTGGGCTGACTGGGCCTCTGTGTACCTGAAATGCCAGGGCCTATTTTAATTTTCAGTCCCGACCTGGCTGTGGCAAACAATTGCCTGTAAGTTTACATGACACCATATATATTATAAGAAGGACATATGCTTAACAAAGAATTAGGCTAGACATGCTGCCTGCTAATGTTTTGAGATTATGTACCAGCCCAAGGCAACCCCAACCCTTTAGCAATGAAGATTTGTGAATTTAAATATGCCCCTCAGTATATCCATATCTTTATGCTAATTCACTTCACATGCTCTGTTCTGCTGTCACTATCCTAAACTTAGGGACTCACTCACAAAATACAGTACATAGAGAAAATAAAAGTCACAATGCAAGGTTGATAAGTAATTAATTTAAATTATTTTTACATGGCAGTTTAGAGCAATTTTTTACAGAAGTTTTTAATTAGTCCTGTAGCATACTTTTCTTTTAGATGATTTGAACTCCAAAGCTTACCTTCTCAACAGCTGCCCAGAGCACACTGAGCATGTGCAGTGCCACTCACACTCCAAGCAAAATCCAAGATGGTGACTCCCTCTGTGCAAAGATAATTGTATTATTATCTGTGCTGTAATTGTCAATAAGAGCTTTTAAATATGGCATAATCACAAACTGCAAATATGTATGTGCATGCTAATGGGTTCAATTTGAGCAGTTTTTGCTGGTTGCAAATTTATATTTGCAGAATTACACTTGCACAATGACCACACACAGTGGCCACACTCACTCAAAAGCCTAAGCTATTTAACAATATGTCTGCACAATGCACATCATACTGCTATTCACTAAAATAGGACAGATGGCCACAGCACTGCAATATTGAAGGAGGATATTATAAAACAAAGTTGACCAAACTCCCATTCTCAAATGTATTTATCAATAATTCTTTTTGAAAAATTTTGCAATAAAATCAAGTGTCAATCCAAATTGTACAATCAACGATTCGAAAACATCAACTTTATCGAATTGTTGCTGCAAATACTCTTTACTGGATTTTTGGACGAAAACCATTCACAGGCCACAATGTCAAGAAACATCTTTAGGGACACCTGCCATTGACTTCTACATGTTCTTGACAGGTTTGAGATGGTGTATTTGTTTGATTTTTTCTTGGGGTATAGTAAATCGCTAAAAAAAGTTTTTTCCTTGAAAATTCATGTTTTCCTCTTTAGAACCTCGACCAGATAAATTTTAGGTTTAATAAATGGGCCACTTATTGTATTGGGGAAAACGTGCAAAACAGGGACATACAAATAAATATGTGCTCTGCAAAGTTTTTAAATTACTCTTCCATACACAACTTCCTGAATCATTAGAGATTCTTAAACTGGTACATTAAGTTCAGAATATTTAAAATATATTAATGTTCACTAACTAGTAGAAACCTAACAATAACTTTTTGTCGGTTACTGCTTAATTGTTTGAAATAAACATTATGATATGTATTAGTTCTGTGTACCCTTACCCTTCCTCCCTTTCTTTCTTCGGTACCACCCGTTGTAGAAAATTCAATAAACAAAGAATTGACAAAAAAAGTCCTTTGGGGGCCAAATAAAGGCTGTAATTGGCTATTTGGTAGCCCCTACGTGGACTGGTAGGTTCTATTTGACAACATGCCTGTTTTTATGCAACTAAAACTTGCCTCCAAACAAGGAATTCATGTTGCTTGCGAGCCACTGGTTGGTGATCACTGCACTAGAATAAAGACTGAAGTCAATAAACTGAGAGCAGAAGAGTGTTCACCTGGAAGAACACTAAAGAGGCATCATATATGGCAATAGTTGGACATCATATATCTGTAATTAGTGATTGGCAAATTTATTCGCCTGGGTCGAATTTGCAACAAATTCACTGGATTCCTCGTTCTGGCATCAAAAAAAGGACACCAGCATCCAAAACAAGACGCGTGCTTCCAAAACGACCCAAAACGCCCACAGCGTTTCATGAATTTCTTCTGGAATTAGCAAAAAATTTGCGAAGTGAAAAGCCACAGATTTACCCATCACTATCTGTAATCAGATTTTGAATACACAGTGGCACCTGTATGGCCGTTGTTTTACAGCTGGGTAAACTAAGTGGGGGTATGGCATTGGGTGTATTTATTTTTGTGTTTTATGATTGCCAAGATGATCTCTCACCACACAAATGAAACACATTTGTCTTTGAATTCATTGTGTGCTGCTCTATCTACGATGGGTTAACATATTATGCGCCAAGGAACACAGCAGTAATAAGGGTCATTTGACAAATATGGAGTATAGGAGAAAAACAACTGGTCAGGAATTAATATAGCATCTCTGTCAATTGGATAGCGTAAACATGATAGAAAAACAATCTAGCTGCTTTTGTACGAAATAAAACAGCTTTATTCTGTAATCAAGAACACTTACATGATAACAAATACATCAAATATCTAATAAAAAGCTTTTGGTTTTGCAATAATAACTGTATTGGGGAAATAGAAGGCCACTAACTTGCCATGTATCAAATATATGAATACAATAAAAATGTCAGAACTGTATTTCTGCACTACCATCATAGACAGATTACATACTACAAGTAATAGGAGTCCAGTGCAGTAAAAATATGAAGACTGTCTAAACTGGGTAGATCACACATTTCAAATATAGATATTCTGTGGCACTCATTGACATCTCTTTTTAAATGCTTCCTTTTTAGCTATTCACCCTTAAATTCCTTCATAAATAGCTATTATGTGTTGTAGTACAAGCACAATCTGATTCAATGTTGGCACTTAGGAACCTATGCAACAACCATCATAGGGGTCTACTATCTCATTTCAGTTTGCCTCTGTAAGTTACTCAATATGCAATGACAAATGATAACTTAAAGGGGTTGTTTACCTTAAAATTACCTTTTAATATGATGTAGAGAGTGATATTCTGAGACACTTTGTGATTGATTTTAATTAGTGATGGGCGAATTTGTCCCGTTTTGTTTTTCCGAAACAGGACTTTTGATGTGTCAATTTACCATGCATCTATTGCTTTGGTCAATGGGCGTTCAATTGTCACCGGGAGATTCATTAAAAAGCGAACTTGCACTTTAGCTGGCGCAAGCTAGCGAACTTGCGTTAGCGTTAGTTCGTCAGGTTTGATGAAGTTGCGCTAGTGAAGGCTTGTTTGCAGACGCGGGAAGTTTAACTTTGAATGGCCGTATGTCTTACAGTAAATGCATAACACTACACAAGCCTACTGAACCCTACTAAAGACTAATATAGTTTTTTTATTGCCCTACACATGTGCCCCATGTCTAGTATATGTGCCCTATGTTAGGAAATTAAGGGGGGAGCAGGGTTCCCAAAAAATGTTTTCGTTCTTTTTCCTATGCTAAGTAAAAAACGCCAGTGTTTTTTGGGACTTAGAAAAAATGTCAACATTTTTTTCTTAACCTCCTATCTACTCTATGGGGCAAATTCATTCATTCATTAGCGTCTAATGCTAGCACTAATTCACCAGCGTGATGTTAATTTGTAACTTCACAAATTCACTAACACCGACTCCCTAACCCTAACCCTAACGCCAGGCGAAGTTGCGCACTGACGAAGCATTGTAATCACACAAATTCTCTAAGATGACCATTTTAATGAACGTTACCATTTACCCTAGATGTTACTTCGCCAGGTCAGACTAGTTCAATACAATTGATAGAAGTTTGAAGTCCCAAAAAAACTCTGGCATGTTTTACCTTTTGTAGGGTGATAGTTTGAATAAGAGTGAAATTTTTTTGGAGGGTTACCCTCCCTCCCCCCTACATTTCCTAACATATGGCAACTCATCTATACAGGGGACACATGTTAAGGGCAGTAGGACAACTTTATTTTATTTATTAAAGGTTTCCTGGGCTTGTGTAATGTAATGTAGTGGCTGTAACATATACTTCTATTATACTTTGAAATTCGCTCCGTATGCAAATTAGGCATCGCTAGCGTAAATGCGCTTTGCCTGGCAAACTAACACTAGCGCTACTACGCTACCGTTTGCCGACCTGAGCGTAACTTCGTACTTTAGTGAATTTGCGTACAGCTGGCGAAAATTCGTCTGGCGAAGTGCAGCAAATGTTAGCGAAGGCAACGCTAGCGCATTTTCGCCGCTTAGTGAATTTGCCGCTATTACACTTCACCTGCTCTACCTGGCAAAGTGAACTCTGGTGAAGGGGGTAACGTTCTGAAAAAACACAAACTTAGTAAACTGGTGAATTATCTCCCCCTACGCCAGAGTGCAACTTCGCCAGTGTTAGTGTGCAAAGTTGCGCTAGCCTATCTACATTGCTGGCCAATTTTCGCCAGAGTTAGCCACTTCGCTAAATAGTGAATATGCCCCATAGGCTCTTCCAAAAATCCAATCACAACAACACATTGTAACTCTTCAGAGAGTGTCAGAGACTCAGAGATGTATCATGCAACTCTTAGAAACAGATGTTACTTGTTAGAGTTGCATGATTTCAGATGTCATCTCTCTGAAGTTGAACTGAAGAAGATGAGCAGTGAAACATCTTCATTAAAAATTCTCAGCAAGTTCAGTTGATTTGAGTTAGATATACCATGACCTGGATGAATGAGACTCTTCATAGTCATAAATTCAAATGAGACTCTTCATAGTCATAAATCCAAACTCTATTTCAATTATTAATTTAAATTTGAAAATCAAAATTTATCAAACCTTGACCCTTGGAAAAATTTTAATTAAACTATTCGCCATCTAAAACCTGCCAAGTTCATGTATAAGTCAATGGGAGAGGTCCAGTGAACCACTTGAAGATGTTAATAGCCTTCCTTCAAGTTTTTAAGAGAATTCGATTCAACTTTGATTTGAGATCTTGGGTCAGTAATATTCGTTCGAGTTTTATCCAATTTTTTTTAAATAGCCTCCAAATCGATTTTTTTATATGTTTGAGTTTGTGTCAAACAAAATTGAATTAGAAATTCAAACATTGATAAATGTGCCTTTTGATGCTAACTTATCTAGCATATAGTATATCTATATTATTGAGAAATTATAAAGTTTTTTAAGAAAATTTGAGTTTCAAGCATTCAGTACAATATGATTCTTACTGGTATTATTATCACTAACTTACTGCCTGTAGACAACTTTTAGCTCAGCAAGGTGTGAAAGCTTTTACTGGTACTGGTACATGTACTGTAAATGGACATCATATGATGGGTAACTCATGGAAATCTTGGTACTAAAAGGCTCATCAATTTGTGATAAAATTTGGCGAATGCATTTCATCACCAATCCGTGACTTATTCAGGAGTACCCAGTCAGTAAGAGTGGTGGAAAACACAAACTGCTCCGTTGTCTGCAGTTTTACAGAGTGGTTTATGTTTGCCACAACGTGTGCCCCTGAAGAAGTCATGAGATTTTATCATAAACGGGTGAGCCTTTTGATGCCTACAACTTTGTTAGTACACATTATTTTAATAAAGCCAACAACTTTTAAATGGAATTATACTAGGGGGAACACTCCCTTATGTTTACTTACTTTATACAGTACATGTACTGTACACCAGTTTGACCACCCATTTATATAAAGAGGCAGCACCAAAGATAAAAATAGTGCAGGTAGACTGAATGCCCATTGGCAACTGGGACTTTTTTGGACTATATATTGAATAGCCATTTTCTATATTTCAATTATGTTTTATTTTGCTTTTTGTTTTTTCTTTTTTTTTCTGCATTTTTCTGTTTATTTTAAATGTTTTCTTTTATAGCTTTATCAAAGCACCCCTCAATATAGATAACAACCCATCTTGGAAAGCTCAGCTTTAGGTGGGATACTGGTTGTACAAAGTTTTTTGTTACCTGCCATTGTCCAAAATAGCTCAGAGGATATAACAAATGGTTACCACTTTTTAAAGCATACATACTCTACTCTACCACCAGTAAGGATATATTTCAAACTACATATTCTTATAGGTCCATTACTAAAGTATTAACATCTGTAAGAAAGTTTCAGACTGAAAAAGTTTGATACAGGCATGGGATCTGTTATGCAGAATGCTTAAGACTAGAGTGATTGTTATATCATCAGCAAAGCTTAGCTTAAGTAATGGGATTGTTATATTATTAAAGATCAGCAAAAATAGTAATGTGCGAATACATTTGCCTGGCACAAATTTGCAGTGAATTTCCACGTTTCATGGTCCTCCAGCAAAATTTGCTGGCGTCAAAATTTTTGTTTGACTTTACCGGCAGCGGCAGCTTGGACGCGGGCGTCAATTTTCAGTTTTCCAATCCAAAAAGATTTTTCATGAATTAGTTACAGATAGAGTCACTTGGATTTGTAAGTTAAATGCGTCGTGACTCAGCATTAATTGAAGAAACTGTGTTATCTAAAGTTATCTTAACTCATTTAATGCATTTAACCTTTTCATTAGCATACCAAAGCTCCATTGTTTTCAATGGTGAACTCTTTAATTGGATGGGATGCTGTGACACAATATTCTGTGATAAGTGGGATAAATGAGATAAATGAGTTAAGTCGCGACGCATTAAACTCACCATCCAAAGTGACTGCATCTGTACTTCTAGATAGAGTATATAAATGAGGTAGAGCGGAAATTCAAAAAGTGCAGTGGAAATGCAAGAATAATGTCAACCAATGGTCATATCTTATTTTTTTTTCTTCTCTTCTATTTTTCTCTGTATATAGGCGCCTTGTTGGAAAAAAAAAGAATTTTAAATAGGATTCTATGGAATTGGTATTCTGCTATTTTCATTCTTTCCTAGCAATGAAGGGCCCCATACCTTTAAATGTAATAGCTATGCTGATAATATTATAATATTATAGGCACTCAGATAATTGGTTTTAAAGCTGTGCATAGTTCCAAAACTCAAGATGACTGCTGTATATTAATATATTATGTATAGATACTGCCCTACTTTCCAGATATACTTTCCTTTGTATCTCTTTGTAAGGTAGAGAGTGTAGCCACCTTAGAAAAGGTCGCCATACACTTACAGGCCCATTTATCAAAGGTTGAATTTCGAATTAATGTGGATTCGACTGGAAGGTTAAGAAAAAATTTGAATGGTTAATATTCAATTAAATGCAATTCAATTAAACCCCTAAAAATTCAAATCTTATTAAATTCATGTAAATCAAAATTTTCTCCTGAAAAAACTGGAATGTCAGGAAGGCTATTAACATCTCCAATTGGTTCAACGGACCTCTACCATTGACTTGTACATGAACTTGGCAGGGTTTAGGAGATGAATATTAAAATTAGAACTGTTTCCATGGTCGAAGTGTGATAAATCTCACATCAAATAGCATTCAAATAAGATCATTAAAAATCGAATGGGTGAAAATTCTAATTGACTATGCAACCTTTGATAAATCACAACCAAAAACCAAAAAAATAAAAAACAACCAAATCCAATTATTTTCCAAATAATCCTCACGAGTGACATATAATCAACATGACACGGCTGACAAAGTGAATTATGTTAGGGTATTAAAAGAAAGATTTCCCATGGAACAAGAACAATTCTATGTGCTAAAGGTTATTTGTTACAATCCACATTTTATAAAGGAAACTTTAAAGAACTGGTCAAAAGAGGGGGATAGGGATAGAAGTGCAGTAGATTAGCACAGTAATGCTTGTCTTCTTTATAAGCAAAGTGCCAGACAGTCCTTTTTATTCAATGGGCTGTGATAATATATCGGTCACAGTTAAAAGCCTAACAAAATGAAAATTCAAGTAAATATCATGCTTGCTAGAAATAATGCAATGTTGAAAGGAAAGTGTTTTTATTCAATGATAATTTTATAAACTGCATACATTTTCTGCTGAAATATTTCTGTTAAAATGTGTTTATGACACACTAATACCACACTGCCACTATTTTATGGCATATGTCTATACAGGATTCAAGTACTGTTCAACAAATCAGAGTAATACATGGTTTATTTCAATTCTAAAATGCCTATATTTTTAAGATAATTCCTGAGTCCTTTCCAGCTTCTGTTAAGGGGATTTTAGAGGTATTGGAGGGTTATGGGTGTTGATAAGAAATGATGTTCCAAGCCAACTGGGTACTGAAATACTAATAATCATTGAAGGCATTTCACTTCTCATTCAAGCAGCTTTTACAGTTCAACTGACTCGTACAGGATGTCCTCAGCATATAAACTCTTCCAATTATCCAATCACACGTTAGTTGTCATTTTCTGAATAGTTATATTGCATCATTATTGGCTTATTTGAAGCATTTATATGCCAAGGACTTTCCAGTCAGTTGAACTGAAGAAGCTGCTCGAACGAGTAGTGAAGCATCTTCAGTGATTACTCAGCAAGTCCAGTTGCTTGAGATTTACTACTATTGGATATACGATGTACTGGATAAATCAAATTCTTCACAGGCACAATGTAAATAAAAACCATACAAGTAAGGAGGCCTCTCTAGAACTGCACACATAATATTCACAAGAATAAACCAGTGGCATTTATTTATTATAGCTTACCCTTGATAAAATGATAAAATCAACGACAAGACATATTTGCACCAGCAAAGGATGGCATAACAACTGAAGTGGGGGGACCACTGTTGAGTAGGACTTTCATTGGTATGCCATCTGCTTAAATGAATTGGGGAAGTTTGAACCACAGCCACAAGTGACTAAAGCATTGTGTCTGCTAGGAACTTTGCATTCACCCTCTTTAATTAGCTGTTCAACGGATCGGATCAAAAATCCTGTGGGCATATTACTGCAGACAACTTTTTTCAATAGTTAACTAAACAGCAGCACAGCCCCATATGTTGCAACTGGAGAAACAGTATTATAATTAGAATTTTTCATTGGAATGACTATATTATCATCATCATGATTTATTTATAGAGCACCAATAAAGTATGTAGTGCTTTACATTAGTTTATAACAAACAAGGCTTTTCAGAGTACAATGGTGTAACATCCTGCTTGTATTTGAACCATAAACTTGCTGCTTGCTGAGCAATCTCCTTGTCATTCACCTATTTGACTGCTGTGTTTCTTGTTCACTTCAATACGTGTTTCATGCAGGAATGATGGCTATTGGTGGATTCTATTAACCCACAGCTACAATCCATAAGACCTCTCCTTTGGGACTGTTACAATCCCTTTCCTGTCCCTAAAGAGCCTTGGACACAAGGTATGGCTTTCTATTATTAATTTTAAACAGAACTAACTAGGACCTACGTTTATTGGTCCATACAAGAATCTTGGTAAAGGTATTGTTCATCTTTTTAATAAATAGACAAATCTAACAGTTGATATTAATAGAACAAACTTTGCCTTAGACTACAGTCGCTACTCCACTTCCTTATATGACATCACACATAGTACTGGCAGCTAACTTAACTACTGTTGGCTATGTCTGCTGTCAATCTGCCACTGCTTCCTGTGCTGTGCTGGGGAACGTGAGCAACATTAAAGGTGAAGTAAACCTTTAAAGTAAGTGAATGTAAAATTGATGACAGTGCTATTCTAAGAACTTTTACAATTTACATTCATTATTTATTTTCTTTCTATTACAAGATATAAAGGGATACATGTACTGTTAATGTGAATGAATTTTGTTCCAACAGCGCCACCTGCTGGTCAGTTTCCCACCAGTCTGACCACCAAGTAGTCAAGGAAGTTGTCAGGAGAAAGAAAGAGGATGCTCTGATGTTCTTCTGCTTAGGAATAAAATTAGAAACATTTCTCAAATATTTCCTAAGCAGAAGAACATCAGAGCAGCCTCTTTCTTTGTCCTGACAACTTTCTTGACTACTTGGTGGTCAGGCTGGTGGGAAACTGACCAGCAGGTGGTGCTGTTGGAACAAAATGAATTCATAATAACAGTACATGTATCCCTTAATATCTTGGAATTAAAAAATAAATAAGTAATGGAAGTAAATGACAAAAATGCTTAGAATAGCCCACTCGTCAATTTTACATTCACTTATTTTTAAGGTTTACTTATCCTTTAAGGTACTGAAGATAAACTGTTACAAGTTTGTGAGAGGGAGGGGAGTGTGGGCTATGTTCTTCAGAGACTTCTACTGTGCACAGGCACATGTTCAGGAAGAGGAGGGGGTGCCTGCCATGTGCTGGGGAAACTTTTACTGTGCAGGGACAGAGGATCAACATACACATTTGGGCTGCCAGGAAGCATGCTGGTGGAGGAGACAACAGATGTGCAGATGGGGGGGGGGTCGAGGTGCATGGGACCTGGGGTTTTCCAGATAATGGATGTTTTCATAATTTGGATCTTCCTACCTTAAGTCTACTTGAAAATCATGTAAAATTAAATAAACCCAATAGGCTGGTTTTGCTTCCAATAATGATTAATTATATCTTAGTTAGGATCAAGTACAAGCTACTGTTTTATTATTAAAGAGGGAAAAAAGGAAATTATTTTAAAAAATGTGAGTTATTGGATTATAATGGATACTATGGGTGTTTTAACCATAAAAAAATTATTATACAGCAGCTGGCGTGACTTCCGGACTATTTGTATGCGCTTGAGGCTATCCAAATGAGTCGACTTTTTGTGCATAAAGTAAAATATTTTTCTGGTATAAATCCCTATATCATGAAAAATATTCTTTTTTTTTTTTGTATTTAGAGATCTAAATCTTGTTCCAGAAGTAGAACACTCAAACAATCAGATTCTCCTGAAAAAAAGTATTGTTCTCCTAGATAATCTCCCCCCCCCCAATCCCCCGAAATGCCTCTCAAGGGAGAGGAAAAACAGCTTGCACTGAATGGGTTACACCTACCTGCCCTTGTCACACAAGATGGCAACCTTACTGTCACTGCTTGATGTGTAAGTTACATAAGTTTATAAGCAAGTCAGTGCTGGTTTTGCTGCAATTTTGTTCATAACTGACATTATGCTTAATGCCAACATTGTTAAAAGAGATAAAAATATAGAAAAGCTGGTATTCATTCACAGAAAAGGTTTCACCCCTTTGGCATTCCATTCAATTATAGCCTAGGCAGAAGGAGAGTGCAAGAATTGGGAGAACAAGGTTGCTCCTTCCTTTTCTGTAGGGATGGCGCAAACTTGTTCGCGCGAACATCCGCTGTTCGCGCTCGCAGAATATTCACGAACGTCGCGCGACGTTCGCCATTTTGGGTTTGCGTATAGTCGGCGCTTTTTTTTGCCCCTCTCACTGGTCCAGCAGATACATGGCAGCCAATCAGGAAGCTCTCCCTCCTGGACCACCCCTACACCCCCTGGACCACTCCCCTTCCCTATAAAAACTGATGCCCTGCAGCTTTTTTTCACTCTGCCTGTGTGTGCTTGGAAGAGCTAGTGTAGGGAGAGAGCTGCCTGTTAGTGATTTCAGGGACAGTTGAAAGTTTGCTGGCTAGTAATCTGATTGATACTGCTCTGTATTGGAGGGATTTTATATTTTACTATTTTCAGCATTTATATGGCATATTTTTTCTGTGCTTCAGTGGCTGCGACTATTTTCAGCATTTATATGGCATATTTTTTCTGTGCTTCAGTGGCTGCGACTATTGGATTTTTCAGATACATTTTTGCCCTTGATCCCCCTCTGGCATGCCACTGTCCAGGTCGTTGCACCCTTTAAACAACTTTAAAATCATTTTTCTGGCCAGAAATGTCTTTTTTAGCTTTTAAAGTTCGCCTTCCCATTGAAGTCTATGGGGTTCGCGACGTTCGCGAACCGTTCGCGCGTTTTGTCGCAAGTTTGCGAATATGTTCGCGAACATTTTTGCCGCTGTTCGCACCATCCCTACTTTTCTGCAGTAATTGTCTGCATGGCTGTTTGCTGCAAGGCAGTTTTATATGATGTGTCTTTTAACCTATGTCATTACATTTGAGTTATCAACCAGTAACCATTCAAATTATGTGACTGTGCACAAGCAACAAAGAATTACTAGGAGCAGGGCAGTATCAATGTCTTACAGGAAATATGTAAGGGCAAAGTCTGGGCATGATGATGTCAACTTATAGGAAGTTCTTGGTGCGTCAGGTTCAAAATATACCACTCCCATCCCTTCAGAAAACCGGTCAGAGTGCCAGGAGATGGACTGAGTTAAAAGGCATAAAAATTTGCTTTTACAATGGCATTTTTACTTTTTGTTATGGACAAAGGTTTTTCTAACACATTGAGAGCATTGCTGGTGGTTTCATAAAATGTGTACATTGAAGATGAACAACCACTTTAAGCCCTTTAAATGTTCGATTGGAATTGCCAGCTAATCTGTCCTCATTATACGATCTGGTTCCCTTGCTTGCTCAGAACCTGAGCCCTGATCATTAGTGATGGGCGAATTTATTCGCCAGAGGCGAATTCGCGGCGAATTCCCGCTATTCGGCGCTCGCGAATCGGCAGCGAAAATTCGCCAAAAAAAATTTGCTGTAAAAGAACAAGTCGCGCGTCGATTTTGACGCGACGTGACGAAAACGATGCGACGAAAATGACGCGCAAATTTTTTGGCCAATTTTTTTGCCAATTTTTCGGCGAAGCGAAATGGGGGAGATTCGCCCATCACTACTGATCATCTCACTTTAAGACCTGGTGGCACTCGAGTTGCTGAGGGCTCCACCCAAAACCAAAGGTGGCTGTTATAGGCAGAAGTGTGAGCTGTGACCAGGATTTTGGCAGTGGTTTTGGTTACTGATTGTGACAAATAGGATTAGAAGGCCCGACTCGCAAGAGCTTACAAATTGAAGGGTACAATTGAGACAAAAGGATTATAAAAACAATCTGTGCCAAGGTTAACCCAAACTTTGAAAAAGTCTCTTAGGGAAAAAGTGCCTTTTATTTCAGCTGGCAGCAACAGGTACACAATAAAGGCAGTTTTTCTTTCCAAACAAAAAAAAAGCTTTTGACAGCAGTATTAGTTCAATAACAACAAAAAGGCAGTGCAATTACAAACCTTCCCAGGAGTGAGGCACATAGAAATCTTAAGGTCAGAATCCCTCTCTGTGGGGTAGATTCATCAAAGAGTGAAGTTAAGAGTGAAGTTCCACCACTTGAGTGAAATTCCACCACTCTTCATTAATTTTTATGGCATTTTTAAAGGCGTATTCATCAAAGGGTGAACTTTCACTTCACCCATTGATGAATACGCCTTGCAAAATCCCATAGAAATTAATTGAGTGCTGTGGGATGTCCCTCTAGTGGCGGAACTTCACTGTTTGATGATTCTACCCCTGTGTGTCTTTCTCAGTCTGAGATCTCTAGAGACCAACCAGCCTGGGTTTTAAGGGCTCCTGATTAGCCATCTGAGGCTACTCAGACCCAGCTGATCAGCTTGCAGCATTTCACTCTGCTACACAGCACAACATTTTTTTACTATACATTAGAGTGCATGGAAACACGCCAAAATATTTTCCTAATCCCTATAAGAGTATAAGCTGATATATAACCTCATATTAGTTATATTCATTATGTCTAAAGAGGGGTCCCTCTTGCCATGTCACACAGCTCTTAAAGGTCCGGGTTGATTATTTTTCATCATGGGTATGATCAATAAATATATTACTTTCATGTGACTGGTTTACACCTCTAATGGAGTTTAGCTTCCTTAGTTGTGTAGTTTTGATTTATAATTGATTGAGATGCCCCTCTGACCTCATTTAACAGTGCTCTCCCATAGTGTGTCCATATAAGAAATAATGGAGATAATTAAATTATACAAACAAACAAATAAATAAATAAATAACTCAGACAAATAAATAGTGTGTGCTCTGCCCACTTTTATAGATTATGATGTTAAATGAGAGTTTGTCTGACTTTACATTGTACTTGTGCTTTCTTTTAAGAATGTAAAAAAATATGCCTCAATATATTTCCTATTCTTTCTCATTATTATTTATGACTTAAAGACATTCTCTTTCAACACATTGGTTTAGATGTTAGCTTTGACATAAGGATACCGACATCTTCCTTTAAATTTTATTCATGCTAGCACTGACTGCCTATGAATTGGAAGGCGTATAATCGATCTCTTTCTGAAATCAAAAGATTTTCTTGCTGATCCCCTCAAGTAAACATATGGTCAATATCTTGCTTCCTTTTTTGTAGGGAAATAATTCAACAGTCAAATACTGTATGCTTCTGTTGTGTTTTACAAAAAAATAAACAAATAAAAATGCAGGAATACTTCTCATTGCTTTACAATTTCTTTGCCATTTATCTAAAGTGTGTGTGTGTACCTCTGCTCATGCATATCCCAGTAAACATAACTGACTAACTAAAGGTAGCTCAACATATTAGTATACAACAGGGGTGTCCAACCTTTTGGCTTACCTGGGCCGCATTGGAAAAAGAAAAATTGTCTGGGGCCACACATGAAATACACAAACACTTTTGATTTGTAAAAGTAAAGAAAATGCACAGAAAAGAACTACAATACTAGTTGGATAATCAGATAGATTTATACACAGGGATATGGGATGACTGGATATTAAATAGACATTATTATTACTACTAACTGGGCAATGGACAGAGTCCCCCCTCCTGCCTACTCCTATATCTTTTCCAACATGATGTTTCCTCTGGAACCAAGCATTTCCAGCTGGGCCGCATTCCTATTAATCCTGGGCATCGTACGGCCCTCGGGCCACAGGTTGGACACCCCAGGTATACAGGATATACAAATAATACTGAAATCCCATGCAGATGCGGGTTCATTTCTGATATAAATGAGCAATTATCTCTCAAGGGTGCATCTCTAGTCATGTGTAAAACTGCTGGGATAATATTTTCTCTTATCTTTCAACATGTTTATTGGTTTTGTAAACAAGTTTGAGATAGTACAATGCAAGGCTAAATATTCTGCTTCAAAGTTATAACATGCATCTTCGAATTCTGAATTTAGAAATACAAATGTAACTATATATATATATATATATATATATATATATATATATATATAAATATATGTATATATATATATATATACACAAATCCACACAGTAGCCAGCACTCACGAAAAACTGTTAAATTTGCCTGGGTGCAGTATCAAAACAACAATTACCAAGCAGCACACTCTCAGGTCTTAAAAATAAAAAATACAGTTGTTTTATTTATAGGTACCGGTCCCCCACTTTTTATAAGCAAAGATTCTTCCAAAAGAAACCAAAATATTAAATATTTAATGCAGAGTACGACTGTGTGTCCTTTACTACCAGTAATAGTTTGTCTGCAAAAACCATAGTTTTTATATAAGATTTATCCAAAGCAATCATAAATCTTAGTAGTGGTTCTAGTGCTAAATTAGACAGGAGAGGGGGCACCCCTGTCTGGTTGCTTTGAATATGTTGAAAGGCCAATACCTGAGATTAAGGTGAGGAGTAAAGGATTTCAATGAATTTCAAGAAAGGGCCTTGAATACCAAATAGCTCTACACAGTCAAATAAACGGACCAGAGGATGTTATCAAAATCTTTTTCTGCATCTATTTTAAAATAGATCATGGGGTATTTTTGGTTTAAGATACATATGGGTCTGTAAGAGGCCAGATTAATGGTGTCTCTATTTTATTTTGGAATTTATCTCAAATTTGATAACAGTCCAGATTGGAATAAACTACTCTTACCATGGAACATACTATCATTAATCATAGTGCATAAAAATGGAGCCAGTTATATTTAAAGATGTCTTTAACAGCCACCTTTTGCTTCTGGAAGAGTCCTCATCTTCTCAGATGCCGCCAGGTCTTAACCTGAGAGGAGCAAAGTATATGTTCTTAAAAAGCAAAGGGACACATGCATTTCCAAGATTTTAAATAGTAGGCAACAGTCCAGGGAGTAGTCAGGTTGTACTAGCAGAATTAAGGAATAATCAGGCAGGCTGGGGCTGGTACAGGCAGAGTTCAATCAAGGTCAGAAAGGCCAGGTCAGTACAAGCAGAATAGTCAGGCAGTCAAGGATTGGCAGTGTTCAGACTATTCAGGTAGACAGGTATCAAAACCAGAATCAAACAACACAGAAATCGCACTCAGAATACTAACAAGTTAGATGTGACAACGGGCAAAAGTTTCTAGCCCCAATCCCCTTTTTCTAGTTTGATCCTCGTGTCAAAGTGCCATCACGCCCGGCTCGTAAAATGCGGAAGTGCAGGCCACCAGAAGCGCAGTTGGCATCCCCGCCATCCCACTAGACTACCAGGGTATGTTACATTCACCATTATTAACATGTTATTAACATGTATTTCTATAGCGCCAACTCTTTAAAAGATTTGTGTCCACAGCTTCTTCTGTAGTGATCATTTTATTAAGTGTTTCTAACTGAGTAGATGATATTTGTGGGAAGGATATATTTTTGAAGAAAGTGTTCCTCAATTGCCTGTCCGATTCTGATGGAGCATAGAAAGATTGATAATACAGTAATTCCAAAATGTCACCACTACTTTCAAGGGGTTGTGATTTTTCCACTCTAAGTTTAACTAATTGCATTTATTGGACCAGCATTTAGCAATGTTTGAAATATATATATATATATTTGCCTTATCATTGAGATTATTATTATAATGGAATTATTATTATTATTATGTAATTTAAGAATTTGTGTGTGTTTGTTGTGAAGTGTTTCTTTGTAGGCAATAATATTCTCAGCTAATAGATTATTTTTTATTTTTAAATATGTGTCAACTAAAGATTTGTTAAATTTTACAAACTCAGAGTTAACCATTCTAAGAAGTCACTTTTTATAAGATGTAATTTCTCCCCATACAGTATGACTGCCTTTCAGGTCTCCCAAAAAAGAGTTGAATTCTCTTTATGACAACTGCTCTCATTAATAAAATGAGAAAAAAAAATCTGCCATAAAAAAGATGGGTATGACCAAGGTATAAAACTCTTTAATCTCTGTGAATCAATAATACTAGTTTTAAGAGTAGCACAGTTGGAATGTTCTATGGGACCAATAGTACCATGGGCCATCCTATCAATAACATATTTTGACACAAACAGATCATCAGTTCTTGTACCCATGTTATGTGGGTGGGAAAAGAAAGTCATATCTTTTTCAGATGGGTGGAAAATTCACCAGGCATCATTCAGGTCAGAATCCTTAATAAAAATACTAAGCAATTTAGAGTTCCTAAACTGAGATCTGGACTGCAGAAATACAGTCCATTTTTTGATTATGGGTTTCATTTAAATAACATTTCTTTTAAGTAATAAGGGATTTTTTTTAGTTAATTGTGAGAAAAAAGTTTCTTTGTCCTTGTTAGGAACATAGACAGACACACCAGTACCAGGGTTTGTCATTTATCTTAACTTTAACAAAAATACCCTCTTTGTCCT
Organism: Xenopus borealis; assembly: GCA_024363595.1. Classification (NCBI taxonomy): domain Eukaryota; kingdom Metazoa; phylum Chordata; class Amphibia; order Anura; family Pipidae; genus Xenopus; species Xenopus borealis. The sequence continues at coordinate 14,444,677 of CM044433.1, forward strand.
TCTCTATTTGCACTATATCGGCATTTAAATTTCTCCTAAATAATATAACTAATTTTTTCTTTTTAATTTCTGCTTAATTGCTTGATTTTCCTGTTATCTGGGTCATTTAAATGGGATTCCTGAATAAGGGCTACATCTGTTTTAAGTTTACTTAGATGTTTCAAAACTCTTTGCAGAAAGGTTTAGACCATTAACATTCCAGGAAATTATAGTATATGTTTATTCAAACAGAATAGTGTTAGCAATTACAAAAAAACTAGTTTCTAGCATTTGGTGTATGTGGGGCTAATATTTTCAAAGCAAACTTCATTCAGCACTTCAGTCATTCAGTACTGTGGAATCTTCATTGCAGCTGCCCTTCACTGTTCCAATCTCTGTATGGAACCTCAAATGGATAATAGGGTGCAGTACCCCTAATTAATTAATTATAATAACGTGCCTAGTGTAGTGATGAGTCATCAAATTTTGCCATAAACAGATTCACCGTGTTTGCATTTTGTAAAATTACACACACCTTGATAAATTCATCATTTATTTTACACAGTGTTTTACAACATTTTTTCAGCAAATTTAGTTTTACACAGCATAATACATATGCCCCTAAGTATAATGGTAGATCCTATTACCAGAGATAATGTCAAAAATCACAGACCTGTTTATAAGAAACTGGCAACATGAGCGTTTTTCGGGTAGGAGTCATCTAACAATGTAGGGCATGTGTGTAGCAGTATACTGAGTGAAAAATGCATGTGATTTTACTTTTTTGGAATTCAGCACATTTTTACGTCAATTACATTTGTGAATTTTGACACAAAGCAAAACATGGCAGATTTTCTGAACACAGTCAACAAAACGTGTAAGGAAAACATTTGTATTGGGGGCCCCAAAGCAGAAACAAAGTGCCACACAAAATGCCCAGAGGAACTAATGTAGTTTGCTACAAAATGTGCACAACAAAAAATTGTTGTGCATCTAAATATTCACCACATAATGTTTTTCACATTTTTCAATAAAACAGGACAGATTCACTCATCACTACAGGTCAGCCACCCAAATTGTAAAATTGCCTACTCACCCATCTCTAAAAGTAAACACACATTAACCAAGTTTGTGTTGAGTCCATGGTGACTTCAAACATTCAAACCATATTCATAATTATTAAAAGGAAACCATTAACAGTGCAGACTTATTTATTTTAAGATAATGTACCCCCACAACTGGGTATCTCAGGAAAAAAATGAATTGTTGTGCAATTAAAACAGTTATGTTACCACTGATCCTAATCTTAATGTGTTTCACAAGTACTATCAAACTTCCTCAGAAGGAATATCTGTACCATAACCCTCACTTTAACCTTAAAGTATCCTTTACATGTTCAATCACAGCTGTAGGTATGATTAATTGAGATGGTTAAAAATGTCCCCTCTTGTGCCTACAGTATTTAGTGAGGCCGGTGTGTGACCATGGTAACGGTTCAACGGGGAGCTTCTCTCCCATTATGCACCGTGAACTAGGCTATATTGCATATAGTGAATAATGTATGTCCTGTTTTATATTAAGTCAATGAGGTGTTCCATGACCGTACAAAGGCACAAGGCTGAAGATGACTCTAGAGAGTAGAATGTTGCTGTTGCATCTATGAAATTGACAATCCATCTATTGTATAAGCATTTGGATACAATAGATAGAGTCCTCAAAAGACTAGATAGTAAGTCAAAAGTAGCCAAATATACCAATGTTTGTTTGACTGAAGATAACACCACTAAAGTTATAAAGAGCGTAGTTCTAACATTTCTTTTGGTTCCCATATGTTAAGCTAAGCTAGAGGAAGACCAGAACATGTTATATATACTAGGGGTGGCAGTGAGGAAATAAGCAAGCAGCTTTGGCTCCACAAAAGAGTGTAGTAACTCTTAAAGGAAAAGTATACTCCCAAAATGAATACTTAAGCAACAGATTAAAGAATCTTTCCAAACTGCAATATATATTTGCAATATATATTTAAGTAAATATTGCCCTTTTACAACTCTTCTTGAGCCACCATTTTGTGATGGTCTCTGTGCTGCTTCAGAGATTACCTGACGAGAAATACTACAACATTAACTATGAAAGGAAGACATGTGGAAGCAAAAGACAGAACTATAGTATGTCAGTTAATTGGCATATGTGACCTAACAAGTATAGTTTGTTTGGTATGTTTGTGTGACTATGACTCATATGATCCCAGGGGGCGCCCATTATTTTTTAAAATGGCAATTTTCTATTTATGATCACACACTGCTAAAAAAGTACATTATTATGAAAATTATTTATTTACTTGACTTATGAGCTGTTTTATGCAATATATTTTTATAGAGAGCTACATTGTTTGAAGGGTATAGTTTTCTTTAAGTGTGGAGATGCAAGGTGGAGGTGATCTCTTGGTAGTACACTGAAGAGGTGTTCTGGATATTATGACTGACACATTTCTTTTAGTCCTTTAATTAAAAATCCATGGTCTGTATAACTGTTGCCCTTGACATGTACAGAAGTTATAGGCTTCTATGCAAATACTGTCAATGTACTGAAACCCATCTGATATTTAAAATCTGAATTTCGAAGTAATTTTGGGCTACTTCGACTATCGAATAGCCTAAAATTTGATTTGAATTGAAAAAATTTGAATATTCGAATTTTCAAATTTCAAAGTACTGGCCCTTTAAAAATCCTTTGATTTGAAACTTGTCCTGAAATGTTTTATAAATTATGATAAATCGAAGGATTTTGGTGAAATTGTTCGAATGATTCGAACGATTTTTCATTTGATTGAATACGGCCGTTTTCTAACGAAAATGGCGATATTTGATTGAAAATTACCACCCCCCCCAAAAAAAATCAATGATCGAAATTCAAAGTTTTTTCACTTCAAAATTCAACCATTAGTAAATCTGCCCCTAAGGGTACTGAGTGAAAAAACTTTGAAATTCGACCATCAAATTTTTTAAAGGGCTTTTTCAATCGAAAATTGACCTATTTTGATGGAATAAAATCAAATCAAATGATTGGAACAATTTTGCTCAAAATCCTTTGAATTCTTAGGACTTAGAAAAAATTTCAGGACAGGTTCTAGGAGGTCCCCCATAGGCTACATTGGCAGCTTTGAGGTGGAAACGAGTCGAAGTCAAAGAATTTTAAAGGGCCGGTATGTCAAAAATTCGAAGTAGCCCAAAATGGCCATATTTGATTGAAAATTACCCCCCTCCCAAAAAACAATGGTTGAAATTAGAAGTTTTTTCACTTCGAAAATCGGCTATTAGTAAATCTGCCCCTAAGGGTACTAAGGAAAAACTTTGAAATTTGACCATGACATTTTTTAAGGGGCTTTTTTGATTGAAAATTTACCTATTTTGATTGAATAAAAATAGTTTGAAATGTTCTATTGCGTCGTTCGAATCAAACAATTTGAACAATTTTGTGCAAAATCCTTTGAATTCCTAGGACTTTAAGGTGGTGAAGTTGAAGGATTTTAAAGGGCCAGCACTTCGGAAATTCGACTTGTCGAATTTTCACATTTTTTCTATTCCAATCTAATTTTAGCCTATTTGATAGTCGAAGTAACCCTAAATTACTTTGAAATTCAAAATTTTTAAATTCAAATTTTATTTGAATATTCACTTTGACCCTTTGTAAATGTGCCCCTAAGTGTCCTAAGTGTCACCTTTAAAAGATATAGATAGCTAGCTACAGTCACCATTTTGAAAGGACTGATGAATATCTGTTTCCTTTATGGAAAAAAACAGGGCATTATATTATACTTATAGTAAATTCTGCAGGGTGATTCATTCAATGATTCTATACACGTATAGAATTTACAGCTTAATTCAAGCTGCAACTTAAAAGAAAATAATCAGCTTTGTCAGCTTTATTTCTGCAAAAGATATGTTTTCATTTTATCTTCAATTTATTCTCGCTACAAAGGTTTAAAATAAAGGGCAGAAACGACATGCAATAATTCTATGTGGCTTACTTTTACCAGAAACTGTTTGAGTCAAACAGAAGCAAAAAATGAGGAGGTTAGCTTTGTCAGCTCTATTTCTGAAAGAACATTTAATTTTCTATCTGTTTCTGAAATAGTATATAGAGGAAAGTAACAAGGATATATTTAGCATTATGATATACAATAGCTTGTAAGCAGTACCAGCAAGTAAATAAAAGTTCAGCCTTGTATAATCTACTCTCTATAAGAACAATGGTAATAGTTTGATAATATAAAAAAACCTTTCATGTTACAGAACTTCTCATGAAATACTGAAATGCTAATAGTAATTGTAACCTTTACAGATTTGTACAGTTTCTATGCTGAAAAAGAACTATTCTGTATTTTTAAGTAGTAATTTGAGTTCAATTAGATGTCTGAAAGCTTATTTCAACGTAAACTTTTTTTTTTGTTATTCTCAATACACAAGTGTAGGCAAATTTATTTATGCCTTTTGTATTTCCTAAATATGTCATCAACATTAAAAAATACAGGTTGTAAGTAGGTATGGGAATCATGTTGACATAAGTTGACATAAGTGATACATTGCATTTATCACACCATCAGATTTATAGCATGATCAATATCCTGAAACATTTCGAGGCAGATTTACTAAGGTTTAGTCAAAATGGGTAGCACTCCAAGATAAAGTCAGCTTGATTAAGAGCCGTGCCAGGCTCGAAACTTGCTGCAAATGTTGCCCTGCAATTGAGAAATAAAGGCAATTTTAACTTTATCTTGGAGTGCTGCCCATTTTGACTAAACTTCAGTGGTTTCCAGTGGAGAAGGACACTGTGGGAGGTGCACCCGAACAGACAAGAAAATTAAAACCGAGTAAAAGCCTACTCGCAGATTTACTAAGGGTCGAATTCGAGGATGAAAAAACCCTCAAATTCGACCATGGGAATAACTGGGAATACTGTGGGAAGGAAAATCCGGTATTCAAATTTAAAGGATTTTACCTCAATTCGATTGGTCGAACGATCGAATAGGAAATATTGAAAAAACTAGAATGTCAGGAAGATGAGAGGGTAAAAAACTGAATACCTAAAACTTGGACAAAAACTTGAAATCTTGAATTTTATTTAAATTCGACCAAACTCAGTTCCATTTTTTTCTCTGAAAAAAAACTCGAATATCAAGAAGCCTGCAAACAACTACAAATTGTTCACTGGATCTCTCCCACTAATTTATACAGTTATTTGCTTTTAGGTGACGAATAGTCAGAATTTGAATTCTTAATGGGCTACAATTTGATAAATCTTGTAAATCTATTTAAAAAAAAAATCAAATTGAGTTTGGATAATTCCCTAGTTGAATTTTACAGTTTTGATCATTAAAAATTTTTTAATTCAAATTTGAATTCCAATTTTCAATTCAACTCTTCTGCTCCTTAATATGATGAAATGGCTCTACCTCCATTGACTTGTACATGAACTTGGCACGTTTTAGGTGGCAAATATTAGAATTAGAACTGTTTCCATGGTTGAAGTGTGATAAATCTCACATTCAAATTTACATTTAAATTGGGGGATTCAAATTTTAATTTAATGTGTGAATTTTGACACAAAAAAAATAAAAATTAAAATTTGAAATTAGCATTCAACCTTTAATGAATCCACCCTTAGCTAAAGGAACCCAGATGGTCAATTTTTACATACGTTTATGTAAATAAGACATGTTTTGCTTATGTATGTAATTTTTAACTTTTGGGCAACAGGCAAAGATCGCTCACCACACATACTGTTACTGCAATGGAGGAGAGGTAATCATAGCTGTATATCTTTACATACAAGCTATCTTTATAAATAAACATTTTCTTCTGCTAACTGACATGCTTGATTATAACTAATGAGGGGTGAAAACTTTTCACCAAATGCTTTGGCATTCATTAATGGACAGTCAATGGGCCTCTTTTTCTCTTTTTTGCAGACAATGCATTGGAATTAATTGGCCTTTTTGCTTTGTATTTCCTCACATCAAATGCATAGGAGTTGGTGAGCAATTTTTCTTACTCAAATACATTGGTGTCAGTGATGCTTTTTTTTATTGTTTTCCTCCATGTAAAAAAAAAACAGATTTTTTTATCTGCAAAAACAAAATAAACTGCAAAAAATTCTTTACCAGGCAAACAAAAAGTATTCATTTCTAATTACCATAGAACCTGTCCATGTGTCCTGTAGTTTTAATTTGAAATATAAAGAAATTACAGTTCCATAATCTGTAGAGAAGCACTCTTCAAGACCTTTCTGTGGCAATGGAAAACTTGACTGGCTTCAAATAGCATTACTAAATGAAGTCTGTTATTCTCTGTATAACAAACAATGAAGCCCAAAAGGGCTTTGCTAAAAACAAAAGGGCTTCACCAATTATATAGCTGGAAACTGTTTGCTAAATAAGTATTTTTCTCTTCCAATAATCTGTTTTGCTTTAATCAGCACACTAGAAAATCTAATTTGCAGAATTTAATTTACAATACAACCTTCACTGTGATTGAAACCACTTAAGTCATTTTGTGTTAAGTAATATATAATGTGGTTGCTGTTGTCCTAAAGGAATTTCCAGTTATCTTAAGTCTACCCACAATTATATCACATTATGCAGCTAAGCATATCAGCTAGCTTGTAATGCTGCTTTGGGATAACTTTGGCAACACCTTTACTGATTTTGTTGTACATTTTTATAAAAAAAAATCTAAAAAATGAATAAACAGCATCAAAACCCTATGATCTTCTATATAATGAAATATTATATGAAAATATTAATGAAATTTATTTTCCGCCAAATTGAGTTTTCAGATTAGAAATCAGCAATGATGGAGACAAATATTATTATATTTAGAAACAAATTTAAATTGTTTAATGCATTCTGTAACTCATGAAGGCCAATTTATCTTAATTAAAATTTGTGAATTTTACAGTTTTTTTTTCATTTGAATAAACTGGTAAATTTGGGAAATTTTACTAAATTTAAATGTTTTGCAATATTAGTAAACAATTTGAATCAATATTAGTAAACAATTTAAATCTAAAAAAATTGAGAGCATAAAAAAACCTGAATGTATTGCATTTGTATAAAAAAAAACTGAAAAAATGCTTAAATTTTGCCTAGGACAATTTCCTTATGCTTAATACATAGTGAACATTCTAGTTTTGGAAAACTTAATTTGAATTTGTGAGTTTTTGAGATTCTGTAATTTTTATGATATAGTTTTTATTATTAAATTACACTGTGCACGGTGCAAGTAATTAATTCTATCATTTGAAATGTTATTCTTGAAACAATACATTATTTTTTAATTGTGATATTGGTGTGTAGGCAGCCATCTCAGGTCATTTTGCCTTATAATACACTTTCAGAGAAAGCCAGCACTTCACAATGGAACTACTTTCTTTTTCCCCCAACTCAATATACTGTAACTGAGGGAGTTGTGACTTGGATTTTTACTATTGAGTGTTCTTCTCAAATCTTCAATTAGGTTGTGCAGGGGAACATTTCTAGCAATGCAGTTGTCATGGAGCTGTTATCTGTTTATCTGCTGATGGACTGCTGGGGGGAAGGAGGAGTGATAACAATGCAACTTGCAGTGCAAAAATGCAGAATTCATTTGAACAATTTTAACAATCAATCAAATTTTTGATATCCGATCGTTCAATAATTCAAATTATGTTAAAACCCCTCAAATTAGAAATTCAAATACAAATTTAATTCGACCCTTAGTAAATGTGCCCCTTAAAGTGCTTATAATGAGATTTGTATTTCTAAATATGAACACTTTTCAGATCAACCTGCTGTGCTGAACATTTATCTCAAAGACCAAAACAGTTGTACAACCTCAAAAACTTCAATTGTCTGAATGAGCATTTGTAAATATTTTTAATTTTATGGTTAATGTTGAATGATAGATTTTATTATAAGTTAAATACAAACTGACCAATATGTTTAAAACAAACAGTTCAAACAAATAACCAATCACAGTGGAACAATGATATCCATTTTTTGGACATACTGATTGCTACAGTCATATATTAGAGAATATAGTTTGTTTGGGTGGATTTTCCTTCCATCTTTGTGTTTTCTTTATTTATTTTACATTTTACATTAGTTTTACTTTTTTTAGGTTTGCTTGTACTCTTTGCATATCTACTGTACTGTACTGATCAGCTGTACACAGTAAATAATGCATAGGTGTGCATTAATTAGTTATTAGGTTATTAGGTAATCCTTGTGTAAGCACTGGATTTATGTAGATTTATTTAAAGAGAAACTTTAGTTGGTTTATCTAATGTAATTTTGCATCTAAAAATATATTGTTTTTCTCCCAGCCTTTAGAATAAGTAGTTTTTTTACACTTTTCATTATACTGTGAGCTTTGGTTATAAATAACAGAGATGAGGCTGATGTTTTGTTTTAATTCAGCTGGAGCAGAGTTATATTATTACTAAGCATCCATTTGATAACCAAGATAGAATACACAATTAAAGGACCAGTAACATCAGTTAACAAAAAAATCACTAGAATACATTGAAAAAAACCACCAAAACAATTGAAACATTAAAAAGTCTTTATTAAGAAATAACTTACTGAAAATCCGTATCCGCTCTTCTTCAGAAAAGGTGACAGGGAGACGATCCATTGTGTGGTGCTCGATTTCTCCTCCCTGGCTATTTCCTATAAGGTAGGCAGGGAGGAGAAATTGAGCGCCACACAATGGATCGCCCGATCACCTTTACTAATATAATTGTCTTAGCATTCATATCCAAAAATGTCAATGCCATTTTGTTCAGACCAGACACAAAAACTAAGAACAATACTTAGGTTGTCATACTTGTACCAATAAAATGTGATATTTTCAATATGTGTGTTGACCCAAAAATCCTGAACCAGTTGGCCTGCAGGTAATCAACAAGATAACAAACAGGATCAGCCAGTGCATCTCAAGGGATGAACATACATCTGTGCCTCTTTATAAACTCTAGGCATGGGGATGTTTTCGCTGGCTTTTGTGAGGGGACATGGTTGCTTTTTACAAGTACATTAGAGGAAAGATATAGGGGGATCTTTTTCCCACAGAAAAGATCAACACAGCAGAAGCCACCTTAGATTTGAGGAGCAGGACTTTGAAGCCATTTAGATGGTTTTGTACAGTAAGGAGAGTGAGGTTACAGGATGCTGTTTTGATAGATTTTATTAATACAAGGATACAAGAATATTCAATTGTCAATACAAACTATAAAACTTGTTACATTGTATTGAAATTATGTTTTACCAAAACTGCTCAATGAAAAGAATGAAAGAATCTTACTTGTACAATAAATACATAATACTTCCAAAACGTCCACATTTTTTTCCCTTTTTTATCTTAATTTTTTTTAGAATTGCCTAAAAAAAAGTACAATTTCATTTCTTATTTTGTTTCCATCCATCCAAAGGCGTTCACAAATTAAGGAAAAAAAATCAAGCACCAGTGAATCTTCCCATTACTATTTCAACATCTTTTACTTAATTTATAATCTGTACTCATTTATTTAAACCAGATTTCCCTGCATCTATTTCAAAGTGCAATAATAGAATTAAATTGCAATATCTACTATATGCCATGAATATGTGACCCAACAATCTCAAATCTATACAGTGACATGTGCATAGTACAAGTGACCATTTACTTCATCAAGTGATCCATAAACTATTTTACTCCAAAGTGCACATTAAAGTGTTAAAAGTGTTAAAACCCCTCGAATTCGAATTTCAAATTCGAGGGGTTTTAACGCAATTTGATATATTGAACAATTGAATAAATAAAATTCAATCAATCTATAAAATCTTTTGAATAGATCAATTGGAACGATTTTAAGCAATTGATCGAATTTTTTTAATTGGATCAAAAAAACTTAGAAGAATCCTACGGGAGCTTCCCACAGGATTCTATAGCAATTCGGTAGGTTCAATCTGCGAATTTGTAGATCAAAGTTTTCTTAACAGTACTTTGATCAATTCAAATCAAATTTTGGGATTTTCGATTGAATAAGCCCAAAATTAAATTCAAAATTAGAATTTGATTCGAATTTTCACTTTGAATGAATTTGACCCTTGAGAAATCTGTCCCTTAGTGTATTTAGCGTATTTAGACTACTTTAGTGTATTTTGACTACTGTGGAATAGTACAAATTCGATTTGAATTTGAAAAAAATTCTAAAATTTCAATATCTAAATTTATCTTGTACTATCGCTTTACAAATTTTACTTTGGCTATATGCCATCTAAAACCTGCTGAATTGCTGTTTTAGCATAGGGGGGACTATGGAGTCATTTGGTGGACTTAAAAATGAAAAGTTTTTTTTTTTATGCTTCAAATCAAATTTCAATGAATTTGATCCATATTTGATTCTAATGATCAATTACAGCCTATTCACTCGAAGTTAAAACATTTTATTTTTTTAATAAATTTCAGTTTGTCTTTTTTTATTCAAATTCAATTTGATGGGAGTTTAGAAAAACTCGCATCACCTCGAAATTCGACCCTTGATAAATCTAAATGTTGATTAACAATTAATCATCACTAAGAAATTTCTATTCTGTTCCATAAAGTGTCATGTAAATGGTACTAGTGACCATTTACTACTACGAGTAATTCAAAGTTTATTTTAATCCACAAAGTGCCCATTTACTTCAATCTAAAGTGACAAGTTCATTTACTAAAAAAAAAATATCTGGACATTATAGACCTAATACTATGAAACTTTCTACCCAATGTTAAGAGAGTAAACAATATATGAGATGAATGAAAAATGGCCTCCACTATGCCACTTGCTCATCAAATCACCTGCTTCTTATAAAGTTGAGAAATGGGCAATAGTGGGCTTCCTATAATTCTTTCTGCTGTCCTAATTATTTTCTGCAAGGATTTTTGCTCACTTATGGAACTATTTCCAAGCCAAACTGTGATATTACTACATAGGACACTCTCAATGGTACCCCAATAAAAAAATGTTAAAATATGGGAAGGAAAGCAGACTTTTTTTTCAGTTTGCATAAGAAATATAGCAGTTGGTTCACTTTCTTAGCAATAGAAGCAGTACAGATAGAGTCACTTGGATTTGTAAGTTAAATGCGTCGTGACTCAGCATTAATTGAAGAAACTGTGTTATCTAAAGTTATCTTAACTCATTTAATGCATTTAACCTTTTCATTAGCATACCAAAGCTCCATTGTTTTCAATGGTGAACTCTTTAATTGGATGGGATGCTGTGACACAATATTCTGTGATAAGTGGGATAAATGAGATAAATGAGTTAAGTCGCGACGCATTAAACTCACCATCCAAAGTGACTGCATCTGTATTTAAATTCCACAAAAGATTGTCTGCCAAATTTAGTCCAAGAAACATCATGTTTCTTATTATCACAACATCAGTAATCTCTATTTGCCATGGAGGCAAAACACCAGCCTTCCTTCTAATATCAGTTGCCATCCTTTCAACATTTGAGATTAAATTGTTATCTTGACACCACTTGGCCAATACCTCAACCTCCTTCTTATATAAGGAATACTCATTGTTACTAATTAAGCACTCTACTGTAGCATCATCTGCAAATTTTATAATATGATTCAAGCTATACTGTGCCATACATTCATAAGGTAACAGAGTAAACAACAGTAGGCTGAGCATACAGCCCTGAGAAACATATTGGGGCAAGTAAGTCAAGAATGTCTATACATTTGGTATAGATAACACCCCCAAACTTCTCTACCTAGCTAGAAACAGTACACAGAATTATGTTGTTAGAAATATATAAACAACTGTGTTATCTGCATTGTATACTGTACATTGGTTGTTAGCTTAAATCATAAATATGCCAATATAACAAGTATCCAGTTTCAACAGGATCAATTAAAAAAGTTTGCAATGATGCATAATATTGTAAGCTAATGTTCTTATTTGTTTTAATGTTCTGCATCAAAAAATGTCCCAGGCATAAATATGTCCTCTTAAATGCTGCTGAATATGCTTTACTTTTGAATATAAGTGGTTTATTAGACAAAGACAATATTTATTTTCATAAACAAAAATAAATAATTTATATAAAATCACCTAAATTCTTTATCTATTATTGAAATGCTGATACACCAGATTTTTGATAATATAACGCAGCACAAACAATACATTGTGTCATACAGAAATAGAAAAATGTATTTTATTCTCCCTTCCAATTTCATTCAGTTGCAAACTATATATTCTCTGGGAATAACTAAAAATGTTCATATTCTACATCCAAAATAAAAATAGATGAGGTGAAAATAGATCTTAAATTAAAGCACCCATCACTTGAGAAGTATAAACATTATCTGGGGAGGCTCACTATTCCTTTTTAAATATTCATGAATCAGCCCATCAGGCAACAGCTAATCTATTTTAGTTAAAACAGCACTCCAGAAATACGTCAATCCACTCTCTGGGTGGTTCACACTTGGAGACATCTTATTAAAAAGAAGCAGATTAGAGTAGTTGCCAATTTAAAAAAATGTGGACAAAACAGGCTCAAAACCGCAGATACTTTGCTGCAAGGTTTATTCAACACATTGGCAATTGCATCAGCTTTCTAAGGGGACAGAAGCAGTGGACTAGGCATCGTGTGAATAGGAATAGGTAACAAACAACAATTTTCTACAGATTAGAGTAGTGAACCTTTAAACAAGCAAAGCAATAATCATGGAACTTATTCTCATTGAATGCTTATCGAATAGTTTTAAGTCATTTTTACCTTGATATTTGATCCCTCGATAAAATTGTACAATCGAAGACCGATCATTCGATTTCACAAAAAAATTGTACGATTCGAACGATTGAGGAGCTCGATCGTACGATTGGTGTTCGAGCAGGTGATAGAAAAAAAAGCCTATGGGGGGATTCCCATAGGCTTTTATTGAAATTCGGTAGGTTCAATTTGTGAAGTAGGCAGTCGAATAAAATTTGAAAGTTAAAGTCCTTCGATCCTCGAATGGTCGAATTATCGAATATCCGATCATTCGATCTATTCGATCCTTCGAATTTTGCGTATTCAATGATCGAAGTGGCCAAATTTGCAAATTCAATCATCCAAAAAAATCGTACGAACTTCAATCTATTCAATCTATCTATTCATCTGAATTTTGTAAATCTGCCCCTTAGCGGCAGATTTATCAAATGTCAAATTTATGTGATTTTTTTTTACTGTAATAAATTTGAATGTACCCAGAACTCGAATGGAAGTTTATTTATAAATAATAAAAATAATTTTTACTTCTAAAATATGATCGAATGGCAACAAAGCAAACATTTGATTTGTATTTGAATCGAATATGAATGAAATTTCCTCTGGAAAAAAATAAAATTTCAGGAAGGCTAACATCTTCTAATAGGTCAGTGGTAGTAATGAGTAAATTAATTCATTAGCCATGGATTTGTGGCAAATTTCCAAATTTTGCCTTGTGCAAATATTTTCACGAAACTGCGGCCAAAGAAATGCACATAAGAAAGAATGCCCATTGACTTTAATGGATCTGGAGAAAAAAGTCCCCATAAGAAAAAATGCCCATTGACTTTAATGCATCTGGAGAAAAATTTTCCCATAACAACAATGCCCATTGACTTTAATGCATCTGGAGAAAAAATGTCACCATAAATAAAAACACCCATTGACTTTAATGCATCTCATAAGGGCCCGAAACATGTGTGAATAAACATGATTGCAGCAGCTATTACTGTCTCTGTAGCTTTCTCTTGGTAAACCCAATGCTTTATTAAAGTCAATAGTTGCGTTTTCTCAAGTTTTTTATCACACCAAATGCATTGAAGAAAATCAGCATTTTTCATGGGTTTTTTTTCAAGAATATAATATTATTATATAATATAGTTACTCAGCTAAGATAGATATTAGATATTCTGCACTGCCTTTATTTCATTATGAACATTAATACGTATGTTTTAATACCAGGGGACACATATTTGGTTAGAAAGTAGAAACAATGACATACGGTATTCATCAGATTTACTGCACTACCGAATATTCCCATCAATGTGTTTTAGTAGTTCTGGGATACAGAGATCTGACGAGAAATGAAAGCCACTTAGAAAGGATCTTATGGAAAATGGAAGCCACCAATTTAAAAGGGTATAAATGCAATATAAAAAGTGACTTGTCATCAAAGTTAAACCCTTAACTTTAATAACTTAAAGCTCCCAACATTTTAGTAATCCCCCATGTAAAGCAAATGATTTTTATTCTATAAGTAATATAAAGTATATGAAACTTTTATGTGTGTGTGAACATCTGTGCATGTGTGTATAGCTTCGATTGCAGCATTTTCTTGTATATTCCTAATTGAAATACATTTAAAAGCTAAAAAGATAATAAACATATAAAATTATATTTTTAAATGGACTAACCCCTTGATTTTTAAAAATAACACCAAAGGATATATCAGTAAAGCATTCAAGTAATGGAAATACATACATATATTTTATTATCTTAAAAGCAGTCCTACAAATTTGAAAGTAGGCTCTATTACCAACTGATTTGCTAAGGTCAAGCAAATTAATAGGTTGAGTAAAATAAAATGAAAATGTCTGAAATTTATTGAACATTTATGGAATAACCTGTCAGAGTTTAAAAGCTCCAACGTATTCAGCACTGCTGTTTCACTTTTAATTTAAAAAGAATGTTTTTATAAAGTAGTTCACAAGCTTTCATATATGCTAATGCAAAAATATTAATATTTTGAGAACTGCGGAAGGCTTTATTGGAAAGGAAATACAGTGAAATACGAGAAAAAAATTACTAAAATATTAAGGTCATTATGCAGTCCCTCTTAACTTTATAGCATAGCAAGTCAGACTTACATTATTGTACACTAAAGAGAAGATAAAAATCTACCTATCAAAAAGCCCATGTTCGTTTTGCTTAAAATCTGGAATATCTGAGACATATTTACTGTCTTCAGAGTTGGTTTTCTGCTGTAAATAAAAATATTTGTTTCAAATCTGCTTTCCTTCCCCAAATATAAGGTTTTTTGGTTAACCCTGGTAGAGCACCATTATATTAGTTATCCCCTTTCTCAGCTGGGCCCTCACAGTGATGTTTGGAGGAATGGCTATTGTTGTTGCACTACAGCTTAAGTGCTGCAAAAAGACCTGTAACTACAGAGGAAGCAGACCCTTTCTTCAAATCAATCATTTTCACTCCCATCACATAAAAGCACACAAGCCCAAGGGGCATAGGTAATAGACTTCCTGAACTTTTAAAAGAATTAACTATATAGATCCCTACATCTGATAAGAAAGATTTCCAAGCTATTTTACAACAAATGTATCTGTTCTCTGGAACTGGTTTGCAATCAGGCATAGAAAAATAACTGATAAGAAAAGAGCTGAACAATTATAATGGGTTCATTAAAGGGTGAATTGTATTCCAAGAGTTCTACTAAGAGACTACTGAAACTGGAAGAAAGGAAGGCTCTCTGTAATCATTAAGGAATATTCCCCTTTAATCATCTTGGTGAGTTGTTCTTTGTATATATGCAGTGTTTATTGTGAACATAAGAGCATAATTCAACAAAATATTCTGTAAACCATGCAAAACATGATGTCAGAACAACAACGATAATTTCTCTTTAAGTGCCAACCTTCAGTTTTTTCAGAAAGTTAAGAAAGTGATGGGGGTTTTTTGACAAAAACTAACTGGATGGTTCCTGTAGATATCACATTGGGTCATTCACAAGACTTCCAGCCCATTTTTTTCTAAGCCTATGTAGGGACCCATAAGTAATATGGCCTTTATGGCTTTTCCCCCCCTAATTTCCCTCACCTTCCTTTTTGGCTATTACTGGGTTAAATCCCAAGCAATAGGCCTTACATGTGATTGGCCAGAGGGTGTGACCACCTCCTGCAGTGCTGTAACAAAAGTACTTGCAGGGATGGGCACTTCCTGTTCTTTTCTGAAACCAGCACCATAACAGGACCAGCCCTGTTAGGAGGACTTGAGTCGGGGACCAGGCAACCCCGTGAATGAGGTTATCTAGAAATCAGGGCAGAACTCTAATAGTCTCTCTAGAGAGAGAGAGATAGAGAGTCTATGTAGTTGAACAGTTCTATGTTCCTCCGAGGAGATATAGAAGGACTAGAACTCCTACAAGGCTTCCCCGTAAGTCTTTATAGTAGGGAAATCAGTGTGTAGGGTGATAGGTTAGAGCAAAGCCTGCCTGCCCCTCAACTGATCCGGGGATTCTGTATTGCTGAAGGACACACTTCTGGAAGGGTACATAAACCTTAGCCATACCCAGTAGGTGATCCTTGCCTGATAAATCTGCATCCAATACTCTGTGAGTATATATCAAACCTGACTGTTACTTGTGTGCTAAATAAACGTTCTAAATTTTGTTTAAGAATCTCCTGGCGCCCATTATCTTTATTGTACAGGTCTGCCTGGGTATTGTAGTTATACTACCTATTAAGGGATAGCTTCCACTTGGTTGAAGGCCCTGCCCTGATGTGTAGATGTCGCAAATGTAACCCATGCTCTACTAAAAGCTGGACACCATACCTAATCTGGTTATATAGCCCAGAAAAGCGTTACACCTATATGCCTAAAAGAAACTGCAATTTAGGTATCATATTAAAGCATATATAGTATTCACATTGAGATAGAGAAGGCATTTGTCTCAACACGTTTTATACTAGTTCTGTGAATGGGTTTCTTGGGTAACATACTGCACTGTATTTAAATATAATCTTTAGAAAATATATTTTTGTTCCTTGGAAAGTAGTTATCCACCATTCCAGGAGAATTACATATGCTAGGCAACAGTGCACCTCTATATTAAGATAATGAGGAAATACTAAATGGCAGTTGCTAGTGATGTATTTGCGGGCAGCTAAATGCATAAATACATAGCAAATCCATGCCTGGTGAATTTTTTTGCCCATCACTATAGGTATCAGATCCATTATCTAGGCACCCATTATCCAGAAAGTTCTGATTTATGGAATTGCTGTCTCCCATAGACTCCATTATAATAAAATAATCCAAATCTTTAAAAGCTATTTCCTTTTTCGCTATGATAATAAAACAGTACCTTGTACTTTTTGGGGTTTTATTTAATGTTTACATGATTTTCTAGTAGATTTAAGGTATAAAGATCTAAATTACAGAAAGATCCATTATCCTGAGCATTCTGGATAACAGGCCCCATACCTGTACTAGTTGCATATATAATGGGAATGCATCAGAAAGGCTCATGTTTGAAGGCAAGGACAAACCATAAATTCAGGCCCTTTGTTTCCCACACTTGTATGCAATTGGCAATGGTTTCTATATGGACCCTGTACCTAGCACCAATGAACCATTTTAGCTTGCGTTAATTAATTTCATGGATGTCTAATATTAACACCTGCTAGTAGAGATGTTACTTCCAGGCTTTCCATAGTTTTTGTGTTTCTACACATACAATTAATTTCCACCTGAAGAATTGCAGTGGAAGTTATGGCATTGTGAATGCTTGAATTTTGGAAGGTCACTGCTAGGGTTTATTTGGTGCTTCTTTTTATTAATGGGTATTAAACTGTACTTTTTAAGGTAATAGTGCTTTCTAGAGATATTAAGGTAATGCGCAGATGGTGTCAAATATCTGTATTGCTAAAGAATTTGTATTTTTAAACCCCTGCCCCCCAAAAAATTATAGCTTACATTGTGGAATAAAAAATGCTTGTCTATGTTTTCAGTTGCAAAATTATTCATAGAACATTACAATATGTTTAACATTAATCATAACATTACAGATGTATTATTCTGAAAAGGGCACTCCTGCTAAAAGATGTGTGAAATAGACCCAGGCCAGTCCTAAAGAATGATTTGCAGAAATGCCTGAAATGTTAAAGTTATAACGTGGGTGGATTTCCAGCACTATATTTATTTCTTGTTTAATAAAGTGTGTCCTGTTGGTTGTACTTGAATGGCTTTAATTCTTACATGGTAATATTTTTCTGAAGGTTGACATCAAAAATTTGATTTAGTATTTAGCACATAAATAAAAAAGACACCTATGGAAGATTCTTGTCTTAAGAGTTCAAAGGGGTAATTTACAACCTTGAGTGCAGTTGTGGGGCTGCTAAATTGGCCACAGTGAGTTGCATGGAAAAAAACAAATCAACATTGCCTCCTTCCATATGTGTATTTTTGATACATGCTGCAACCTTCCTCTTGTTTCCTGCTCCAAATCATGCAGTTGTGCCTATTGGCATGGGGAACCCTAGAGCTACTGCCAACCCAAACTATGGGGTAGCAATACAAACTATGGGGTTTCTAGAGTTAAGCTTCATGTGGAAGGCAAGGGGTGGACAAAAATGACTTCTGTGAAAAATCTCACCTTGTGTGAAAGGGAGGCTCTAAGGCAGGCTCCTTTTTAACTTTTGGCTTGTTGCAGGTGCAGTTCGGAACCAACCTGACTTCTGAAACTTATATTTTATACATCAATTATCCATTACACAGTATATGTACTTTGAATGATATATTTTCCCATGATTGTCATTATTAGAGATAAATGGCTAGCTTGGTAGAGGTGTATAAATCTCAAACTCTCTCAAACTGATTCAGAGAAGACGAAAGTTTCAACTACAGATTCAAAATTAATGATTATTAATTACTTTACATAGGGAATGTTATAATATGGAAATAGTCAATATGTTTTTCCATTTGACTTCATGTAAGGATTTTGCTGTAAAGGAGAAAGAAAAGAAATAACATGGTGAAACTAGTTGATTTGAATTGGTTTAAATGGTGTTTTTTTTAGCACAATTCTGCATTTTTGTTTCACCAAATTAATTTGACTGTAATTATAATCACTATAAATATTGTATTGTAAAAAAGCAAAAATTTATTATTTTTATAGCAGAAGATACAGTATATCAGTTGTCACTGTTAGGTATGAGTGAATTTTACATCTGATACAAATTGTAGTGATGGGCGAATTTATTCGCCAGGGGCGAATTCCCGCGATTCGCCTCTGGCGAATAAATTCTCGAATCGCCAGCGAAATTTCGCTTAGCGAATATTCGCTGGAAAACTGTGTCGAGCGTAATTTTTGACGCGCCGTGCCGAAAACGACGCAACGCATGCCGGAAACGACGCAACGCGTCAAAAGCGCTCCCGCGACTCGTTTCATGAATTTTTCACCAATTCGCGAATTTCTCTGGAAATTCGCAAATTTTTCGGCGAAGCGAATCTCGGGAGATTCACCCATCACTAACAAATTGAACTGAAATTCACATTTTTCACTAGTGGTGAAAATTTAGGAAATCTGTGTTAAAATTTCACCAGAAAAAAATCTCTTTTTGTTTGCACAGGATAGAAATATGAAAAAAACTTTTTCTCTGTTCCTGTAAAATAATTTAGACACCTGATGGTATTATCAATAACTATTTTTGTTGGGGAATTCAAATCAGAACAAAGCTACTGTACTTCAAAATGTATTTTGTTCCTTGGCAAAGGCTGTTATAATTTTTTTGGATCCTATTTATGAGAAAATATTGTATTATTGTACAGATATGGGACCTGTTATTAAGACTGCTTGAAAAAGGGTCCAGTGGGGTCCGAAATGTTGCCCTTCTTTATGGATATTTATGGGCTTAATAAAACACTGACATTATACTTCAATTGACGGTGTGCGGCTGGATTCTTCTCCTACATTTAGACTGCTTGGGGCCTGGGGTTTTCTGTATAAGGGATCTTTCCATAAATTGGATCGCCATCTGTTGTCTACTAAAAATAATTTAAATATTAATTAAATCCATTATATTAATTATATATTATTTGGGATCATGTACAAGGTACTGTTTTATTATTACAGAAAAAAAGGTTTTTAAAAAATTAACTAATTGGTTATAATGGAGTCTATGTGATAATGGATTCTATACCTGTACTTTCTTTTTATCTATCATAGATTTTGGAAAGGTTTAATGAAATGTTGCACAAAAGCCAGGAAAACATTATAATCTTCAAATCTCCAAAATGTTTTGGTGGCATTGAATAGCCAGATTTGTTTGTTCATTTCTCAGCAAAGCCCAAGGAAAATAAAACGTCGATTTAAAGTTAGTATAGACTAGATACACTTAAAAATAAATCTGCATTGTACATATAGGATTTCACCAAGAGGAAATGGAAAAGCAGACAGAAAATAAGACTCAAACTAAATGAGATTCGGAGAACAGTAGCAAAAAGAATTTGGACAGCAAAGGATGAGACATTTCAAAACTGAAATGCACAATTTTTGAACTGAAATTTGAGCACAGCTGATTATTCAGTAATTCTAGGAAATGTTTATCCCATTGCAATAACCCATAACAAAAAATAACAACCTAACTTTGTGGATTACTAACCAGGGATAGCAAACTGTTATTCAGCAAAGTCAATCTGCTCATTAGAAAGCCTAAAAACATTGTGCTCCTTGAACACCACAACATAAATATAATATAACTCCTAACTAGCTAGTTCTCGTTCTAAAGTTACCTTGTCCTGAACTGTGTTTATCCGAGGCCTTCTGCTTCAGGCACACTCTTCATTATTAGAGTTCACACCACAGGCTCTAAGCTCTATCATCCCTTCCATAGGTTGTTCCAAAATAAAAAATAGTAACTCATTGCTTCATTTTTATACACTAATGTGTGACCTGACACCAGTGGGACTGTCCTTGTGCTCCCAACCTTATAGCCACCACACAAACTTGGAGGTACTGTAGGTTAAGTCCAATTTCTTGATGGTGAACTAAGATACTTTAAAGGCATACATAACTTGAGGGGAAAGCTATCTCTGTATTGATAAAATTTAGAGGCCTATATATCAAAACTGAATCTGTTTTTTTCCTACTTTGTTAAACAATTAAAAAAAAACTCACCTGATTTATTAAAAAAATCCATATGGAGAAGAACTTGATAGAATGCAATTGTGGAAAAAAAACTTGAATATATATATATATATATATATTTGTCGCCAATTCTTCGGCGAAGCGAAACTGGGTAGATTCGCCAATCACTACTCATAGCAAAAATCCAACTTTGATAAATCAACCCCTTAAGATTCCTAGGGTCAGATTCACTTTGCACCCCTTACGCCACTTCACCAGATGCAAATGTTATACGAATACGCTAATTCAATAATATGCAATGTTTCGTCCTGGGCGTCGAGAGCTGGCAAAACTTCGCTGTGTGAGCATTTCATAGCAAAGATGAGTTAGCTTTTCATTTTTATCTAGCAAAAATTCTCTAGTGATCTTGCGCTTAGGTCAATTTGCAGAGGGCGGGAAATTTAAAGTTGTAAGGAGGTCTTTATTATAAATGTTGGTGCAAATGGTTTGGGTTGCCATTTTTTAATACAAATGTCCAGGTAACCTTAAGTTAGGACTTTTTGAGGAAATTCCGCATCAAAAAGGAAAAGTTGCCAGTGTTTTTGGAAATTTAATGCATTTTCGGCACAAAGGATATGATATACGTGAATGAAGATTGAGGAGGATTTAGCTTCTTTTTATCGCTTCCCCTGGTCTGAGGTGGTTAAGTCAACTCTGGCGAAAGTGGTAATGTTCAGTAAAATCTGCACTTTCCTGAATTTGTGGAGTAACAACCTTTCGCCGGAGCTAAAAGTCGCCTGCCGATAGAGTGCTAGAGTTGGACTCTTTCTCTAGCAAATATGCACCTGTTAGTGAATTGGCAATGTCCCTGCCTATGGTAACATTGGTGAAATGCACTAGCGTTTGCTCTTTAGTGAATCTGCCCCATAGTGTCTTATAAAAAAATATGGGATCTAGCTTTTGCAGAGACTAGGTTTTCAAGTGAATAAGAATTTTGACACACATATACCATATAACAAGGTAAACAACAAGTAAGGTACAGTAGGTACTGTCAGCAGAAATCACCCTACATACTTCATCTAAGAAGACTTTCACTGTATTGTATTACCCTTAGATTGGGGGTTAGACCTGGTGGTTTCCAAATAAGTATCTTAATATTAAACAAATCCAATAGGTTAGGATTTATGCAGCTTAGTTATGAATAAGGCACTATTTTATTATTAAAAGAAAAAACTGAAAACTGGATGAGAGATCTTATACTTTTATCAACAGTACAATTATCTGTGCTTTAGCCATAAAATTATTGGTCCCGATTTACCCCTCTGCTCTTCTAAACATTTAACCCTATTTCGTGAGATTTATAAAAAATGTATGTAGAATTTAAATTTTAAAGGGCATTTTTTGAAATGTACTATTCCTCAATCCTGGAAATAAATCAAATCCAAAAATACACATCCAAAACCTTTCAAGATTATCTAAAAGTCAATATCAGAGATCCATTGAACCATATGAAGATGTTGATAGCCTTCATAATATTAAAGTTTTTTCGGAGAGTTTTGCCCGAAAACACTATCATTTGAGAAATTCAAGTTTTTTTTTCACAGAAAACATGATCACTTCGAGTTTTTGGGTTGTTAACCTCAAACTCCCTGATTCCAGTTCTTTACATTCAATTTCTTTCTTAAATTAGAAACCATTTGAGTTGTGAGTTCATTTGAGGACTAAAAAAACTCTAAAATTGGACCTTTGATAAATACCCCCCTTTGTTGTGGAAGACACAGAAATGAAGACGAATTTAATAACCACTAATGGGTAGAGACAACTGAAAAGTTATAGAGGCAGCAGCAATATAAGTTTCTGAAGAGTCTATTTCTCCACTGGAGAGAATGGGCTCCCCTTTCATGCCAGCCACCAAGCTGCACTGTGCTAAGGTGAGCAAGTAAAGGCATAAGTAGGCCTAACTCTGATCTCTTACCTCCTGGA
Organism: Xenopus borealis; assembly: GCA_024363595.1. Taxonomy (NCBI): domain Eukaryota; kingdom Metazoa; phylum Chordata; class Amphibia; order Anura; family Pipidae; genus Xenopus; species Xenopus borealis. The sequence continues at coordinate 14,467,547 of CM044433.1, forward strand.
TCTTTAGCCAAGAAGGTTAAATCATACACCATAGTCCATAAGCATTGTTGTCATGGTTTAAGACAGCTAAGCAGTCAGATGCCAAGGCCAAACTAATTATTGGTCAGAAAAGTTTTACAATTAATAGCAGGAACCAAGTATTAGCGTGTCATTCCGTCTTATGAAGCTGAGTAGAGTTTACTCTATACTGTTCCATTAAGGTAAATTAATAACTAGCAAAAGTGCAATAAAATCACTATTTATTCATCTGTATTTTGTGCAACTATTCTGCCTTTCACCACTTTAGGTTTTCATGTGTTAATATATTTTAAAATTTCAGGCATTTTTGTTTGCTCTTATTCAGCAAAACTTATATCTGTCTTTCCTTGTTGATTGTATTAAGTCTTTAAAAGACTCCCAATGTCAGTTATTTAAGCAGCAAGTTATTAAGATATGGATCATTGTAAATAGATAATATGTGCACAAATAATTAGCAATTACAAATATTATTGCACAAAATATAAAGCCTACTGTAAATGAACATACAAAACTAATTTCTAAACACAAATTCTTATAAATTATTAATGCTTCTATCCCAGAACAAACACACTGATGATTCGAATAAAGAATCAGAAAACATTTTGTAAACTATATCCGAGACAAGAACAAACAATCCAAATACTGGTATTGTGGATATACCATTGTAGATCAAGTGACTTATAAAACTCTACAGGGATGCTTAAATAAATATTTTAAAATCCATATATAGAGAAAAATAAATAAATATACCATTGTAGATCAAGGGACTTACAAAACTCTAAAGGGATGCTTAAATAAATATTTGAAAATGCATATAAAGAGAAAAATAAATAAATATGCCAAATACCTACAAATGCTGAATATCATTACTCATATTCTGAATAGTGGAGAGAACACAAATTAGGGAAATCCAATAAGAAAATTTAATGGAAAAGAAATACTTTATAAAACAGTTCAGTTTTGTATTGATATTCAGCATTTGATTTCAAAGAACCAGCAGACTGCAGAGCAAAAACAATCAGAATAATATTTAGTTGAAAGGATGTTCTCATTCATTGATATATATATATATACAATGTATGTTTGCATTTAGATTAAACTCTACTGAGAGTAATTATAAGATCCCCCAGTATCATGTGTACCTCAGACTCATAAAGTTGTATTAGAATTAGATATTTATGAACCTTGTAGACACTTCAGAATGCAAACACAATAGTAATTAATAAAACATGAACATATACAAGTTAATTTACCTTGACCCTGGAAGTGGAAAAACAGGTGCAGAAATGTGAGTTTCTCTGTTAAAATACTATATTTTTCAGTAGTCTAGGGGCTTAATTGGTCTTATATTTTTTAGCAGCTATCATAATTAAAAGAGTATATTTTCTTCATCATGCAGAATACTTTTTTCATAAAACAAGGTAGGTAAAAGGCATTTGTCTTATTATGAGGCAGAAATTATGTAAAGATTTTTGCACTGGGAAATAAATTGCCATATTTCAGAGCTTTCAATAGACAACCAGAAGCTGAAATGCCAAGATGTAGCAGCCAGTGAAGGGAAGCAGAATCAAGTGTAAAAGCTGAAATGCAACCTTGTCTTTGCAGGTATATGGTTTTATTGAGAAGTGAAGGCAAAATGTTTGTAACAATGATCAACAGAACCATGTAGGTAGTGAAGTCCTTGGAATACTAGTTGATACCAGTCCAAGTGTAAGTCATCTCTCTGTTTTTCTTCTGTCACGCAAATCCAACTTTATAACTATACACTTTTAAGCCACCCGAACAAATTACAACAGAGCATTTACTTTTACTGGAACTATTTCCCTAGATCTTAAACTTGACTCAGTGACAAGCTAAATTATTTGCCACGTTTCAGCATGAAAAGGAGGCACACACAATTTTTTGTTGAAGCAAAATGGTTCAGATTCGCCTGTCATTATGATTCTTATTATTATTAGAGATACCAAAAACTAAAGTTGGCCATATACCTGCCAATAGTTGCTGCCAACTGAGCCACTCTATGCAGCCTTTAAATTAATGGCTACACAATTAAAAAATATATACAAACAAAGGAAGTACTGCAAAATAAGTCTCCAAAAGAAAATTAATTAATTAAACAAACAAACAAATGTGTTTCATACAATTAAGGGACTATTTATTAAACCTTGATTTTTTTCTGGTTGAAGTTTTTTAGGAAAAAAGACCTTGAATTATTAGAGGTTTATTATACCCTGTAAAAAAGTCAGAATCCAAAAATTCACCATGTCAAACCTGTCAATGTCACATATAAGTCAATAGGAGATGTCCCTTTTGCAATTTGAAGGTATTCTGCACTGGGGTTTGTCTGAAAATCCTCAAAATTAGGGTTTTTTGGGCGATAATCATAAAAAAAATTAGCGATTTGGTATCGAATCCAAAAATTCAGTTTTTATTTCAATTTTTTCCAAGTAATTTTTTAGTTATTTTATTGATGAATACAATATAATTATGGAAAGGAGTTTGGTTGAGCTTGGTTTAAAAAAAAAAATTAGATAATTTAGTAAGTTTTAGTAAATATACTCTTGGGGCAGATTTATCAAGGGTCGAATTTCAATTTTCAAAACTTAGAAATTCAAATTCAAAGGTTTTTTGATCGAATAGGTCCATTTTTGATTGAATAGCTACGTTTTCGATCTAATTAGCATCATATGAATCAAAGTAATGGCGCATTCGATTAAAAGATTTTTCCAAAAAAAACTTTTAATTTACAAAGTCCACCAATTGACTCCATATAGGTTCTAGGAGGTCCCCCATAGGCTAAAACAGCAATTTGTCAGGTTTTAGATGGTGAAGGGTCAAAGTTTAATTTTTAAAGAGACAGTAAATGATACATTTGCAAATTTGAATCAAATTTGGACTATTTCCTAGCTGAAGTACACAAAAATAATTTGGAATTCCAATTTTTTTAATTCCAATTTTCACTTCGACCCTTGATAAATCTGCCCCTTAGTGTATATCAAAGACAAATCAAATCAATAATGATATTCAAATACATTCCACCAACTTGTGACCAGAATATACAAGCAATACAAGGAAGCTTGCCAGAGAATGAGAATTACACCTCATTCAATCACATAATGAACAGGAAGTATAGTATTATTATTTTGGGTAAGGGTCAGAATCAAATAATTGGATCAGCTTGAACCAGCCTGACCAACTTGATCCTGCAATGGTCAGAAATAGGATGCTCTAGAAAGGAAGAAAGAAAGAAAGAACATAAATGTCTATAAACATAAAGCACTTAATATAATGTGAATTTATGATTAGCCATCAAATGAAATAGAAATGATAGGAACCTATGGTATGTAAACATACGTATGTTTTTAATTTGGATGCAGTTTGTACTTGTATTAAACTCTACTGAACCATTTTCAAAATTTTGTTTATAGCATCAAATCCTGTTTCCAGTCTTTCATAAGGGCCGTCAAAAAGCATTTCTGTAATCCAACCACCAGGTCAGCGTATTCCGTTAAATCTGTTTCAATAAAAACATAAAATTCTGAGTGATCAAATAAATAGATACATCTAAAATATATATAAACTAATGCTTTATTGAATGGAGCCGCATTTAAACTTATTGAAAACATTTTGACATTTAGGGAATTTTTTATTGAAATTGTATAGTTCAAAGAAATAAACCATGATGGAGTTTTACCATCATCCTATTTTATTAATCCTATAAAAATGGAAAAATATAAAAACCATAACCCATATCACTGCTCTTTTCATTTGCAATAGTAGATAGAAAATGAAAAAGCATACATTTCCAGTATTTTCATTATTTTTTTTTCAAAACCATTTCACACTTGCAATGCATTTTTATCTATATACAAAGTATGCAACAAGGATGTTTCATAGAAATTGTTGGTATCAATGTTTTTAAAATGTTCTCAATCTTGCACATATACAGTATGTGTGTGTGTCTGTGTGCGTGTGTGCAATATTGATAACTTTGTTAATGGTATCTAAGTATATATTTACTATAATGTATATAAAGCATCTATAATTCTTTCATTTTTTTCTGTAGATATATTAAAATAGAAGAGCGTGTTCAGGACTGGACTGAGAATCAAAATAGGCCCTGGCATTTCAGGTACACAGAGGCCCAATCAGCCCACATAAAGGCCCAAACAGCCCCCACCAGCCCACTAAATACTGACTTTCTATGGCACCTTATAGCAGCCCATCTGGCATTTGCCCTAACCCACAGATTGCCAGACCAGGCCTGAGCGTGTTCTTTGCCTCAGGATAAAGCAAGAATACTGCTCTAATCCTAATGTAAGAGGGCTATTAGGATTCCTATGGCCTTTGCAGACTGAGTAAGCAGTCCCATGCTTGCGATTGGGAAATGAGCAACTGAAAGTTTATACAAGGTGTATTTTACAAACATAAATAATTTGGGGAAGCAAGGGGCATAGGAATCAAATCCATGTTTTATTGGCCTGTTTGCATCAGTGTGCTGAAGGACCAGTGAAAGGCCCACCCATTATAATTATTCCATCATTTTAACATGTAGCTCTGTTTAAACCCCAAACACCACCAAAAGCATCCACATTGCACAATTAGATGGGGTATTAAAGTGCTGTAATTTACAGTGGGTGACACTGTCATATAAGTGCCAGTTCCCAGTTCAAGTGTTATCCAGGTGCTCCAAGAGGTAGTCTTTGAGTTTTGCTTTAAAAACATTGAAGGAGGTCTCTCTCCAGAGAGATTCGGGAATGGCATTCCAAATATAAGGAGTCGCAAGAGAGAAGGGTTTGGTGGGTGCAACCAATTGGTTGCTCTGAGAGGAGCGGAGGTCACTGCTAAGAACATATAGAGAAACAAGACGTGAGATGTAGTTAGGTGCAAAGGAATGAAGGGCTTTAATGCTTAAGAGGAGGAGTTTAGAAGTTATTCTTTGTTTTATAGGAAGCCATGATAATGACTTCAACAGGAGATGGGCCTGTACTCTTTTGGATGAGAGGAGGATAATTCTGGCAGCAGAGTTTAATACAGACTATATTATTTTAATGCTCTATAGGCCCCTGCCATCAATGTTTTTTTTAAACTTATAGGGGACCCTGACCACCAATGTTTTTGTAAAAACTTTTTGGGGGGCCCTGGTGCAATTTTTTATTTTTATTTATGGGAGGGGCCTGACCACTAATGATTTTTTTGAACTTATAGTTTGGTCTTGACCACCAATATTATTTTTAAAAACTTTAAAGTGGGAACCTGGCCTGGTGTGAGGTGGGTTTGATCTGGGGCAGACTTTGCCACAGTGTCCAAACACACACCTGCACTTCCACATAGATGCTAATGCATTCCTCCTGCATCTTTTGTTGTATGGTATAGTTGATGATGCTAGAGAACCCAGGAGCTACCACCATCCAGGGTCCACGCAGCAAGTTATAACAATAGGTTCAAATAGGGTTATTTATCAAGCTCTGAATTTGTCTTTTACAAACTCAGAGCATATCCACTTAGATTTTTTTAGGCTTATTTATTACAACATTTTCCTGAAAATTTTCTTTGCGGGAACAACTCGGATTTCTTTTCCGAAAACTATGAATTTTTCAGATTTTTCACCTGAAAACTCTCAGAACATTGTGGAATTGCACAAAACCCAGTACACATAAAAAAAACAATAGGACTTCTCCAATTGACTTGTACGCAACCTCGGCAGGCTAGAGAAATGCGGATTTTAATATTCAGACTTTTTCAGCCTTGATTTTAAAAAAGGCATATAAAAAAAATAAAATTTTCAGAATTCGGAGATTAATAAATAATTTTATTAAAAGGAAATCTTGTTCTGAGTTTAGCTTACATTACACTATGATGTACTGTGATGTACTGGTCATGTACTGCGCTTGCATCGCCTTAGAACAGGTGTGTCCAAACTGCAGGGCGAGGGGCAAATGAGGCCCAGGATGGATATGAATGCGGCCCAGCTTGAAACTCTCTCATCTTGAGAAAACGTCATGTTGCAAAGGACATAGGAGGAGGGGGACTCTGCCCATTGCCCAGTTAGTAATAATATAGTTTATCCAGGTGTCCCATATTCCAGTGTATAGCTCCATCTGGTTGTCCAACTGTTATTGTAGTCCTTTTTTTCGTATTTTCTTTACTTTTACTAATCAAAAGTGTTTGCGTATTTCATGTGTGGCCCCCAGACAATTTTTCTTCTTCCAATGTGGCCGTCGAAGCCAAAAGTTTGGACACCCCTGCCTTAGAACATTAACAACTGTATTTGAGTTGCTAGAACTTAACAAATTATAACTTCACAATTTCTTAAAACAAATATATATATATATATATATAAATACACACACACTATCATCAGTCTACATACATAAGGTACCTCATACATGGTGCTGTTTATCTATGAAATAGTTTCACAGTAAAAGCTCATTCTTTAAAGGTTATATAATGGTTAATGCCAACAAATAATAACAAATACATTCCCATAACTGACTTTGGAAATCTATTGGTGCAGAAGTGAAATGAGCCTTTTGCTCATTTTTAGAACATGGCAGAGTTTAATAGACTAGAAAACAGAGCCTTTCTAGAAGTGAAAGCATTAATGTGACAATTAATGAACTCATCCAGTTTTAGGCAGGTGTCCACCTAGATAGCATAGTCAACTGAAATGACAAGCTCACATATGAATATTTTATCATGCAATAAAATCATCACTATGGCCTGTCTTTAGTGGTTTCTAATTCCAGTATCCGATGTTTGCATATAATATTAATTGAGAAAAAATACAACAAAAATTGAATTACATTTCCTTTTTTTAATTTGTAGTCAAAACATATAGGATTTTGTTTTTTTTACTTTTTAATTTTATATTACACTGAAGAGAAGGTTGAATGCAACTCTCATTTTTTGTATAGTGTGCATAATAGGGTATTGTGAATTCTTTTAAATGTTTTATTTTAGATATTAAACAGGCATAAATGATGTACTTCCTGTTTAATCTAAAATTTAAGAAAAAGTACAATTATATAAATTCTTTAAATTGTATTTTTTAATTCTTACTTTTAAGGGATCATTTACAACTGCAAGTTGCACAAAATTGAGATACTGTAAGTTGTTTTGGACAATGATCAAAATGAAAAAGGAAAAAAATGTGGAGCACACTTACTACTTTTTATTAATTCATTAAACACTAGTGGGTGCTGTGGAATAAAAGTCTGAAACATGAAGCCTTAATCATAGGCTTAATCTTGTGCCAAAGAATCTTTTTGCTCTTGCCGATAGTTGGCCTTGATGCAGTGCATCCATCACACTGATTTTTTTAAATTGTGTGCAAGTGAATCTATTGATGTAGGGAAATCCTGGAGCTACTGCCACCTTGAACTGTAGTTATTTCAGGGTGGTACAGCAGATTTACACCTAATGAATCACATCATATGTATGCTGGAATTGTTGGGGAAACTTATTCTGGGTAAAAACATGGTAAATTGCACTTTACAAACTGCACCTGCATTTGTAAATGAACCCTATAGGTTTGTAAGTATTGACATTGATGGAAGGCAGTAGATCAGTCTAAAAACACCAACAGGTAGTTTTGTTGAAGTGTCAAATTAAAGCTCACAACAGTAAAATTCTGCCATTCTCCATTCATTCCTATGATTTTTAGAGGTGAAATGGTGAACTCTAACTTTCACACACTGACAAATATAACCCTAAAAATTTTATAGAAATAAACCAAAAGTGGTGAGCTCTAATTTTACACTAAAAATTTGGGATGTATTAAGTGTAAACACCACAAAAACTACTAAAACAAGACTTCACCAGGTAAAAGTTGTTAAGGTTCAATACTGGACCATTTTCAATCAATTTGACCTTTTAGAAGTTTTTGGATTTTTTTCTCTAAAAATAGTATTATAAAATAAAATTTTAAAAGGTTTTAGAAGTATTTGTATTTTTTAGCTCATTATTTTCTGTTCCTCTTTTTTTGTCAGATCTTTTAATAAATGCCATGACATTCGTAGTTTTAAAGTTTGTGCATTTAGTTGTGGTTTCAAAAATCAACATTGATAAATAGAAGGGGATTTAAACCTCACAAAATAAACTACTAAAAATGGTTAATTAAAGTGTAGTTTTGCTATTAACACAAAATATATTATTTAAAGGAAAAGCTTACTTTTCTTCTCTTTTGTGAGTTCCCAAAAGGTTATGCGCATTAATATTATATGTTTTTTTAATCATTGCCCTTCTTATTTTGCCTTTTCCCTAGTCTGCACTCAGATTATCATAGGTCAGCCCCTACTGATTCACTACCACTAGTGATGGGCGAATCTCCTGAGATTCCCTTCGCCGAAAAATTCGCAAATTTCCAGAGAAATTTGCGAATCAGCGAAAAATTCTCGAAACGAGTCGCGGGACGCTTTTGACGCCATCAACTTTGATGCGTCGCGTCGTTTCACTTTTCGCTGGTGATTCGCGAATTTATTCGCTAGTGGCGAATCGCGGGAATTCGCCGCGAATTCGGCCCTGGCGAATAAATTCGCCCATCACTAACTACCACCTTTCTTTCCCAGTCTGGCCCAGAATTGAGCCAACGATAAAATATATAGATTACAAATTTGGACACAAACTGTACCAGGCACTCGGCAACTACTGTCTGGGCAATGACTTGATTTAGCCTGGCTACTCAGCCTAGGCTTCTCTTCACTGAACTGTGAATATAATAACTTTATAGCTTATGGCACATTTATGTGTTGACCACTGTGTGCCATCCCAGAATGGCAATCAAGCTGTGCCAATCAAAAGGCTCCTTAACACACACAGTTACATTCTAATCATACAAATGGGAAACACTGTGACTAAATACTGTGACTAAGGAAATGATGATGCTGTCGGCTTCGAATCACTACACCTAACAGACAAATGTCAGTGAACAAGGGCTCATTCTGTATTTCCAGGGTTCCCCAGGTACCTTTTAGGAGTTCAGGGTGAGAACTAAGGATTAAGATAGTCAGGTGCTTGGCAAACAGGAAACACTTTATTAACACACAGGAAGGTACAAGGCAAGGCAGAAGGTAGGTATTGGCACAGGTATGGTTAACTGGCAGGCTAGATAAGGTACCAACTTTATTGCAGCCCTGGAAGGATAATGAGGGAAGGTATACCATGGAACTGGCTAGTAGGCCAGTTAAAATCCCAAGGTAGGGCATACAATGGTTGATAAGGCTAAAAGTCCTGGTCATAGGCGAGGGTAGACAGCACACAGCCAGAGTCAGAAAGACAAGGATCAATAAAAGGAACAGCATGAGTAATCAGAGCACCTACAATTGATAGAGTGACGAGCAGGAAAGTAGACAACAAACTGGTCAAGTACATGGTGTCAGTGGTCACAAATGGAGAAAATTTGCTGAAATGCATTGAAGTCTATGGGGGACAATTTTTTTTTTTTTGACGTGCGAGAGCTGTGAAATTGTGGAATTCTGTTCATAAATTAGTTTTACTGGAAAATACATTAAATTGCTTTAAGAAGTGGTTAAATGGCTTTTTATCATACAGAGATAGTAAAAATTTTTGAACAACTTTGAAAAAACTAGAGAAGGGGTTTTGCCTTCCTCTGGAGTTAGGCTGGTTTTTACACAAATATAAAAGATTGAACTTGATGGATGCATTCACCCCAGCTTACTATGTTACTTTAGTCTCATAATCATAATGTATTAAAATAGCACCAGCAATAATAAATTATTATTATAAAGTTATAATTTAACAAACAATGGTTACAGAAATTAAAATTAGATGAGAAACCCTACTCACAAGATGATGGAGAGATCTAATATCTGAAGATTTCCAAAGACAGGTAGAAACTAGAAAGAAGTCTTGCAGTTGGGATGAAGGGATGTGAGAAATTGATCAGAGAGAACAATGGGAGCCAGTCAATAGATATGCAGTGGGGAGCATTGGTGGAGTGATAAGAGAGATGAATGAATCTAGCAGTAGTGTTTAAAACAGATAGAGCTGTTAAAGACAATATACTGGAACGCCTGCCAGGAGTAAGATGCATTCGACAAGATTGAAATTATAATAGACTAAATAAGTGTTTTAGTTTCTAAGCAGAGGTAAGGTTATTGTCATGCAATGTTGCTCAGATTAAAGTGACAGAATTTGTCTAGTTTTGGATGAGGGTCTAAGATAATTCCTAGCCTGCAACTTTTTGTACCTGATGAAGGGGTATTGTAATGTGCTGTCTAACTTTCTATGATGGCCTAGTTCTGCAAAAAACTCAACAGGTGAGTTCAACTATTCTCTGTCAGCATACTTTTGGTAAAGGTATGGATGAAAACAGGCAAATAGAAAAAAAAAGACTTCAGAAGGTTTTGAAGCAATACAGATACCAATTTGGGCATAGGCAATATAAGCCATAAAATAGAAGCCATTTTTATTTGAAATCCAAATTACAATATGCTTTTGACATTTTTTGTGACTGCATGGTAAAAAAAAATAGCATGCGGTTCTCATTACATTTGTCTGTTTGAGATTGCAACAAGACATCATTCTTATCAATGTGAGGCATATTGTTCATTTTTTGTGGGTGTCAACAGCAGCTCAGACGGAAAGCTGTTTATGTAAGGAAGAAAGGATGTAGGATGAAAATATATGCGTAATTATTTATTATGCTGGTATAAATTATAAATAGTTGTGTTTTCCATTGTGATGGCCAAACAAAATCTTTTCCTTATACCAAAATTGTGGATAATACCAGATGGGTCAGTTTTGGTGCACCATCAGGGGTGCTGCTGCCATAAGGCAAGTTGAGAATTTAAGGCTCTTCTAGTGCAGAGAGTGCAATTGCACACTAACTGAACTACTGATCCAGCTTACCCAAGTAAGCCCATGGGTAACAAGGAGTATAGAAATGCCCCTGTGCATCATCAGCTGTTTAGTCATGTTTGACTCAAAATTTTATGATAAAATACTTATGCCACAATTGTGTTAAACAAAATGTCCTTAGTATTCCAAAGTATTTCTAAGATTAAGCAGTGGATTGTTCTCATTACATTTTTGTCTGCATGATATTCTGATATGGTTATTGCATATTTGGAAAAATTAGCAGGCAATATCTTACATACAGATGTAAATCTATGCAAAGGATTAAATCCTATTTACTGTAACTTAGATTCAAATCACTATGGCTAATGTAGTGCCTGATTAGCACAGACAAATCACAAATTGCCATACATCATGTGAATCAGGATTTGTGCAATTTGATTATTTCCCCTCTATTAGCAACCAGCATCAGATGGAAAAAAAGAAGCATGTTGCAAAATAAAATAAATAAAAGGATCATTAGTTTTATACAGGACAAAAGATTTGTGATGAGGTGTTAAATTATCTATATTCATTTCTGAAATACAGTAGTGGCCCAATGCACTATTATCTGCCCTATGAATAATTTATGGTTTTATACATTTAACCTGTAACATCTGCTCTTGTAATTTTTTATTTTGCTAGGTTTGTTTTAGTAATCAACATTGCAGTTCTACAAGCCTCTATGTCAATATTCTAAGATCATTTAAGAAGATGATTCATGATTTGATATTCAAGCAGCTGGTCTTCCATCTCCACCATTTCCCACTTGGCTGTGCATCTTTTACTGCTGCTTCTATTTCAATTCTCTTCTCATAGATAATTAAATTGAATGTAATCATACCATTGTATTGATGCAGATACAAATAAACAAAGACATTTATTATTAATTTCATTTTTAAAAGGCAGTTTTATATTTAAAAAAATACAAAGAAAAATTCTCCTTCCCAATGTACAGTCAAAGCAGCATTGGATTTATCTTTAAATCGCTAATCATGATTTTTCGGGGAATTAGAAACCACATGGAAAGAGAAATGATCATTAATGTCAAGAGAAACAGTAAATGATATTGAAAATGCACTGAAACAAATGGAAATTCCCTTTACTATATACCACTACTGTGATTTTGCTAGATAATATGGAACATTTTGAAGAAACCACCTTTCTCTCTCCATTTTTCAAAAGGAAAAAATGTTTTTTTAACCACTGGAATAGAAAATAAAACAGTAGAGTAAAAAAAGAAATCTGACCAGAATCAGAGGATATTGCCAGAGCCCAGCTAACATATAAAGGTGTCCAGGGCTCCCAACCAATAACTCTCCCCTCAGCCCTTTTCTAAACTCTACCCCCCTTCCACTCATCAATTCTCCTCCCATCCACCCTAATACGCTACCTGCTCACTGCCTGCCAACTATCAACCCACCTGCTCAATGTTTTCCCCGTCCTCTTCTGAAGAACAAATAACTAAGATCAAAGCCAGCTAGAGGCACATAAGTGAGCCCCATGCATTATTGAGCCCTTTGCAGGTGCCTTTTCTGCTTACCCCTTCTTCCTGGATATTACAATTTTCACTGTTTTTAAAAAGTAATATGACATACTATTTTAAAAACTTATATTACATTATAAACATTGTAAAACATTCTTAAAACTCTATGGACATAAATTAGCTTAAATACTTATTATGCAAAAGAGCTGGATGCATAAAATATAGACAAATCTGACAGTGAGTACGCAATCATATAAATTGAAATCAGTGAAGTCTGCTTCTTTGCTCTTTTGTTCGATGGGGTGGCATTTAGTATAATATAGTTATTATTTTTTCAGAAAATGTCTATATGTCCTAGGATAAGGATGAATACAGAGGATCTGCCTGTCGTGTGCCAAGTGTGTATTGGTATACTGTAAATAAACCAGACCTGTCACTGTTCTATGAATAAGAAGGGCAAACAGAAGAAGTCAAGAGGTTCCATATGGCAATTGTTACCCTTTTCATGACGTTTGCTTGTTCTGCTCTTGAAGTCCTTACCTCATACAGGTTTTTATAGCTACTTGAAACAGGTTGTTTGATATGTTTTCTTGCTGAAAGTCATTATGGGGTCAATTACTATGTGCAGGGCAGGGTGATATAAAAAGGATGTAAAGGGCACAATACACCATGTTTTTGCACTCACTCCCTGCAAGAAGAAGATTTGCCAGTCTTTGCACTCTATTCACTCCAGAATAGAGTGCAAAGACTGGCATTCAGTGCTGACTGCATTCACCAGCCACTATATTCATGAGCAGACTCTAGGTACAGAGCATCCAGAGTGGGGCCTTTAGCACCTCTTGCGCTTGTGGCCAGGGTTCAAAGTTTGTGCTTCTCTGTGAATTAATTACTGATATTCTTTATATTTCGAAGGAATGCTTGCAATTCAGGAGATTATAAATAGGTTGGCCTGGTGGTCCTCTATCTATATTTATAAACAGAGCATTGAAAATGTTCTCACTTATGTATGCTAATGGTGCCAGGTTTATGCTTCAGGAGTAGTGATGGGCGAATTTATTCGCCAGGGGCGAATTCCCGCGATTTGCCGCTGGAGAATAAATTAGCGAAACACCAGCAAAAATTCGCCAGCGAAAATTCAGCAAAAAAAATGAGTCGCACGTTTTTGACGCGATGCATCGAAAATGACGCGCCGTACGCCGAAAATGACGCGACGCGATGGAAACTACGCAACGCACCGCGATTGACGCGAAACGACGCGCGACTCATTTCGCGAATTTTTTCGCCAATGGATGAGATTCGCCCATCACTATTCAGGAGTGAATTAAGCACACATGTTGCAAGAGTTACCCTCTATTTCACAGATAGCATATAGTATACATGGGTGTTTTGGATCTTGTGCGTCTGTATATATATATCATATAAAGCAATTTAATAAGAATTTATTTCATATAGACAAACATTAAATGCAATAATGTTATACTCCATAATATATTAAAACTCTGTATTTTATTTTTTACTACCATACACATGTGTTCTTCATAGGTCATTTCAGATACAGTTCATATAGATCTCACTTCTGTATTGCTAAAGCACAAGACCCAAAGTGTTATTAACAGCAATTACTTATGTTGCTCATAGCTCGAGTAGTTATACTTTTCTAAAGTCATACAATTTGTATGCAAAGGCACAGCTCTGCTTCTTGCCATAAAATCTTAAAGCTGCTAACTCACTCCTGGGGTTATAAATATATACGCTTAGCTGACTTTTTATTTCACTTCTGAGGACTAACCACTGCAAATGTAAAGCTTGAGGTTTGAGCAACTTCACCTCTGTATTTAAAATGAACATTAATATAATCTGTAGTGAAGGTTACTAAAAAGAAAGTTTTAACGGCTGTAAAAATGTCCAGGACTATATTTTTTAATAAACAGTATTATTTCTTAATGGGATATGCATTTAAAGCAAAGTTTCCCAAAAGCATATAAACAAATTTACAAACTTCATTCATGTTGCATTATATAAACAAAAAAAAAATATATATATATATATATATATAACTTAAAAAGGCTCTAATCTAATTCCCTTAGTCACTGAATGGGATTCTTATGACAAGACTGTTCTTTTATACAATGACCCATGGGTTCTTAATAGAGGAGCTATACCAAAAATGAAAATGTAAAGTTTTTACTCATGGAAATATGAAACTTTATAAATAAACAGATGCAGTCACTTTGGATTGTGAGTTAAATGCGTCGTGACTTAACTCATCTATCTCATTTATCCCACTTAGCACAGAATATTGTGTCACAGCATCCCATCCAATTAAAGAGTTCACCATTGAAAACAATGGTGCTTTGGTATGCTAATGAAAAGGTTAAATGCATTAAATGAGTTAAGATAACTTTGGATAACACAGTTTCTTCAATTAGCCCTGAGTCACGACGCATTTAACTTACAAATCCAAGTGACTGTATCTGTAATTAATAAAAAATGCTGTACCACCTCTGAAATCAGGTTGTTCTTCCCTATTCCCCTCTCAGCAAACTGTCTCTCTATATTCTCCCTTCATGCATAAGTTGGGGTTAGGTTTTAATTGACAGTTAAGTCTAATACATATTTTAGGGTTCTTAAATGTAGAAAAACAGGGGTTCCATCAGAGCTGGTTATTTTAAAATAGTAAGCTTCAATACCCCTTCAAAGCCAAAGGTGCAACCCCCCCCCCCAAAGTATTTATTAGTCAGAATCTAACTCCTGCATGAAGAGAGACAGGGACTGAGAGGGGTAAATTCATTACAAACAGTACAGAATGTTAAATTGATTACATTTTGAAAGTTTCCTATTTCCATGATATGAATCTTATAGTAAATAATTATTTTTTAAATATAGGCATAGGATCCATTATAAAATCCAGATATTAAAATCTCAAAATTTACAAGTATTTTTCACAAGAAAACTAGAATTTTTAAAGGAAAATTTTTTATTGTACCCCAATGCTGCCAGAAGCCTGAATCTAAAAACCCAGACCCGTCAAGCTCCTGTATTAGTCAATGGGAAAGGCACCTATCTCAATTTGAAGTTTTCATGGTCAGTGCTGGATTTGCAAGCAAAAACTGAAAAATTTCTGGAAAAAAGGCTTAAAAAATTTAAGAAATTCTGGAAAAACCCTGACATTTTTTGGGGTTTTTGCTTGTTTTAGTTGAGTTTTTCTGCAATTTGATCAAGTTTTAATAATAAATAAGCTAAAATTGGGCATGGGAATTAGTTATTTTTTTTAAAAATAAAATATGAGTGAAATTTGGATCTTAATAAATAACCCCCTTAACGTTTACATGGTTTTCTAACAGGCTTAAGGTATGAAGATCCAAATTTTGGAAAGAGCTGTTATCCATAAAACCCAAGGTCCTGAGCATTCTGGATAACAGATCCTATAACTGTAATATATTTTAAAACAATATATACATATGGGGATAGTATTCGCAGCTAACATCCAATGGCGAGTACATTAACAATAGCAGGACACATCAAATTCATAACACTTGAGGAGCATACTAATTTTAATGTAAAATTCCAACATTTCTTTAGTGTACTTGTTATTGGTTCACCAACTCTATGATCCAAAAATATTAAAAAGTTGCCAGTTGTATTCTTGAAAATTTGATGATACTAGTGATGGGCAAATTTATTCACCTTGGGCAAATTCCTGTGATTCACCACCGGTTAATAAATTAGCAAAATGCCAGGAAAAATTCAACTAGCAAAAATTTGCGAAATCAAAATGGCTATTCATTTCCATTAATGAATAGGTTTAGAAAATTATCTGTGTGATCCTATGACAGGATGTTGTTGAAAGTAATTATAATTACAACCTCTTAAAAAAAGAAGAAATTCCTGCTTTGCTGCAATGTCAAGCTATCATAATGTTTCTGTCACTGAATAAATGCCTATAGTCAACAACAATTCATTTCATCTGTCAACTCTTCATATTCATAAATAGAAAAAGAAATCAGGCAGCTTTTATGTTCCTGTATACATGAATCCAATGCCATGTTCTTGCAAAAAGATTCAGTGCTTGTGACTCATTAAAAGGAGGTAGAAGTTTTAAAAGCCATATTGTTTACTTCACAGAGTTCTCAATTGCTTTCTGGAACAAGTAAACATACTGCACAAAAATACTGTATGCTGCATATCTTGAATCTACAGCAAAGACATAAACTGCATAACATCTTGTTTATTCTACACTTTAATCAAATATAGTCTGTGGACTACTAACTGTCATTCATGATTTCCAAAGGGTATTAGGAGTTTTTAATAAAAGAAACTTGATTGACCAGTGTTCAATCCATCAATCAATCAATCAATCAACAATTTTCAGTAATCCAGACATTAACAGCATTAATTCTCATCAAAAATTCACACAACTTCCAGTTACTCATGACCACTTGGTGTTCTCCCTCTCATCATTGCCATCAGTCTTCAATATTAATATAGAAGACCTGTTTTCTCCATCAACATGTCTGAAGTCAGCTTTACCAGACACTCTTTATGGACTGCAACACTTTCTTGGTGTCTGCCAAAACACTCCAGGGTCTTCCACTACTGTGGTCCTCTACACTTCAACCACTATCCTAACCTTATGCACATTGTTATAGTGTGCTATAAGAAAGCTCAGTCTGTACAAGCTAGACCTTATACGTCCTTACTCACTCCATCAAGAAGGACTATACAGTAGTTTTGTGTTGTCTAATTTAATTTTCTATTACTCTGCACTCTGAGTGTTGCCTGTAGTCTTTCAGGTGGCTTCTCCAGTAGATATTTCACTCTTGATAAATATACAGTACAGTCCTTTTACAAGGTGGTAAACTCCACTCTCCTAGTTATTTATAATAGTGTTACCATGTCCTCATTGCCAAACACTACAATTGCCCACACCAATTTAAATTAGGCAATCCGTTGTTCTCACCCTGACCATTGAAAGAACATGTTGTCAAGATATTTATTTTCCCAGTAAAGTGTAAAATATTTCACAAAATTTTAGCAAAGGATAAATCTAAGAGCTTTTCCATATTTGCAAACAAGAGGGACTGTAAAGTAGTTTTGTGTTGTCTCATTTAATTTTCTATTACTCTGCACACTAAATTGCTCAACTAACCTCATGCCATGCTTTTAACAATACGGTTTAGTGGAAGTCACTGTGAATCTCAATGAATTCACTCTGGGAAAAACAATATACGGAGAATGCAGACAAAGTAACAGTAGTCAGCCAGCTCAGCAAAAGTAGTCAGACAGATCCATAGGAGGCTAGGCTTTGGGAACTGTTCCAAACCTTTAAAAATCAAGAAAACACTACATATTTTTTAAATGATGCATATTGCAAAGTTTCTTGAAATTATGAAGGACCATAGAAAGGGTATATGAAAGGATATGTCCTTCATCATTATTAAACATGAGAAAACTAATTTTGTGAGTTTTTTCTTCCAACAATTGTGTCTCAGAATGCAGGAATTCTATTTATGGCATCAGTTTACACCACATCAATTTCATTGCAGTTTATGGGAGTTTTTAAAAACTCCCATGAATTCGAAATTTGACCCTTGATAAATCAGCCTCCAGATGTATAGTCTTACAGAGCATTTGTTTATAGATGGAAAGAGTCAGAAGAAGATGAAGGAAAAAAAATTCAAAACACTATAAAAAATAATTTAGGAGACCAAAAAGTTGCTTAGCACTGCTCATTCTATAGCATACAACGGGGCTGATTTACTAAGGGTCCAATTAAAATTTGAATATAATTCGAATATCAAAATTTAAAATTTTTAAGTAATTTTGGGCTACTTCGACTATAGAATAGCCCGAAATTCAATTTGAATATTAGAATTTTAGAATTTTGAATACTGGCCCTTTAAAAATCCTCCGAATTCAACTATTCTCCAGCTTAAAGCTGCCGAATTGCCATTTTAGCCTATGGGGGAATATTCGAATTTTAGAATTTCAAAGTACTGGCCCTTTAAAAATCCTTCGAATTAGACTATTCTCCAGCTTAAGGCTGCCAAATTGCCATTTTAGACTATGGGGGACCTCACAGTACTTGTCCTGAAAAGTTTTGTAAGTTCTAAGCATTCAAAGGATTTTGGTGAAAATCGCTCTAATCGTTTGATCGAATCGAACGATTCAAACTATTTTTATTTGAATACAGCTGTGAAAACGGCCATATTTGATCGAAAATGACACCCCAAAAAATTTGAGGGTCAAATTTTGAAGTATTTTCCACTTTGAAATTCGACCCTTAGTAAATCAGCCCCTAAAAGTTAGCAAAAAGGTGAGCCACTGATTTAAATGCCAATAAAAGTAGTACAAGTAATATGATTTTTTTGTTGTTGTTGTTTCGGTAGCTGGGGTCCTAAGTTCAATTTCATCTTGGACATTATTTTCAAGGAGTTTGCATGTTCACCCTTGGTGAGCGTGGGTTTCCTCCAACACTTAAAAAATGTATAAGCAGTAAAAACAGGCTAATTCTGTGCCAGTATAGACTCTTACAAGGTGTGGAATCTAGGGGAGAGCACACTAATAACAGATAATAGAAATGACCATTATTTTATTACAAATAATACAAATAAACAATACAGCTTTTAGAATTCAGCATTGTAATTAATGTGGTTATTTACACGTTTGAAAATGAGAAGTATGGTCAAAGTTCACCAGAAATCTTCATCTAGCATTAGTTAACCTTATGCTTAACTCACATTTATTTGCTTGTATTACTTTTTATGTACACTGTTGTTACTTTTTTCCATTTAAAATACCGTAATGCAAATACTTGCAATTAAAACGCCTCTAAAATAAATGCATCCAAGGAGATCATTATCTCCAATACGCATTTGTTTTAACAACTTCTTTGACTATAAAATGCCAATGTAGTTCATACTATGGCTAGTTTAAGACCCCTTTTGCAGTAATTTATGGTGCACCAATAATGCAGGAATAAATCTAGGGAATTTAATTTAGCATTTTAATGATTTGCAATATACAATGAAGAGTTTTAGCAGCATTGAGAGTAAGTAGAAACAAACTAATGTAGTTACCACTTATCAGTAGCAAGACTGATCCAGTAGAATTGAACATACTATTAGTTGGGGCTCAGCTAATGGAAAAGACTAAACATAGTTTTTATTACAATCTGCAGAGTATTGCACATTGCTCTTTTATTTTTGAATATTTTCCTTAACTTTAGTTGTATTGTTTTTACTTACTATCATAGATCCATTTTAATCAAATAATCAAATTTTTAAAAATGATTTCCATTTTTCTCTTTAATAAAACAGTTCCTTTTACTTGACCCCAACTAAGATATAATTAATGCTTATTAGAAGCAAAACAATCCTATGTGCTTTAGTGGCCACAGAATGACACTGCCTGGCATAAGACAACTTGTTATGTACAAAAAAAACCATATCCTTCACAATTAAAGATACCCCCAACACACTGCCATATAGTGTATAACTGAAATTTCTATTATTTTTAGCAAAGTGCATAACATTGCATTTATCAAAATTGAACCTCATTTTCCAGTTTGCTGCCCAGCTTTTCAATTTAGTCTAATCATTCTGCAAAGTTGCAGTATCCTCAATGGAACTTAGACAATTATTTGACCATAACCAACTAATCCTTTACTCTTGGCTTTTCCTTCCACATCCCATCCAGACGTTAATAGTGCAACTACAACATTTATAAGGACGGACCAAGCCCAAGCATCAATTTACTGAAAAGTGCATTTATTCACATGGGTGTCGAACACATGCTACTCCACTAACAAGACTAACAAGACTGGTCCAGTTCAAAAATGTTCCACCACTCTTTGTAATATATCCTTCAGTCAGTTCTCTATCCAAATACAAATACTGTTCCAGGACAAAATTCCTTAATTTAACCAGTAACCTTTTGTGTGTACTGTACCAAATGCTGTTGCCTTCAGTTACTAAATAAGAGCCCCTTGGTCCAAAAAATGTTATTGAAAAAAGGCTTAAGTATCTTACTATTAATCAATGAAAAAAATATTATTCAATATTAGAATCGGTGATGTCACCATGTAGACATCAGTTTCCTACTGCATTGTTCCCTATTACACTAAAGGGTGTAAGTAGGGAACAAGGAATTGCAGGCTAACTACACCTGAATGGTTAAAAGTTGGACATTTTTATAGATATGTCTCATTTTGGTTTTAAAGAAATATCATTGACCTTCTCTTCTTTGCCCTCTTTAATTATTTCCTCCAGCCTTCAAAGCAATCTGAATCATTTTTGACCTTTACAATTTTTAGTCCCACACTTCCTGTTTATTATAATAGCACATTATTGCATCTTTGTACAGGTATTTTTTGTAATGTAATTTGGTTGGACTATCAAGTCTATTTTAGGAAAAAGGAGTCGCCGCCGAAGGGGAGAGGAGAGCTCACCATCCCTTCACCGCTAAGTCCGGACTGCAAAGCCGCTCTGGCTGCGGCAACAATCGGGTAATCAGAATCAGCCGCGTCTCCCTACAAGTCATGTTTTAACTTGAAGCAATAAAGATTTATGTTTTAAATTCGTTTCCACCGTGGATCTCTCTCACCGAACCCGGATCCTGTACATGCGCTGTCTTCTGATTATCAAGTCTATTTTGTAAGGGTTAGTGCTCTTTCAATATAATGCCATAGGAAAAAAATGCAGCTCTGCTTATATACAATGAGGTCATGGGACAACATGAGAGTTTTTTTAGCCTTGTAATGACCATCAATAGCTTAAGTAAAAGTTGCTGCAGCTGAATTTATCTTCCAGTTATATTTAATGATGAGTGGGGCAAGCTTTCATGAAAAAACTGTCACTGTGATTACTGCTGTCCTTAAAATCAAAAATCACTGCACTGACTTTCAAAAGGGTCTCATCTGCTAGCAAGCTGAAAAAATATGGTTAATAATTGCTGGGACAAAGCATTGATTAACAAGATGCATGCAAACCATCAGCCTGACATATGTTGGCTACCAACGCTGTTCAGCAAGACCTTTCCCCTTCAGGACCACCTCAGTTTGCAAATGATCAGGTTTCCAAAGAAAAGATCTAATCGTAAAAGAAAGCCATGTGAGCTCCATATACATTAGCTTTTCTGAGTTAAAGGAACTCTAGCATGGCTCTGGCACTCTTCAATGAATTGCAGTTTAAAAACAAGCAAAAAATGCTATGTTCTATCTTGTTTGGGAATTGCTTCGTTAAAAACTACGCACAAATACATTGTACATGTGCATCGGTATGGATTTGCCTTAACCTGTGAAAAAAGAATACCCAAGAGAAATGATCTGCATGAAACCCTGCTGTATTTGAAAATTTTTCAAAATGTACATTATATACTGCCTTAGCTTTCTGAGCTTTTCTTTTTTGACTCTGCCAAAGAGTTGCCACCTATAATAACCTTCACTCTTTCTCAGTTAAATGAAAATGGCTTTAACAGCTTTTTTTAACAGTTTTTTCTTTTTGAGGTACAAGGGGTCATTAACTATTGTCCTTAATACAAGACCATAGTGCTTTTGCATTGAGGGCAATACCCTAAGCTATAAATTTGCTCTGCGACTATACAGTTTGTGCTCAATTCTATGAATGAAAAATGTTGCTGGCTGAGGTGCAACATCAGAATTAATTCAACCTGTTTTTGTACCTTCCTACCATAATAAGAAATAAGGCCAAAAATCAAAATTTTCAAAATTATATTTTACCATATCCTATGGTTTTACATATTAAGGAAAACATAATTGGGCATACTATTCAAAATTATTTTTAATAGAATTATTGTGAAGACATTAGATATACTGTCTCAACACTATACAGGTATGGGACCTGTTATCCAGAATGCTTGGGACCTGGGGCTTTCCAGATAAGGGATCTTTCTGTAATTTGGATCATCATACTTTAAGGGGCAAATTTACTAAGGGCCAAATTTTTTAAGTGAAAAAACTTCTAAATTCAACCCTCAAAGTATTTTTAGATTGAAAATGGACCTATTTCGATCGAATAGGGCCATTTTCGATCGAATATAAAATTGTTCGAATCATTCGAAAAGTTCAATTTGATGGAATGATTCTCCACAAAACCCTTCGAATTCTTGGAACTTAGAACATTTTTCAGGACAGGTTCTATGAGGTCCCCCATAGGCTAAAATGGGAATTTGGCAGCTTTAAGCTGGTGAATACTTGAAAGATTTTTAAAGGGCAAATACTTCAAAATGTTTATTTTTTTGGGCTATTCAATAGTTGAAGTAGCCAAAAATTACTTCAAAATTCAAATTTTAAAAATGTAAATTTTATCCGAATTTTCAATTTGGCCCTTAGTAAATCTCCCCCTAAGTCTCTTAAAAATAATTTAAACATTAAATAAACCCAATAGGATTGTTTTGCTTCCAATAAAAATAATTATATCTCAGTTTGGATCAAGTACACTGTGGTGTTTGTACAAATGGCCAGAGGTCACTGTGAACATGAGTTATGTTGTTTATACACAGTACGGTTTATACTGTTTAAGAAGGATAGAGTTTATGTTACTGTTGTGAAATGGCTGTATGAACCTGCTAATAAAGCCCGGTTATTCTCTGCTCATCCTTGGCTATCAAAACACAACAAATTGGTGACCTGATGTCTCTTCTACCTCTGCAGCAGCCTGCAACTTTTCTTCCGAACCCTGGTGAGCCTACCATACCTTTTACTGTTTCGATCCGTATGTTTGAAACTCACATTATTGCTGCTGACCAAGGGGAGATTTCTGCTACTAGAAAGCGTGCTTTACTTATTCATTTCCTTGGAGGGACAGCATACTGTATATTCTAAACATTACCAGCACCTGATGAAACTTATGAAACTGCTGTTAGTGTTATGTAGGGATGTGAAAATTAGACACCCTCGCATATTTCTAACAGGCAAATTCCTAATAATATGGGCGCCTAATGGGTCCTTATGGGGACCTTGTGCTTATGTAACCCCTGTAGTTCTCACAGTGTGTGGTCAGTGTTCATTGCTTTTTAGCCCAACCTTGCAGGCTGGAAGGGAATGGGCATGATCCCGAGATGCAAAGGCCCTAGTAAAGTACAGCTATACAGATATACTGTCATATATCACTCTAGGAGTGACAGAAACATAGCTAGTTGAGCAGCTCACGCTCCAACAGGAGAAATAGAGGGATTAAGATCCTGGGTATTAATAACCCAGAAGTAGGGACTAAGAGTACAGACCTAGGCATAGGGTTTCCCCTCTGGTTGCACTTAGGGCTAAGGCTGAAACCTGGTGCGTACCTTTCCACATTCAAAGCTCAACTATTGCTGACATGACCCCTTGCCTGAAGGGATACAGCCCATGTGTGGTGCTGTGAGTATATGCTCCTTTATGCTGCGTGCTCTGTACTTATGCCATGTAACTGTATAAGCAATGCTCTTTACTCCAATGTGGTGATTGTTCTATTGCTCTGCTGTTCAATAAATGCTGTTTTGGTTAAGCATAAAGAATCACTGGCGCCCAACTTATTGTGTGATTTCAACCTGGTTACAGTTCAACTATATCCTTCCTCCACCCCGTTACAAGGGTTCATCCCATTCGTGGTGTAATACCATTTGAAAGTAGCTATAACTGATTCCTGTCACAGCAGTTTACTATAGCGCTACAGTTATAAAGAAATTTTCGTGCCAAGACTAAATGTGGTTGCTGAAAGATATAAATTCTGTCAAAGTGGACAGCGTAATGACAAATCCACAGAACAATTTGTAGCAGCTTTGAGAGAGCTGGTTGTTACCTGTGAGTTTGGGAATCTAACAGATGAATGCTAACAGATCAAATAGTGGGAAAAAACAAACAATGCATTGCATTAGAGCAGTTTTCCCCAACCAATAACTTGTGAGTAACATGTTGCTCTCCAGCCCCTTAGATGTTGCTCCCAGTGGCCTCGAAGCAGATGCTTATTTTTAAATTCCTGACTTAAAGGCAAGTTTTGGTTGTATAACAAACATGTACACAGCCAAACAGACCCTCATGTAGGTTGCCAGTCCACACAGAGGCTACCAAATGGCCAATCACAACCATTATTTGACACCGCTAGGGACCTTTTTCATGCTTGTGTTGCTCTCCAACTCTTTTTATACTTGAATGTGGCTCACGGAACAAAAAGGTTGGGGACCCCTGCATTAGAGAGAGACTGTTCCTAGAGCAAGATTTAACCCTTGAAAGGGCTATTACAGTTGCTAGCCAAATTGAAACAGAGGTGGCAGAGGCATCCTAATTGGATGATATAATTTTCTACGCTGCAACTATGGATCTTCATGACAAGTACCTAGAAAAGGTTCTGAAATGCATTAATTCTGCAGGTCTGAAACTGAACCTTTCCAAATGCCACTTCAGACAAACTCAGCTGTCATTTCTGGGTCATATAATTTCACAAGAGGAATTACTGCCAGACCCTGACCATGGCAAGGCTGTTACACAAGCACCTACTCCATCTGATTTACATGGTATTCTAAGTTTATTCCAAACTATGCTTCAGATGTGGAACCACTTGGAGCACTACTACGTGGAACTTCAAGTCTGGTTTGGTCAGAGATGGCTCAAAATAGCTTTGAAATAGTGAAACACTTAATTGTAAACAGTCCAGCACTAGCTTTATTTGATCCTGCACTACCCACTATGGTTACTACAGACACTTCAGACTATAGCGTTGGTGCAGTTCTCACACAGATGCATGCTGATCATTCAGAAAAAACTGTTGAATTTGCATCCAGAACACTTACAGATCGTAAGTATTCCACTGTTGAAAAAGAATCTCTAGCATGTGTTTGGGCAACAGAAAAATGAAGTAGAAAATTTACCTTATGCAGGGATCATATCCCGTTAACTACACTGCTTACAACAAAGGGACTAGGAAGAGCTGGGATGCATATACAGTAGCTAGATGGTCAGCAAGGTTACTGAATTTCAACTACAAAATGCAATACAAACCAGGTTTGAAAAACATTACTGCTGATTGTCAAGCAATCTCTTAAAACGCACTTATTTAACTACCCAATGCAGTACCACATCTCTCACTCACTTAACTCTGATCTTGCCCACTCCCACACCTTGTGTATCATTCCCTTCTCTTTAGATTGTAATTCATCTGATTTAGTTGTATAATCACATTCACTTTACAGCGCTACAAAATAAGTTGGTGCTATAGAAATAAATTTTAACAATAATAATAATGTTTGTCACGTTTACCTTTACCTGCAGGTTCTGATACACTGGATGACGTAGAAATTGTAGCATTTACTGATTTACGATCATCTACAGTTACAGCTGCTGATTTTAAGCAAGCTTGCCTCACATGTTCAATCCAAGTAAAACAATGGGACATCTTACAAAGCAAATGGCCAAATGCTGAGAAGAAACGCAGTCCTGATCTTCAACCTTTCTACAGGATTAGACATGAACTGTCATTAGTAAATAGCTATGTTGTCCATGGAACTCACCGCTTAATGGTACTGACCTTGTGAGAAAAGCACATACAACTGGCACATGAGAATCATCAAGGAATTGTACGTACAAAACAAAGAATACGAGAACTATACTGGTGGCCAGCAATGGATTAGGATGTGGTAACTGCCATTCATTCTTGTTTTACTTGACAAAACAGCTATCACACATACACCTCCAATTCAGCCAGTACAATTTCCTGATTCAGCATGGGAAAAACTTGCTATTGATATTGGGTCCTTTTGCAGATGCTCCTATAGACTGCAGATTTGTTATAACCTTGATAGACTATTACAGTAAATGGCCTGAAATTGCATTTGTTTCTCATAAAACATCAGCTACAGTAATAGCATTACTGTTTAGAGTCTTCAGCAGAGGAGGTAATCCAAAGGATTTAATATCACTCAAAAGACCACAGTTTGTCTCATCTGAGTTTGAATTCTTTCTGAGAGAGAGGAGTATTGCGCATAGGAAATCTTTAGTGTATTGCCCACAAGCAAATGAAGAAATTGAGTGATTCAACCGAAGTCTGAAAGAAGCACTACAGACAGCAAATCTTACTGAGAAATCTTGGAAATTATTTACAACAGAGTTCCTACATAACTACAGAGCAACATGCCATGTAACAACCCAATCATCTCCAGCTGAATTATTGCATGTCAGACAGATGCGCACTAAGTTACATGTTGCAGACATCAAACTTTCATTAAATACTGTTCATACAAAATCATCTACTGCGGACATTGTCAAACGTCAACAAGCCAAATGCAAAGCTTATACTGGCAGAAAACTTAGTGCAAGAGAAGTGCACTTTCAGCCTGGATCTTTGGTCATAATTAAGAAACCAGGAATACTGAAACAAGGACAACCTGAATTTACTACACCACTTAAAATGAGACGCCAGCAAGGACCATACACATTTGAACTGTCTGATGGAGGCATATGCAATACAAGTCATCTTGCTCCTGCTAGATACGACTTTGGAGAAAATTAGGAATTTCCAGATCGAATGAAACAAGATTCATATCATTTATATTCTGTAATTAAAGTTAATTTTGCTTGACTATTGTGATAAAATAGGATTTTGAATAATTTTTTTGGGTGACAGGTCCCCTTTAAAATACGTACTGTGTCATTGTTCTTGTTTATTACATTTGCCCAACTGCTTTCCTACAATAGGGGGGATATGTGGTGTTTATACAAATGACCTGCAGAGGTCACTGTGCCCATGAGTTATGCTGTGTATACACAGTACTGTCCATACCGTTTAAGAAGGATATGTTAATGTTATCTTACTGTTGTGTAATGGCTGCATCAACCTGCTAATAAAGCCCTGTTATACTCTGCTCATCCTCAGCTATCAAAACACAACATAAACAGTGCTGTTTTATTATTAAAGAGAAAAAAGGAAATCTTTTCTAAAAATGTATTGATAAAAATGGAGTCTATGGGAGATAGCATTCCCTTAATTCAGAAATGTACAACATTTCTATTGCAGATAAATAGTAAGTAAGAGTCCTTCATTCAGGCAATGCATGTTGAAATGGTTGCAGCAAGAGATCACTTACATGCATCTGATAATGAAACTGCAACACTTATATGGCAGTGGATGTCTAACATTTTTGGTTTAAAGGGCACCTATGCCCCAAAAAATTTGCCATAAACCGAAGGTGTGGGCTGATAGAGGCCACATTTCGTTTTGGGGTTCCCGGTGCGAGCCGCCATGTCTTCTGAAGCGCATGTGCAGTATGCGCGTGTGACGAAACACACTTTCGGGGCATGCGCTTCAGAAGACATAACGAGTAAACCAGTGCCTGCAGGGGGAATTTTTTAAAAAAAAAGTACTAGAACCCCCAAACCGGAATGCGGGCTCTATCAGCTCACACCTTTGGTTTGGGGTAAATTTTTTGGGGCATAGGTGCCCTTTAAGCCAAGTAGGTCTAACCCTTAGCACATAACAAGGTTACAGATATACTATATATATGTATCCAAAACTGTGTATTATATATATAAGACACAATTATTTACCCTTAGTTCAGAAAGGTTAGCAACCCAGCTGCCTGTTAGGTCTTTGTCTTCTTATCTTTGAGATTGAAAGAGATAAAACATCAAGCTTTTAAAATAAATATATTAAATATTATTGGACAGAAAATAGCATATCGCATTGTAGGAAAAAATGCACAGTGTAACCAAATATCTGTTAATAGGCAGAAATTATTTGGTCTGTTCCATTTTGTTGCATTTTTATACAAAATTGATTACCCTAACACTCCCATTATATAGCCTTAAGGGAAAAAAACAGATTGAAAGGAAAATGTCTGTATTTAGTAAAAAGAGACACTTTACAGAGACAGTTACATGGTTTGCACAAAGTATGTATAAGCTGATGCGCCCCACAAAGGCAGTGTCCATGCATCAGTCCTAACTAAGTGAAGAAAAGTATTTTCTTTGGGTGGAGAAAGATCATGGGGCAAATGCACTAAAGAGTGCAGGTGTAAACTCGCTCAGACAATGCTAATTCACTAATTTGCGAAGTTTTGTCCAGGGCACAGGACGCTGACGAATTTTCTCTAGCGTTACTTTGGCAGAGTGAGCAAATCAAAGCGAAGCTGGCCTAGTGTTCAATTCTACCTAGCGCAACTTGGCTAGAGTTCTTGCGCTCAGTCTAATATGCATGCATATGCATATGGCGGGCGATTTAAAGTGGAATGGAGCTATTTATGTCACATGGTGCATCTAATACATTACATTTACACTGATAACTAGACATGCTAAAGCAGTGATCCCCAACCAGTAGCTCGTGAGCAAAATGTTGCTCTCCAACCCCTTGGATATTGCACACAGTGTCCTCAAAGCAGGTGCTTATTTTTGAATTCCAGGCTTTTTGGTTGCATAAAAACCAGGTGTACTGCCAAACAGAGGGGCAGATTCACTAATGCGCGAAGCATATAACGTTAGCGCAAATTCGCCAGCGTGACGTCAAATCGTAACTTCGCAAATTCACTAACACCGTCTCTGGCGAATTTACGGTAGCGAAGTAGATAGACTTGCGCAACTTCACACCCTTACACCAGGCGAAGTTGCGCACTGGCGAAGGATCGCAATTACGCAAATTCACTAAGATCAACTTTTTGCTGTTCATTAGCACTTACGCTAGACGTCACTTCGGCAAGTCCCAAAAAACGCTGTGACGTGTTTTACCATTGTGGGTGATAGTCTGAAAAACATTGGTTTTTTTGGAGGGGTTACCCTCCTTCCCCCCTACATTTCCTGACATATGGCAACACTACTATATAGGGGGCACATGTAGGGCAATAGGACAACTTTATTTTTTTTGATTAAAGGTTTCCTGGGCATGTGTAGTGGCTGTAACATACACTTATATTATATTTTGTAATTCGCGCCATATGCAAATTAGGCTTCACTAGCGTAATTGTGCTATGCCTAGCGAAGTAATACTAGCGTAAATACATTACCTTTCGCCGACCAGAGCGTATATTCGCACTTTAGTGAATTTGCGTAGCGCAGGCGAAAGTTCGCCTGGCGAACGCTTGCGAAGCCTGCGCTAGTGATTTTTTGGATCTTAGTGAATGTCCCACAGAGTCTCAATATAGGTTGACAAACCACATAGGGGCTACCAAAAGGCCAATCACAATACTTATTTAGCAGCCCAAAAATGTTATTCATGCTTGTGTTGCTCCCCAACTCCTTCTACTTCTGAATGTTGCTTCCGGGTTCAAAAGGTTGGGGATCCCTGTGCTAAGGGAACCTTAATAAATTCAATAGAGTTGTTTTAATGCCCTATACTTAAGCCCACAGTTAAATAATGTGCCATATGGTAGAAAATGTATGGGGGAAACCGGGTGCCAAATTTTTTTTATGCCTTTTGCCTCATTAGTAAAAGGGAAAGCAGGGGGGAGGCATGTCCAATTGGCCCTTATCTGCACCATATCACCCTGAACTCTCACTAAGCACATCACCACAGTTTAAGACCAGGACTGTGCCGCTTTACAACCTGGCCTGCGCCAAGTTATTATGTCCCGTTGGGCCCCAGACCTGTATGTTTATAATGATTAATTTTTGGAGTATTTTATTATAGAGGTTCACTTGAAAAGACTGTAACCCTGAGAGGATGCCAAGCTGGTGAAACATCTAGTAATGGTACTATTAATTTTTAGACTAATGGCATTATCTAATAAAAGACACTGACCAGGAGCAGTAACTAATAACAACAAATTCACAGGCTGCATTTACTGATCAACTGAAAGCAAATATTGCTTATTGGTTGCTATGGGTAACTGCTCTTGGGCAAACGTAGAGTCTTTTATTACATACGGGGGTTACTATGTCTTACTGAAGTATAAATAGGCTTAGACAGCAACCTCATTGACTTTGACTGTGCTTCCAGGCCCTGCTAGGCCCTATTGTCATCAATATAAAGGATATGGTAGAAGGTATTTGGCTTACTGGGTGAGTATAGCACCAGTTATTTTTTCAAGTAGATCCAGTCACAGGAGTCCAGACCCTATATTAACCAACCTATGGTTAAATGTTAAAGGGATGCTGTCTTGGGAATATTTTTATTTTTCAAAAAGCATTAGTTAATAGTACTGCTCCAGCAGACTTCTGCACTAAAATCCATTTTTCAAAAGAGCAAATTTATATTTAATTTTAAAATCTGACATGGGGCTAGACATATTGTCAGATTCCCAGCTGCCCCCAGTCATGTGACTTGTGCTCTGATAAACTTCAGTCACTCTTTACTGCTGTAATACAAGTTGAATCACCCCCTCCCCCCAGCAGCCTAACAACAGAACAATGAGAAGGTAACCAGATAGCAGCTCCCTAACACAGCTGCCAGGTAGATTTAAGAACAACACTCAATAGTAAAATCCAGGCCCCACTGTCACACATTCACTTACATTGAGTAGGAGAAACAACAGGCTGTCAAAAAGTGGTTCCATAGTGCAGCACTGGCTCTTTTTTCCCGGTTCAGGAATTACATTTTATGTGGCAGAGTAAATTATTTGCAGTGGAAACAGTATAATTTAGAAATAAAAACCACATCATAAAAATCATGACAGAAGCATTTTAAACACAAGACTACAAGTGTTACTTATAAACTGAGAATACTTTCTTTTTAATGTGACAACATTCTTATTAGTTTACTGTATACTAACATTAAATACAATTTTGGCTTCTTGTTTCATGCAATGGCCCTCAGAAATGTGTTAATTATTAATAGTGTAGCAAAGTTGCGTTACAAATAATATTATAAGCCATTACTTAAGGCTACTTTTGGGTCCAAAGTGACTGTGCTATATTTATCATCGGAAAATGTCCTGTTGGTTTTTCTGTGGAATGTTTCTAATAAGTTGAATCAATCTCTTTTCCCCTAGAATTGCTCAAGTGCAGTGCGGATAAATAATGGCTCATTAATGTCTCTCTTTTTTCCTACCTTCCTCACCATAATGGTACATTTTTACTTGAGGGTATAGCGACAGCTACAGTAAAATTTTATGTAGTAGGCAATGCTGTATATGTAACATGAGGGACAGCATCTGGCATCACAGCATATTTCATGACAAGTGTGGCACATTCCTTTCCATCAAACAAAGAGGAAATGCATTTGCTGCCATTAAGATGATGACTCCTACAGAATTAAATCTAGAAATATAGCTGCCATTATTTTTTGTGCAACTGTAATAGAGTTTTCTGTGTGTGATGTATTTATCTCCAGTCTTTTAGTATCAATAAATGCAAAATTCCTAAAACATCAACACATAAAGTGATCAGTTTGTATTGTTGCTGTTGTTAATCTGGGAAAGATTTTTGTATGATAGAAGTCTTCACACACATTATTCAGGAGGGGGGGGTAAAAAGTATCTAGAACTATATTTTACTGATTTTTATTAAAGAGAAAGTTATTCTTTATGATCTAACTATTTCTCTCTATATATTATATATAGAATCTTCTACATATAATCCATTTAGAAGATTTAAAATGTTATATATGATATTACAGTTATTTATATATATAAAACCCATAACCAGAAAGCTCCCATAGACCATCTCCCATAGAGTCCATTATGAGCAAATAATTCCAATTCTTAAAAGCGATCTCCCTTTTCTCTGTAATATTAATTAAACTGTACCTTGTACTTTGAGAAAACACTCTATTTACACGTATTTTAGGTATGCAGATCCAAATTATGAAAAAAATCCCTTATCTGAAAAACTCCAAGCCCTAAGCAGGTTTTAATTCATCCAAATCATGTAGTAGAAGTAAATCTAGAGCAACTGCACTTGAGTTTTTATTGAACTACTGATCTGGGCAACTTCTAAAGTTCTACTAGATATCCAAGTCTCAAACATTCCAGAAGAAATATCCCAAAATCTGTGTGTATATAATGTAGGTCTGGATTTTGTTTGATTCTGTGATCTGTCTTGGTAGCTATAGATATACAGGGGGGTGTTATGGGCATCTTGCATCAGTATGAAAACATATTTCCTGAGCTTTGATCTTGCTTTCTTGCTCTCTCACCAGTCATGGGATAAAAACTAGAAAAATAATTTGTTGTGCTATTTTAATGTTTATTCCTTTCAATGTGCTAGCTAATACAGTATGTGCCTTCAGTGTACAAAACCATACTAGAAAATACCAGATCATTTGGGAAGGTATGTGAAAATGAGCATAACACACCTGTAGTATTCATGATCAATATATATTATTCTCTACCCTTTCTTGTAAATCATAATTTGCTTATTCTGTCTATATTTTATGAATTTTGAAAAGAGGAATCCCAGTTCGATTGTGTCCCTTGCACTTCTGTTAGGCTCAGCATTTTTAATGTGCAACTTCACTGGAGGTAACCATTAGCTTAAATTACTTCTACTCCCACAATTTCTCTGAAGTATCAAAGAGGTGGGATGAAGTGCAAGATTAAAATGGTTTTAATCTGCACTGTATCATACATCAGCTGATAGAATCTAGGGCTAAAACACATTTCTAACATCCTATTTATTGATCTTATGTGGACTACAAAAATGTATATTGTTCTTTTGAGAAAGAAGAGCAACTTCACAGACATTACACTATAAAGATAAATTACAGGATAGTTTAATTACCCCCCCTGGGATGCATCTTGCAAGTAATTATTAAACTGAAACAGCATCGTGCCAGGAACCATACAATACCTCACTTCTTCTGCTTTTAGAATATTGCAGCCAGCAACATTTTGGACCCTTAGGAAAACACTTTTGGCAGAATTTACATTCCCATTTCTAATTAATGAATTAATGAATTCATGAATTAATGAATGAATTAATAAATTAATTAATTGATTGATTAGTTCATTAATTCATATATGAGCTACTTATGTAGCTAAAATACATTTCAAAATTGTCAAAATGAAAATATACCTACTGTAATAATAGCAGAAAGTCTGTTTCCCTAGGATAATGTTGGTAAAGTTCAGTATTTCTCGAACATCAATGGCTGATTTTATTTGCTGCTTTGCAAATTTCTGTGAATATTTTTTTTTCCAGATTTATCTATTTAGTTTTCCTTCCTGTGTTAGTATAAGCCTATCAAATGAATACTGGAGGAGATTTTGTAGGAAGACGTGCTGTGCAATATTATTCTTTTCTTTAGAAAAAGGCAGCAGCTGTGAATATCAGTGCTGTGAGAATGGTAAAATACTGATAAACTTTACAAAAGGTCACATCCAATACCATCCTTCATGAAAAAGTGGGTATTTGGATAAGCTTCTAAACTTTTATAATGTGGACTTCAATCTAGCAAATGTATTTTCTAGCTTTCAGAACATATAATGTACAGCAGCATACTATACATTATTAACTTGACTAGAATATGCTATTGTGCCACATGTAGTGCATGCCGTGGTGCAGGAGCCAGAAAGCATAAAAACTTTGGTGAAAGAACAGAATATTTTTTTAATTATTTTTCATGTGAGTATAGAATAAATTGTATGACTATAAAAAATCAGTCTAAGAAAATGCAATTATTAGCCAAATTATTTGACTATTTACAGTTGGCAGGGGCATTAGGTAACTAGACACTCCCCCTTACATGTGATGCAAGGGGGAGTGGAATAGCAGGACACAGATTAATTTGTATGACCTCCTGTTAGTAGGAACTGGGCCAATACTATAATAAACATAACTTCTTAAAGGAATAAAGTGGAGAAATTATATTACATTCCTTGGTTATGACCTGCCCCTGCACAGATATTCTGATCTGGTAAACTGAGTGCCAATCCTAGGCATGTTGTTGTCCTGTTGTCCTTTGAAAGTTAATACATTTCAGCTTGTTATAATGAGGGAAGATCAGTTTGGTGAAGCTGCTTAGCAGATAAAAGTCCAGGTACCATTAACAGAGAAATTCATTATTTATTATATTACAGGTACTTGGGACCTGGGGTTTTCAGGATAAGGGATCTTACTGTAATTTGAATCTCCATACTTTCAGCCTGCTAATAAATGTATTTAAATATTAATTAAACCCAGTGAGATTGTTTTACAGATAATAAGGATTAATGGTATCTTAGTTGGGATCAAGTACACGCTACAGTTTTATTATTACAGATAAAAAGAAAGTATGTTTTAATATTGTGAATTATTTGATTAAAATGTCATCTATGGGAAATTACCTTCCCGTAAATTGGAGCTTTCTTGATCACAGGTTTTCCAGATAACAGATCCCATACCTGTATTTTCTAAATGATTTTCAAGGGGAAATTCTAGGGTACATTTACTTATACTTACTTGCAACACAGTGGCCAAAGTGCAATTTCAGTCACCAATTTCACCAAGTTTTCTTATTGCAGCATTTTTTCCATTCCAACATGGGAAAAATGTCTTCATAATGCCAACATCATTACATCAAAACTGATGCAGTTGTGCTTAAATTTTTGATATGAATATGACAAATTTGCATTGAAAAGTCGAGGTGGCATCAATTCCAGCAGTTGGGTGAGAGTCAATTTCAGAGCTTGTGACTCATTGCTTCTGTTTTGAAAGGGGCTTGCGTGTACAGTGTGATGAGCAATTATTGTTAGCGTTCCCGGAAAAAGAGATTGTTCTCAAGTTTTTTGAACGACTTTCAGCTCTGAATTGCGACTATCCTCCTGGATCTTCAGTTACCGGTTCCCACTCCTGTACTTAGATTGTGTGAATTGATTATACCTTGACTTTAGCTCGGTTTCTGGATTACAATTTCTCCTTGCTCCTTGTCGGCTTTGTTTCTTGGTCAGATTTCCTGCCAATTACCTGGTTTCTCCTGCAATTTGTATTT
This sequence comes from Xenopus borealis, assembly GCA_024363595.1. Lineage (NCBI taxonomy): Eukaryota > Metazoa > Chordata > Amphibia > Anura > Pipidae > Xenopus > Xenopus borealis. The sequence goes on from CM044433.1 coordinate 14,502,731, forward strand.
ATCTGCCTGGTATATTCCTGCTGGTTGTTTCCCTGCAAAAGTTATTAACCCCTGTTGGACTGTGTTCACTTTGCAAAACCCAGTACCAAAGATTGTTACTATTAACCCTTACTAGACTGTGATTACTTTCTCTGCAAACAAGGTTTATGGACTGTTGACGTTAACTCTTGCTGGTCATGCTCATGCTTTCTGCAAAACTCTGTACAAACTGTTGCTGTTGAACTTGCTAGCTGTACTGGGTTTTTTTGGCTTTGAGGAATGTATTAATGAACAACAAATAGGCAGTCAAGCAACAGTGGGAGTGATGGTGAGGCACATCAAGCAGGTGTCTGCAAACAAGACTACCTATTAGTTGTTCATTGGAAGGTAGGCGGGACTAGCAGGAGTTCCAGGCAGGCCAAGAATAAGAGACGGCTTCTTGCCGTGAAGGTTTTGCGTACTGCTGAAGCATGAGCAGGTATGTGGGGGCAACTGAAAAACGGCTAATAAAAAATAATTAAAATTAAAAAAAAAAATTTTGACCATACATCCCCTTTAATGGGGAAAATTGCTCTGAAATTAGAACAGGAGATAGGAGGAAGCAGCAGTGTATGGAAGGGCAAATGACTGACTAACCAAGTGGAATTGGGTATGAAAATAACCCCTACTATATCTCTATATAAACTTTACAACAATGCATAAATAATTATCTTTAGTTTAGTTATGTGGATACAATGCCCGATTGTAATCATTATGCAGAGAACTTTGGTTATTCAACCAAAATATACAATTTTTTTTGCAACAGGAAATCTTTTTAATAAATACATATAAAAGCAAATGTTAAATGCAGGCCCAGATTTGTGGCGAGACTCATGCTTAAATGTGCCAGGGGAGTGCACTCGAGAGGATGCTGGCACTAGGACCCAGTGGGCCTAGGGGTGCCCAAGCACAGAATTGGGCCTGTTTAAATGCAATATTTTAAAGTAGAGGGAGAGCTTACTTATTTTTAATAAAAGGTGTGAAACTGTATAAATCTTTGCTTTCCAACATATTTGAGCCTTTATAGATTATTTGATTTAACAAAATGCTGGTCTGTTGGCCAGTGCATTTAATACCAGTGTATAGTGCTAAGGGGAAGTGCACCTTTACTTACCATACTCAAAAGAATGTTGGACAGAAGAAGAATGTGGGTGAGAAAAAAGAAACAATGTCTCTTCTGAATTGTTTTTTTTGACAATTGAAGTTACTCACTAAGGAATCTCTTTGACTGACGATGTCGCTATTATGCTTGAAAATACATCACATTTATAACACCGTTACAGAAAAAAAGAAAAAATATATCCTAATGTGCAGAAATCAGTGCCAGAGAGAGTGCTGAGTTCCTGCCGCTAGATCAATTTTTACATTTTTACAGTCCATTACTGGCAAATAAAGTAATGGTTTGTGACAATAAGTGAAGGAAATTGGAAATGCTTAATACACAGAATCATTTACATATTTCTCACACATATTGAAATGTATGATTTACCATTGGAATCATTGGTAATGTTTCCATTAAACTAATAAGATGTGTTCATGTGAAAATGTTTAACAATAAATGCTCCCTTGATTAAACTATTAGCGATCAGCTATAGCGTTTGGAATGCAAATTAAATGCTATGCAAAATTATTTTTATTTAGTTACTTATTTCACTGTAAATTCAACTCATTTTCATGTACAGCAATATGTTTCAATAAATCAAGATGAGCAATATGTATTTTTGAAGTCTATTTTTATTTTTAATGCAGAGAAAAACTGTAAATAATTATGGTATTAAATGAAATAAAAAAACCTTCATCCATGCATACTTTTTCTCCAAAATGCACCATTATTGTTTTCACCTTTTCATGTTTATAGATTTGTAGTTGATATTTCCTTACTTCCTTCTTACTTAGGTCACAATCATTTATGAACCGTTCCTGTACAAGCCTACTTATGACTACTTCGCAACCTAAGCACAGCTTCCTCCAAACATGTGATATTATGGTTTTGAAGTCAGACTGATCATAACAAGGCTCAATACCCTGCTGTAACATCCTGCCTAGATCAGAACTAGTGGCCTGGCCTGAGTTTGTTGCACAATTGTATGGTTATTATCTGGTTCTAACCTAGCATGCCTTATTATATCCAGCTCTGTCCTTACAGATTCCTTCCCTGCAGTATATGTTTGGCTCCCTTGCCTGTTCCTGTGGGATTTACTGGATTTTCATGTGTTAAGACCTGGAGGCAGCAATAGTAGCCAAGGACCAAGCCCAAAGCCAGAGGTGGCTATTATAGACAGATGAACATGTCTAGACAGGAATCCAGAAACTCTCTTGGAGTTTGGATTTACCATACTTGACATCTACAGCACCTACTTTATGTGCCACTTACCTGACATTTTACCCAAACATTACTTTGTATTTCGATGTAGAAATTATTATTAGAATTACAGTATCTGCCTTTCCATTCAGTAGCCTGAAAAGTAAAATGGTATTCAAATGTAAGGGAGGCTAATGCAAAAAACAGAAAAGACCTTGATCACACAGTTGGCTAAACCAGCATAATGTTAACTATTTACATTTGTTATGAATTTTTTCCCCAGCTTAGACCCTCATCTATTCATCTAATCTACTCAGCCATAAACTTTTGTCATTAAAATTAACAGTATGTCATGTGGGCAATATGCACCTTATAAATTATATGAATTGTAAGGCAAAGAATAATTATTACCTTTATACTAAGGCCAATGGCAAAATCTGCATTTTGACCACAGTGGTCCTGTTAGGGAGAACTGCTACAATCAAATGAATAAATATGTAGAAATTGGTTGGATACATGACAATATGTTTGGTTTTTACACTGAGCCTACTACGTAGGCAACAACTTATATCTGTCATCTTAAACAGTTACACCCTGCCCTGTGCTTGTTAGGAAGAGCATCAGGTTTTGTGGTTTCAAACCCTTATCTGCGTGGTATTTAACTAATGCTTTTAACATATGCATGTCACATGACTGAAGGCACCTGAGAAACTGACAAAATGTCTTGCTCCATTTTAGATTTCAAAATAAAATTTGAAAAACCTGTTTGTTCTTTTGAAAAACAGATTTCAGTGCAGAAGTCTGCTTGAGCAGCACAATTAACTTATGGTCCTTTGAGGCCAGGTTCCAACATTCTTGTTATCAAGGGCCTATTTAAATCAGTGCCTTTCTTCCTCCTATATATAGATGGTTGAATCATTTCTGTGTTCTATCCCCTTGTGCCAGAGTCCTGCTTAACTTTTGTTCCAAATTCCCTGAGTTCCAGCTACCTTATCCTGCATACTCGATCTCCAGGTTTGACCCCAGGCCTATTTATTTGGCCTTGTATTGCTTGGGAACAACATGTTAACAACCAAAATGCTCCTACTTGCAAGTCTCACACCTATAATTACACCTGACAAATAGATCAGAACACAAGATCAGAGACTTTGTCTGAGAGGAAACCTGTTGGAAATTAAAAGCCTGACAATAGGAAAGCAAGCTGAACCCCATATGTGGCCCAAGACGGGTAAATAAATGTGCAAGGAGTATTCCAACAAGTACCAAGGTAGTTCTTGTGTAATAGTGACACCTGGTATTACTTAAACCATTGAGTACCATCAGCCCTGTGAAAAACACAAGACATGAGGTCTCATTTACTTATGTGGTTGTGGAATGCAAACCAGCACTAAATTGAACTCCTTAAAATGCCATACACTGAGCACTTGCATCTTTCCATAGTTAAGTGTAAATTGCCTTCTTACACTTAAGGTACATCTGACTTGAGCAGATGGTAAGTACAGGGTTCCAAAAGATATCTTCAGCCTATAGACTCCTTGGAAATAGCAAACAGGTAATGGGAGATCATGGGATGTGCATAAAGAAACTTAGGGTTTGCTAAGGGGAAATATGTAACGAACAGCATTGTAATTACTGTCAGAAGCAACTATTTACAATTCATACTGAGTGGGGTGCATTATGGACAAAACATGAATCTTTGCTCATGTTAGGGTTTCCGACTGAGAACCTTTTGCCAGCAAGCTTGCACGGAGCGCACCTGAATAGAATAGAGTTGCAACCACACCTCTGTGGTGCCGACGATAGAAGCAGGGAGCGGGTGTGCCCGCCACAGCACAGAAATAACCTTGTGGTGCTAACTGAATCGCAGGTTAGGGGGGAAGCTGAAGACGGGTCAGAGCCAAACAAAGGTCATACGCGGGAGTCAAGAAATACCGAAGTGTCTAACCAAAGGCAGGGACTGAAAGTGGAGTCAAATCTCGCCGAGTCTAATACACGATTGAAACTTTGTAACCCTTAGGAATAGCTAACAAGTAGCAACTTGTGTGCTCGTTTTAACGAATCATACTGGCAACTGGGCAGTGTAAGCCTCCCACTGCTGGTGGGCCAGTTCCAAATGTCACTTAAATCCCACACTGCTGGAGAATGTTTCCTAACAACTCATGTATTTTGGGCTGCACATCTTGCATCCCTTGGTACTGTATTTAAAGCCTCAGTTGCAATCTCATTAGAGTCAATAGGAAGTGACCTGTTGCAGCACCCTATGTGCCATTATCATTAGTATGCATGCACAGCTCTAGGAATCACTTTAGATAGCGAATACCTGACTGGCTATTTAGTATTCAGATTCCTCTTCTTGAATGCTTCAGTCATTACTGTCTACCTACTGTAAGCTGAACAGTATAAAAGCACATATAGAATCCATGCTTTCATAAATAAACTTCTTTACTGGAATAACATTTTAATTAGCATGAATCACTAAGTATATGCTTTATGAATTACTAGCTAATCAACAGACAATTTATTCAGACTAATTCCTTTGCATTTTTACCAGGTTGTACCTTGATGCATATTGACAAATTGCAACTGTTATAAATCACTTTGCCTTTCTAATTGCTGCTGACTCTCTTATTTTCATGCTATTTTACTCATCTTTTTAAATAATAGTGAAATCACAAAATATTAATAGTATTTTTAGGAAGTAATTAGCAAATTACCCATGGATCAGCTTGTGTTCTGATTATACAACTGGTCGTTGTAAACCTATGAGATGATTCATATGATGTGATTCACCAAGTCTTTTAATCAATTATGCACCACAGGGAATAATTCACTTATTTCCAATTTTGAGTTTGTATAATACTCAGCTAATGATAAAGGAGAGTTAATGTTCAGCAAAGAATCGGACTAAAATGCTATGCTTTTTACACCATTTAGCAGTAAGAATCTGTTCCTCTAAAGACACTCATAGAAGTAATTTCAGAGCACAGAGATTTGCAGCCATTTAAACAAATACAATACTGAGTTTGTCAGGGCTATTGCCAATTGATGGATTAAAGTATGCACTTATGCATCCCCCATCTTCCTCCTAGCTTAAGGACTGGTATAGAGTGCAGGCTGCAGCAGGACCTTAGTCTTACTCTATGAAGCTGCTCTCTGTACCTTGTGCCAAAGGGTATGGTCTTGCTCCTTTTTGCATTAAAGGAACCCTCAGGAATCCTGGAGGACTCCCCATTCAAATGGTGATAAACCTGTCCCTAATTGTGCTCACTTTGTCCAATAATGCTGCTTATAAATTATCACAAAGCAAAACCCACAGAACCTTTTAAGCACAATTGCATTTTGTTGCCTTATGCCTATTGATTTCAGATACATTTATTTATTTTGGGCAAAATGAACAGCAGAAAGTTAATTAAAAACAAAAAAATGTAAAACATAAAAAAAGAATATTAAACAAATGCTACAAATTGAGTTTGATGGTGGCAAAACATAACATAATAGAATCCACTAAAATATTGTGTTTCTGCACAGCTGTTAGCAAGCTGTAGGCAGATCTGAATTGTATTATTATGCACTGTGAACAAATAATTATTATTGAAATTCTTTTGCAACTATTTCACTTAAGCTTGAAATTATAAAAATATTGGAGAAATTGAAAAGTTTTGAAGTGGAGCTAGCCAAATAGGACATTGAAAGTATTCTGACATAGGAAAATATGTTGTTTTCAAAACATGTTAATTAATAGTGCTCCTCTAGCAGAATCCTGCGTTGAATCAAAAGTGCAAACAGATTTTTATAATTCATTCACTTGACATTGGGCTAGATCTGTTGTCAGTTTCCCAAGTGCCTTAAGTCATGTGACTTGTGCTCTGATAAACTCAGGGAAGGTTTGATTTTTACAGAGCCCATTGCCCTTGTCGTAATCCGATCATTCGGCCATAGGGCCAAACATTCGGATTACCCCTGATATAGCCCTGCCGTTCATCTTATAGTCTAAGGACAGCTTTATTGTGAAATCCCCCTCTCTCTCCCCCACCAGAAGCCTATCAACAGAAGAATGGGAAGGTAACCATACAACAGCACCCTGACAGATCATAACAGCTCCCTGGCATATATGAGAATAGCACTCAATAGTAAAAATCCCACTGTGACTCACATTAGTCACATTAAGTAGGAGAACAGTAGCTTAATGGAAAGCAGTTCCATTGTGAAGGCACAGGATCAGGCACAATGACATGAAATGGCTGCCTACACTCCAATATTACAACTAAAAGACAAACCCTTGGTTCAAGAATAACATTTTAAATTGTAGAGTTAATTATTTAAGGTGCAAAGAGATCAAGTGCACATTCAGGTCCTGCCGTAGTGTTAACGCTCGGTGCTAAAAGCCCAAGGGAGACGGCACTCCCAATAATTTGTGGAAAAGCAATTTAGGTTAGCACACAGAGCACACCTGAAGAAGGGGGACAGCTCCCAGAATGTTGTGACGCAATAAACGTACCAGGGGCTTGATCCCAGTTTTCACTTGCTCTGTGTGCTAGCCTGAATTGCTTTTCCAGAGTTGATTATTTGTAATGTAAACAGTGTCATTTACAGTAGATCACAGTCCCTTTACGACTGCTGTATATTGATTATATTTTCTTAAGTTACCACCATGCTAATTGTGGTGTACATTATATTCCTGCCTCTGCTGTTAATACATGTGCTCCCATCCCCATCTTTTTCTTACAACAACTGCTTCTGTCATATATTCAGAAGGATAGCTGGACACAAGGCCATTCTGTAGCTGAAGCCATGCTATCCTTTATTTATTAGAAAAGGCAAAAACATAAAACATAAAAATTACCAATATTTTGCATAGTTTATGGCTTGGAATAAAAGTATAAAGGTCAAAACTATACAAGAGTAAAGGTCAAGTTATGCATTTAAAATTGTTCATAAACATGTTTATAAAACTGTAAGGAGATTGTGATGGAATGCTTTCTTTGTATCTGGAAAATGCTGGTTAACTGTGGAATGACAAGGAATGTAGAATGAAAGATACCATGGAGGTTAATTTTTAATGATGTTTTATTCCTGGAAAGTTTTAATAAATGTGCTTAACTTTAAACTAAAGGTGTTCCCCAGTTTGAATTTTACTAAATAACCCTTTTTTTCTTTGCAACAAATATAGGAAAGGACAATATGTGTTGCTTTCTAATAAAACAATAGTATACAAATGCATTCTAACAAAACACTGTAAAGAAATTTAATTTATAACAGTGCCTGAGAACAATGTGTAACATTTAGTAAGATATAGCAGGTTTTTTAAATTTTGTGAAAATGTTTATAGTTGGAGTTACTTTTGAGTTGTTATTAAGAAGTCTTATCAAATGTCATATCTCCTTCTCTTATCATACAAAGCAGCAGTTCTTTCATGCTTAATGGCTGAGATATATGCTGTATAAAACAGAACAATTTGACTAGAGTGGCAAGATGGAGCAACGTAAGAAAACAATGCACAATTCAAACAGCATTTTCTTTGTGCAAACCCATAAAAGTATTTAGCAAAGAATCTGCAAGACGAAGGAAGTGTGTTTTACTTTTAATGCCAGTACACTATGTATGCAATACAATATCTTATTATAAAACCTGTCACCTTCAAGTAGTTTTTGAGTTTACAAAAAGTGCTGTGTTGTTTTGAAATTAAACCTGCAATTTAATAACTAAGGAACAATGTTATAATGCAAAAAGAATGTCCGTGGGGAGTGAGCCAGCAACTGGCAATTACAGGGCCATGACTAGGAAGTAATGAACCCAATGAGGATGCTAGGAATTATGGGTGTTGTAGTTTTCCCTGAGTTGCTGTGGGGATGGGTGGAGACATTAAATTAAAGGAGGAGGGAATTGAAGGGGTGTTCCCATTTTACCCTGGACAGCTCCTTTTGTATTGGTGTATTGAGTAGTGTCATAGTGGGAGGGATTCCCCTGGGGGAGGGAGCCAGTGATGGTAGTATCAAGTTTAGTGTATAACAGGGATTAGTCTTGGGGCCAAAGTTATGAAAGGGGCCCTGTGTAAAGGGTGTGAGTTAAAGAGGAAAGCTGTGACTAGGAGGGACAATAGGCAGGCGCCTCACTCGTGGGTACTATTGTTTGCAGCCACCATTAGATGTTATGAAAATGAATGATTAAATACTAGGCAACTAATTATTTACATTGCTCTACACTTAAAGATGATTTATGTTGGCCGTTACTTATGTCAATTTGTTAATAAACAAGCTACTGCCTTTCACCTAAAAGAACTCATATGGTTAGCTTTGTTGAGTATGCATACAGTATTCTGGATACAAACAATACATTGAATATGAGAACTGCTGATTGCAGAATTTGTCAGCAATTTGCAACCAACAGGAAATAATGTTTGGTTGAAGAAGCACAATATTCACCATTTATTTGTATACTGTATCTTTAAAACAAAAAATATAAATATAAAACCTGTTTGTTAAAAACACAGTACAGTTTGATTGTTTATAGAGGTGACAATTCCTCTTTAGCTTTATATTGTCTACTAATGTATCCAGATACATCCAGAAGCATGAGGGTAACTAAATACAATGTACATAATTAGTGATGGGCGAATCTACCCAGTTTTGCTTCGCTGAAAAATTTGCGAATTTCCAGCGAAATTCGCGAATCGGCGAAAAGAGTTGCAGCACGTTTTTGACGCGTCACGACTCATTTTTTTTGTCGAATTTTCCCCGGCATTTCGCGAATTTCTTCGCCAGCGGCGAATCGTGGGAGTTCTCCGCGAATTTGCCCCCGTCACTATACATAATCATTAAAATTCAATTATCATTTGGCAAAAGTTCTTATCTGGTAGTGATAATACTCATCAAATATCAAGTGCCTAAACAGCCTGGAATATGGACAGTGCAATTCTTAGCAAGTCTTAGAATGGTGCCAAAGAATTAGTGGTAGAGTATATGGGTGCTCAAAATTTGCTGTCAGTGATTTCCTGAACACAGTTCTCCGGTAACTCACCCCTCCTATGTAATACACATATTACCAGTAACACACAATTGGCAAATGTGTTCAAACCTTCACTTGCATCTGCATCAAACCTATTTTTTTGTTTTTAAAGATAGCATTGAAAATGTAGCGTAGCTCCGTTATAAAACCAGGGATTACACAGTTTGCTTCTCCAGCCTTAAATATATCTTTTTTTTATTATCAATAAAAGTTTCAATTATTTTTACTGCACCGTCATAACTATATCTCAAAATAGTTTCAGCTCACATAAGATACAAAATTATATGACTGAAATTTAAGATTACCAAATCTTGTACTGACAGCCTAAAATTAAGCCTGGAAGTTCTACAAATAACTGAATGTAAAAGGAACAAGTTCAAAACACAGCTACTTTACATAAAAGAATAAAATCCATCTTCTCTCCATGTGCTTGTTTACAGATAATTTTCTTACCTCTATGCATCTCTGCTAGAGATTGATGAGAAGCAACACACTAGAATCTTCAGATGAATTCACATACTGCATTATGACTATGAGAAGGTGTTTGCCTGGTGAAAAAATAGCATCTTCTAACATTTCTTTTTAAGCATTGGTGCTTTTAAAGTCAGGGAAATTTCTCAGTAAACTCTATTATCTGGTCATGCTTAGACATAAATTAAATTAAGGGGAAAAGCTTTGTTGTTAAAGGGGAACTATCACGGAAATGAAAATTTAATATAATCTTCCTCATACTGAAGTATGAAACTTTCTAAATACAATACATTAAAAATTCTGCATTGTTTCTGAAGTCAATTTTATATTCACTATTCCTCTCTCAGCATCTGTTTCTCTTGATTCTGTCTTCTTGTAGCAGTTGGGTGTCAGATGAATGATACAATATATGTCATAGGGGGCTCCCTTTCCTAGCAGATGTATTAGAGCTCACTTAAATAACTGATTCCAGTACAAACTAAAGTTATAAAAATAACTGCCTTTTGCACAAATTCTGTATGCAGAAAGACATGGTGATTTTAAAAGGGTGAGCTCTAATGCATCTTGTAGGCAAAAGGAGCCCGCTTATAAGATATATTGGATCTAACTTTAAATGATTATCTGACATCCAATTCCTGCAGGAAGACAAAATTAAGAAAATAGATGCTGAGAGAATGAGTGAAAATAACTTTATTATTTCAAAAATGGTACAACATTTTTAATTGATTGTACTGTATGTAAAAAGTTCTTAATTCTGAAGCATACATTAAATTTTCATTTTCACGATAGTTCCCCTTTAAAAAGTTGAATATTTCAGTACAAAGGATTAGGACTTGTGGGAAGCAATGATGTAAACTGGTCTGCTTGTACCTGCCAGAGAAATATTCAAGATGGGAAGGATAGGATTTCTCTAACAGACTACTTTTGCATAATATTCATAGGGGAGCATCATGGAGAGAATTTGTCATATTTGTCATAGCCTTGTGACCTGGAGAGTACTGGAAGGAAGTAGAGCATTATGATGCTAGGCAACAGGGTAGGACAAAACGAAGGGCCCTCCTGGCAGTCACTAGGGCCTCCTTCCAACCTCCAAACTCCAACCTCCCACCTCACGCATGTACAAAAGATGCCAATACATATGGAAACTGCTGATTGGGAGATGGGAGTAGCAGGTCTCGCCTCTTAGCATGTCTGACCCTGTTAGGAGAGTTTGCCCCTTCCCCTAGATAATAACTGACTTTGGTAAATGATAATGTTAAGGACTGATAGGCATGTTCACCTTATCTTTTGGGTTGAGGACTTGATGCAAAGCAGCATTTCTACCTGATGCTAACCGGAAGAAATTGTTATTTTTGTTTTCCAGCTATGTATACAAATGACTATCAAAGGACCCAAAAATTAGATTTTACTTGGTTGTATTGTTGTTAGGAGCGCTGCCAAGGCAGAGCAGAGGTTAATATTACTGTGGGCCAGCAGCCAATCCAATTCCATGGGAGGCCTTTTAAGGGCTGGGGTCACCTGACTCCGTAGCCTGATCAACGAGTTGTTTGAGAGTTGGTTGCTGTAACTTAGCGTTCTCTAGTTTAGCAACTTCAGTCTGATTGTGTTCTAAGTTAAACCGAGCGGTTTCTTTCCTTAGTTTGTTTAAGCGAATTGCTACATTTAAGTTGTCAGTTTATCTCGGCGCATGTTGTTACTGTGTCCGGTCGGTTAGCTCATTCCGGCTCTGTACCCGCTCCCCTAAGTGTCGCTCCCTGCTACTGGGATCCGAGTCGGACATTGCCTAACAGTTGCCTAACAATTGTTGAATTGGAAAAGGAAGAGATGGACTTTCCGCACACATGTATTGTAAAATCCAAAAGCTTTAGTGATCCATGTTAAAAGGCACACATCACATGTAGCTTGATGTGTTTTGGGGCGGATACACCCTTTATCATAAGCATAGAGGGAACAGTGAATGGGGAAACCATATATATACAATTGGTCTACCCTGGGGGAGAGTAGAGGACTTGATAAATGATGAAAAATTGGAGTAATTGGAAACTTCTGAATTAAAAAAGGCACATCCACTGCCCCCAGGCATATACCAAACTTAATCAACTCACTAAGCTCTGATTTAAATTTTTTGGTGGGGTTATCTGTTAACTCAATATAAGTGTTGACATGAGATAATTGTTGTGTAGCTTCCAGAATGTAATCGGTAGTCTTAAGAAATACCACAGACCCACCCTTGTCTGCTTGAAAATGTCCATAGAGGGACACCATGAATTAATAGGATAAGAATTACTAGCAGCTTTGAAACCCAGAGAAATCACGGTTGGAAGGTCCTGATCAATGGTTTTGCCTTCATTTTGTAGGTCCTCTAAGGTCTGAAGACAAACCAAATCAGAAAAGCTTGATAAATTGGTAATGTGCTGATTTGCATTCATTGGGTCACTTACACATTGTGGAGTATCCAATAGCAAAATACTGTTTAAAGCCTTGTCAGCTGTTACAACCTCTGCTAATAACATTCAGAAGTTTCATAAAAATGTTTCTGTAATTTCAATTTTCTTACCAATTGATTTGAAATTAAAATTCAAATCAAATTAAAAAATTTGAATTTTTAATTTAATTTTGGGCTTATTCGAATAGCCCAAAATTCTAATTGAATTGGTCAAATTCGACCCTTAGTAAATATGCCCCAAGCGTGCGGCTACCCAGATTAGGCCTTTGTCAAAACAGCAGCAACCAAGCCCAACAGGAACATCAAAAGAAATAACCACCTGGAGACAAATAGTAATCGATACATAGTCATTCCATATGCAGCTGGAGTATTGGAGAAACTCAGGAGGATTTTCAACAAACACCACGTCCCTGTGTTTTTCAAACCGAGCAACACACTGAGACAAAAACTGGTACACCCAAAGGATTCAACTCCTAAGGGAAAACAAAGTAATGTGGTATGCACAGTCCAGTGTAGCGATGAGTGCACTGATCTATACATTGGGGAGACAAAACAACTGCTCCATAAGCGAATGGATTAGCATAGTAGGGCGAACTCTACAGGGCAAGACTCGGCTGTTTGTCTACACCTAAAAGACAAGGGACACTCTTTTGAAGATCCAAATTTTGGATAAAGAAGACCGCTGGTTTGAAAGAGGTGTGAAAGAGGCGATTCATGTTAAGGTAGAGAAACCATCCCTGAACAGAGGCGGGGGCCTTCAACACCACCTGTCTGCTACATACAATGCTGTTCTCACATCTGTTCTCTGGCGGTTTCAGAACTCTTGACACATCCATTCATGCAACTCTCACAAGTAACACCTGTTTTCTAGGAGTTGCATGACACATTGGTAATACTATCACAGTAACTATGCAGAATCAACACCACTGTGAATTTCAGATGTCACCTCTCTGAAGAGTTACAATGTGCCGTTGTGGTTGGATTGTTAGAGTCTATATGCCGAGAACTCCCCTACACCAGTCAGTTGAACTAAAGAAGTTGCTCGGATGAGCAGTGAAACTTTTCATTAAAATATCTCAGCAAGTCCAGTTGCTTTGAGTTACTTTTGATAAATATACCATGACCTGGATGAATGAGAATCTTCATAGTCTCATTGTGCCCCTTAGTATTTCCTCCCTCTCTCTGAACAGAAATCTCATAGCCTGTATCTCCTGTCTGCAATGTTTCTTTCCTCCTCTCCTTGTCTTTCTGGGTCGTATGTCCCCAGCCATTTGACTGATTTTTTCTCTTTTTCTGCCATTGGTGGTCTTTGTGTAGGGGTTTTGTATTTTTTTGACCTTTTGTGGTTCGGGGTGCTGTTCTCTGTACCAAAATCAATATTCTGACTTTTTTTTGTTTCCTGCAATGCAAAGGAATCCATATTGCCCACTCCATAGGAAATGCCATCACCTGAGCCACTTGAGAATGATACACTTTTTGATTGTTTGGATGAGTGTTTTAAAATAGATTTAGTCCTGCACCAAAAGTAAACAGAGTCATTATCATAGTCTTATTTATCTCTCAAAAATTTATGTTTTTTACTTTCTCTGATGTGAATGGTGTTTCAATTCTTTATAAAATTGTATAAAATATACTGTTTTTTCATGAGGACAATTCTGAATGTTTATCCTTAATTTGTTCACGTAGATCAGTTAGGGTGTCTTTCTTATGGGGGATGATTCAAGTGAACACTTTGTTAAAATGTATTCCATATGGTTACAAAGTCCATGTTACCTTTAGCCAACATATGGAACTTTTTAATACAGCTTCCCCTTGATATCCGGGCTACCGCTATGTATTTTTCTAATTTGGCAATATCCCAACATAGAAAAGTTTCCTGGGATAATATTTTCTCCAGCAATCTAAAGTTGGAAGACATAAGATTGGACGGGTAACTCTTTGTATGCATCGCCAAAAAAGCTGCTTCCATAAATGACATGCTCTTGAGAACCTCCATTTTGCGGAATGCATATATATCACTGGGGGTTGAATAGGTCATAACTGGTAAATTTTGTTTAAACATATTAATAATAATATCCTTCAAAAGGACTCGCCTGATAGTGCTGTATAAAGTCAGTCCGACCACTTTGGTCAGCAACAAAGGCACCAGAGAGTGACACTGTGGGTCAAGCCAGTATAAGACGGGCCACAGTGCATAACAGAATATGTATAAACAGATACCGCTCTGACTCACCTCTGGTCCTCTGTAAACTGCAGGCTGCAGGGGTTTTGTAGATAAGTTGTCTAATTCTGGCCAGTGTCATTCTGTGGCTACTAAAGCAAATAAAGTTAGTCTTCCATAAAAAGGGCATTAACTCAAGGGATGAAAACAAAATTATGCCTCTTTATAGGTCCCTGGTAAGGCCTCACCTGAAGTATACAGTGCAGTTTTGGACTCCAGTCCTTAAGAGGGATATAAATGAGCTGGAGAGACATACAACTAAACTGGTAAGAGGGATGAAAGGCTTAAATTATGAGGGTAGAAAAAGTAGTCAAGGTTGGGGTTGTTTTGTCTTTAAAAAAAAAACAATTTTCAGGGGACATGATTACACTTTACAAGTATATTTGAGGACATTATAGACAAATAGCAGGGGACCTTTTTAGCCATAAAGAAGATCATCATACCAGAGGCCACCCCTTCAGAGTAGAAGAAAAGGACTTTCATTTGAAGTAATTTAAGTGGCTCTTCTCAGTAATGGCTGATTCTGTTAATGCCATTAAGAGTGGCTTGGATGATTTCTTGGACAGACATAATATCAAAGGCTATTGTGATACTAAACTTTATCGTTAATATAGATATGGGTATATATAATTTCTGTGAAAATATGGAGGAGTGTGTATATGGATGATGGGCTTTCATTTGGAGGGGTTGAACTTGATGGACTTTGTCTTTTTTTTTAACCTGATTTAACTATGTAACTATGTTCACAAATGATGAGTTGAAAGGGCTGTTGGCAAGGTGAGTAGGTAACCAAATAGCCCAAGGTTGGAGGTAGACAACCACTAGATGGATCTATTGTAAGCACCTTTCCAGTATTTATTTTTAAAGTTTTTAAAATATTATTAGTCTTTCCAGTATGCAGCTCTAAATTCTGTTTGGTTATCAGTAGTCACTAGCCCTGGCAACCCAAGGATACTACTGATTATAAAACTAAAGAGGGAAGCAATGTTTAAAATGGCATTTTTGTGAATGTTTAGCACTTCTCACAATGTAAAAACATTCGCTGGTGAATATTACATCGCTAAGCAGAGGTTAGCGTGAACTGCGGTTAGCTCTGGAGTTTCATTAAATATTTAGTTATGAAATATGCTTTGCAATTGCTAATTTTTTTTTACATACACTGCTAAAGTTCGTAAAAGCCATTAGGTTAGAAACTTTGAAAGGAAGTTGTTGGTGTTTAATCTGTCAAAAAGGGTGCAAACATGGTTGTCAATACTGGAAATGGTCTGTGCAAAAAAATTTTTTTGCGTTAATGAAATGTATTACATTCCCCAATTAAATTGTAATGATAGTGTCTTTTTTTTCTTGTGTGTTTCTTTTTAGGCCCACTGCATGTTCTGATTGTATTGTTTTCATTTATGAATCAATTTGGAGTGGCTTCAGATGGGTCTTTTTTCCTTTTTTTGGCTGAATTAGCAGTAAGACAGACGTGTTCAGACAAAAAGATAGAACTTGATTTAGTGAATATAATCTGAAATCCACAACAGGCAAGACCATGTAGTCAAAATGTATTTAATAAAACACCAGTCATGACTTGAGCAGATGAAATAGGAGGTAGCACACAAATCCCTTAAACAAAGACATTTTTAAACACATTATAAATCCAGAACTTTGTAAAACCTCCCCTGTAAATAGATTATGGAGAAGCACTAGGATAAACCTAAGGAAATGGTAATCTTATTTTAAATAGAATAGAAATGTTTTCCCCAAAAAAACACAGGGATTCAATTTGTGTATGGACAGCACCACTTCTGACAAATGTCCATCTTTACTGCAATGAAGGCAGAGATCTAATCTTCTGTATCTCCAGTACTTATTGTGGAACACTACATAAGTTCAGTATGCCAAGTTTCTGTTTTATTCTGTTAAAAACAATAGGGCAAATGAACATCTGCATGTGCAGTGGGAAAAGTGGAATTTCAAGCAGAATCACTGTAGGGACCCGTATGGTTCATTCCCCTACAGTCTGATTCACATGGTGTGTAAATCCCCTAAGGTGAACTATGGGGTCTCCTAGAGTGCTGGCAGGGGCAGGAGCCCTTGTGCTTGTGCTGCATGCGCCATACCGAAGGATGCCACTGGGTGTCCCTGCTAGACCACTTTACTATGAAGAGCCATGTGCTCACACAGCCATTACAGATTTCTGCCATCTTATTGCTGGATACTATTTCACTGTGGATATAGTGATTTCAGCAGCCAAGAGGCAGGAGGCCTCTGAGGCTGGGGTTGTGGCCCCATGCCCGGAAGCTAGGCCAGGAGGATCTGGAGCCCTGGGTTTTCCAAACTGAATTGTGTGTGCTTGCGCTATAGACAGTGCTGGGAGCTCTAGTTCAGCAATGGATCAAGCTAGTGGATGTTCGGTTAGGAGAGCTTGGAGCCTATGAGGATGCCATCACTTGGATGCCTGCTTCAGCTCTATGTGAGTCCCTGGTGAGTCTGCCTGGGAAAGGTAGAGGATAAGTTGTCTCCTAATGTGACAAGCAAGTACCTAGTCCTCATTGGGGATAAGGGACTGAGACTCTGTATCTGCCAAAGGGTAGTGCGGGACTTTGCCTGGTATGGAAGTACCAGGACTGGACTGGAACAGGATCCCCAGGGTAGTGGGTCATGCTATTTGAAATGCATAATTGTGATATGAGTGTTTTGCTGACCCTTTAAAATGACTTTCTTTTACATAAAGTTATTTGTTACACATTACTAAGTGTGTGTTTAATGTTTTTCCTAATGCGGCCATCCGCAGGTGTATTCCTGGATCTCATTAGATGGAGGTACTGCTAGAGGAGAGTTTCCCAGTACCCTTTCACCTTGCAAAGGGGACTCAGGACCAAGATAGTAAGCAGGTATAACCTTGGCCAAGTGGGGTGGCCAAGTGGACGTTACATCACTATATTTATTTCCCCCATAATGCAATTTTACGAAATTGCATCTGATTCACTAAACACTGCAACTGCATATGCATTTTGTTGCTAATCAGACTAACAAAATAAATAATAATATAAAATAAAATAATAGTCTTTCAGTTGTATAGTTTTCTTATTGATGGGTAATGTTCTTTGCCAGCTATCATTACTATGCCCACTAAAATTGTTGTTTCATCCATTAACCATAGATTGTAGTTGCTTTCATTTCTCTAATTTAATTATTGTTGCAGTGAGTACTGAACTGTATAAAAAAAGGGGACTTTACGAATAACATTTTTAATATTGAAATTAGCTCTGGTTGCTGTATTCAATTGGAGTATGGAATCTAGATATCAAATCTCAAGATATTTTCAGTTGTCCCTCTAATTTAACTGGCCACCCACAGAAACATCCAAGTAATCCACTGTAAGTTATTTGTATCTAAATCCTTTGCTAACATCATGATATAAAAGCATTGAAGTTGCTCCCAAAATCATCAGAAACAGGACAATGATTGTAGGTGTGTTAGAAAGACTGGGACATGGTTGGGGTGAAGATATTCAACATTCATTACAAGCATTCACATAATATCTAATTATCAGAATAGTGTATTTTCCTCCATAACCAGTTCAAATGTACTAAGCCACCAAATGTTCTGGAAGAGAGTTGTAACCTAGAGGGGTCTTACATGTGGGAAGTGATGGAAGCTACTGTATTGGTTTTTCATTATCTTAATGTGTTCCAATGTGATACATGGTTTTGAGAGGTGTACATAGTTTGGATGATGTACTTGCTGATATGTACTCCTCTTGTGTAATTTTTTAATTTAGACTACAATGGATCTCTCTACAGTAGTAACCAAACACCTATATTACTAAGTAAGCCCTAACATTAAAAAAAGTGTATGGAAAGGAAATAAGGATTTAATTTAACTTTTATTAAATTTAACAGCCACTGTCATGTCTCTAGCATATGCTGTCATCATGTTATTATTTCATTGCTCACTTGTGGGGAACACCTCTGCTGGTTATTGTATTTTCACTGTCACTTTTGACCCTTTTAAACCACCATTATCCTAACGTGAACCAGCACAGTTCCCTGTGGGAGCTAAAACTCAATTTTTCAACTCACGGTGTGGATGTGTGGGTCGAGAAAAACTCGACCCACACCCACCGCCCAGCGCCTGCCTGCACCCGGCTTCCCACTTTCTTTTGTAGACCCAGGCAGTTGTATGTCTATAAAATCAGAAGCTGGAAGCGGGCAGTCTAAGATTGCAGCGAGGTTGGCCCAGACCCACCTGGCCCACTGTAAACCCACAGGCATCGGGGCATCTGTACATCACTTGGAAGAAGCACAAAGTTTTTCTTTCTCTCCTTATAGTAGCATCACTGGTAAGCAAATGAACTTAAACTGTTATTAATCCACATCTACAGCTTGCAGCAGCTCAGAGACAGTGTTGCATACATAATTCTAGCCAACATATGTGTTATGTTACAGCTGTTTAATCAATGCAGCGCTACAAAATAAGTTGGCGCTATAAAAATACATGTTAATAAAAATAATAATGTAGTTTGCCTTTCTATGTTAATGTTTGATATACAGTATGTTTATTGCAGTATAATTCCTCATGTCATTGAATTTTATATTTATATTACAGTTTCACTTAGCTCTCACCTGTATAACGTCCAATAAAGCCTACAGACTCACTTTCACTCTCTTTATTGTAGTGTGCGGAGGTTTAACTGCATGTCAAACTACACACTGCTTCGGGGTAATACATAGTGAGGACAGAACAACCACAAAAGTTTAATAGTTGTTAAAAGTTAAAAGTTCCTATATAAGTTCCCATATAAGCATTGTTTCATGAACAGCAAAGGCATGCAAAAGAGTTTATATTGTAAACAGAAATACCTCTAAATTATGTAGAAATTTACATCTGAGATTGCATTACATGTAATTATGTAATATATAATTAGATTTTGTTTTATTCATGATGTGCTGGTTTTAAGAAACTGTGGATTTATGCTCAAGCTGAACGATACATCGAGAATCTAATAGGGGAACAAAAGGATTCCCCACAGCGTTAATATGTGTATAATTCATATAAATGGTGTCCAGTATTTATTCATTGTTATCAATATGATGTGAGGCTTATAAAAGTGTTTGTCTCCTTTATGATCTACCAGTAAAAGAGATTGTTTCACATTTGGTGCATATACCTGTTAAACAACCTTTAGTTATGTTAGTGTTGCAGTGTCTTGACAAATAAATGGGAAATATGCAATGTACAGTATGCACTGTATAATGGGGCAGTAGTTAAGTAAACCATTTTTTGCATCTCTGTGCCCAATTGCATAAGAGAACAGGACGAAAATAGTACAAGACTAAGCTGGGTTTATCCCACATACTGGTATGGGACCTGTTATCCAGAATGCTTGGGTTTTCCAGACGAGGAATCTTTCCATAACATGGATCTTCACACCTTAAATCTACAAAATATATAATTTAAACATTAAATAAACCCAACAATATTGTTTTGCTTTCAAAAAAGATTAATTATATTGTAGTTTGGATCAAGTGCAAGGTACTATTTTATTATTAGAGAGAAAAAGAAAATCATTTAAAAAAAAAAATGAATTATTAAGATGAAATGGCATCTATGGGAGATGGATTTCCCATAATTTGTAGCTTTCTGCAGAACAGGTTTCTGGATAGAGGATCCCATAACTGTATTGGGAAAGAGTAAAAAAAAACTTGAAAAACAGGAGACCAAAAAAGAGTAAGGAGGAAATGCAGCAGATGGTTAGAACTTCTCACCTTTTCTCAAACCCACATAACAATTAATTGATAATGGTTTGAAAAAATACTGGACGGACATTACTGCTGCAATAAAATGTACACTACTAGAAAATTTTACTTATTCTTACATACATAGGTCAAAATAGTTCACCTTATTTTGCTGCAAAAAATGCCCATAGACTCTGATGTATATAAAAGTTGTGCTTTCTGAAAAACATGAATGGTGAATTTTTTGCTTTTTCACAATTTTTCTGCAAAGAGAAACAGGTCAGGATCTGCCTTTGTGATAAAAACAACTTGTCCTTCACATCTTACAGGATGCTAAAGCTCTCATCCCAAAAAAAATTCGATATACTGTATACATCACCACCTATGTGCCTAGACTGGCTTCATCTGCTAGAAGAAATTCGGAAAATGGAGATGATTACAGCATTAATCCATAACCAAAGTAAAAAATATTGGCATACTTGGACCTCTTGGATAGATAACCTCAAGTTTGACAAGTACCTATTAAAGGTAGCAGGGTTATTGTATAGTTTCAATACATTGTATTCATTACTCATTTTCTGTGGTTTTTCAGTCAATTGTAAATGTAATTTCTGTTAAAAGCAGTATTTATTTGGCTGTTTATGTTCTCCTCACTCCTGCCTCTGGCTCCTGAAACTATGTTGAAAGCCAGCTGAAAAAAAGAGGAGACCTGTCCTGGATGAGACCTATGAAATTGTTTTAAAAGACAGATGCAGAGAATGGAAAGGGATAGATAAACACTGCACTGAATTATATTTTCTTTTATAATTAATTTTTATGGATGATCCCCTTAAATTGTCCTTTAAAGCCATCAATTATTGAGAGATTGTAGAAAAAGCAATATCTATAGTAACTGGTAACAAAATAAATTAAACACTGTACAAAGTATCCTATGTTACATTGGTGAAAAAAGTTGAAAGAAAAATAAAAATTCATACAAAGTAAAATATTTAACGTGTGTGAAATATCGGTTGAAACCTGACCTGTTTCAGTCAAGCTGTGGAATATGTTATTGGAATGAAAACGTAAACAAGCTAGGATGTCTGTTGGAGGATTCAGAATATGTTTCAAAAGAGCTGGTCTGAAAGGATATTTATATTGTGTTGCATTCACTGTAAATGAAATGTGTTTACAAATCCACTATGAAAGCTTTTTAAATGTATTTTTTTTATTTATTTTAGATTCATGATGGTTACTGGATCAAAAAAGTACATACAATAAGTTTAGAGTTTTTGTTAGATGAATAATTCATGCATTTTCTAAAATATTTATATTATAATCGATCACTTGTACAAAGATCTGGAACTCATACAATATATTAAATTTGAATGAAATTCTGTGGTACTCTTGTATTGAACGTCAGTTAGCACAGTTTTCATAGACAAGCTTTCAGGTGTTATGTACTGTCTTTTAATTTGGGCTCATATCCTGTCACCTGTAGCCATATTTTGGGTACAAACATTTCTGACTGATATTTTCCATGGTAGATTATCTTAATCTATGAATCTTATATTAATCTTATGAATGCTATTCATACATTACATTAAACCATGAAATCAGTTGCTGGAACACTGGAATAATAAGTATAGTATGAGGGAAGGGGGGTAGGAAGAGACTGTGGGGCTTATTTATAAAAATTGCGCAGTGCAGAATGTTTTGCACAGTGAACGTATTTGTCCTGCTTATGGTCACCCCCACCCCCCCTGGTGCCAAGGTTGTACCTGCTCGCCATACTTCAAATGCAGATCCTGAGTCCCGTTTGCAAGTCCCCTTTGCAAGGTGAAAGGATACTTTCGTCTCCTGGCAGTGCCTCCACCTTATGGGATCCGGAAATATACCTGTGGGTGGCCCCATTAGGAAAACATTCCAACACACACTTTATTGTGTAACAAATATAAGGTTATGCAAAATTAAAGGCAAAGTAAAACTTAATTTACATCTATAAATGACCCCCTACCCTGGGAACCTTTGGCAGTCCCATCCTGGCACCTCCCTGCCAGGCAAAGTACCAAAGTCCCTTTGGCAGATAAATGGGGTAATGTAATTAAAGTCGGTAACGGAAAAACTTTTCACAATGTGAAAAGTTATACCTCGGCACGAACAAATTATAGCTTTTACAAACCCGGAAACTATTTAGCGACCACTTCCGACAGTGGAAGAAAGTTTGTTAATTTTATAGCTTGCGCCAATGCGCAGTCAATGTAATAAAACTTCTTAATGAAAAAGTCATTATGTTTGGTCCAAAAAATTACGACACCTTCAAGCACTTTTTAAGAGTGCGCAATTAAAATTTGCAGTGTGCAATAAAAATTTGCAGTGTGCAATTAAAATTCTCAGTGCGCAATTAAAATTTGCAATGCAATAACAGTTTAAGGAACAATATTATGCTGCAAGATGTGCATTTTTATTCTTATTAGTGCAAATTGCCTTCCTCTTTGCAACTTCAATTAAATTCCCCTAAAAGAATCTTAGGTATTAGAATCTTTCCCTAAAAGAGTACCAGTGTCCCAGATAGTGTTACCTTCCCAAATACCTTTCCCACTGGGCAATATATTTGCTCCCATGTGGCAGGCACACAAAAAGCCTGTATTACAACAGGAGACCCACTGGATCCTTTTCTTTTTCTACCCCCCCTCACGCACAACTCACCCTTGGGATTCACACAGATGGGTAGACTCCTTCAGAGCTGGAAGAGGCATCCACAGTGATGAAGTCCTCACAAGCTCTAGGCTCTCCTAACCAAGTATACAACTTGATTTGTCTTCAAGGTATTGCTCCCAGCATTGTCCATAGCATGAGCATGATAAACCTCCTTTATTCCTTACAACCAGCTCCAAACACTGTCTATGGCTCGAGCACTGAATCCATTTCTCAAAAGAGCAAACAGATTTTTTAATATTTAAATTTGAATCTGACATGGGTCTAGACATATTGCCAATTTCCCAGCTGCCCCAAGTCATGTGACTTGTGATCTGATAAACTTCAGTCACTCTTTGCTGTTGTACTGAAGGTTGGAGTGATATCACCCCCTCCCTTCCCCCCAGCAGCCTAACAATAGAACAATGGGAAGGTAACCAGTTAACAGCTCCCTAACACAAAATAACAGCTGCCTGGTAGATCTAAGAACAGCACTCAATAGTAAAAACCCATGTCCCACTGTGACTCCTTCATTGAGAAGGAAAAACAACAGCCCACCAGAAAGCAATTCCATCCTAAAGTGCTGGCACAAGTCACATGATGACTGCTGGAAAATTGACAAAATTACTAGCCCCACAAAAGGCGTCAGCATATTTTGTACAAACTTTGTAACTAAAAGTGTTCCTTTAGTGTTAGTTACAGTTCAGCTGTGAAAAAATAGGTTCCTCTAGGGGGCTATATGTTGGAGTGCTGGGGTCAAGTTGTGTAATTTGGATATCAATCACCCACTTGCACCCAATAAAAAGGGATAAGCTGCATTTCATTGTGTTGATCTAAAGTCTGATTTATTTTCTAATTATTATTGGGATTAATTTTTAGCAGATACAAGAGTACAAGAACAAAAATAGCTGTACAATACTGTTATATTGCAATGTACCATGAGTTAGTGTTTTCAGACAAAGCTTCAGAACAATGGCCCTTTCAAAGATGATTCATGGGTAACACATGAGATAATGAGATACACTTTGTTGGGTTAAGTTGTCTTTCACCAGAGAATTTATCACATTAGCTAGTTAGAGAGAATAATAATCCATCTTCTCCTAACACATATTATACAGAGTAAGATAAGCACATTTGTTCATTCTATAAGTAAACAATAACAGCTTATTCTCTTGAACTTGGAAGTGAAAAAAGCCATGTGTAAAATGCATTGCTTTATCAATGAAACTTTGAAGAGAAGCTAATCTCTGAAGCCTATTGTAGAGTATTGATTTCATGGTTGCTCTAGTAAGTCTGACTGTCAGTGGTCTGTGCAACATACTAATGTTTGAGCTAAAATCCAACAATAAAAGAAGGACGTTGTGATCTGGCACTCAAACCTGGCATGAATACTGTATATAAAAAACACTCTAGACTTTTAATGGCATCCTTGGAATTATGTTATAAAGTTACTCTTTAATTTGAAGTCTCTGTGGTTTACAGTGTGTCAGGGCTGGGGTACAATGTTTGTGCTTTGCATGTGAACATTCCAGCTGCAGTGTCCTGCATGTTATTATAGACAAACATATTTTGAGTTATGCTTCAAAATATTAGAATATAATAATAGAGGGATGGCCATTGCCCCTTAAGAACTACTGTTTGGTAATAACATACTGTTTCCTATTATTTTTCACAGTTGTGTTGCACAAAAGCTACCCATGCTTACATGCATTCTTACTCAAGGACATGAGTTCAAAATTAATGGCACCGCTTATTCTTTATTTTCCTTAATTTTCTCTCTTTCCCTCCTTCTCTCTGTCTTTTTTTATTAAACATATTTTCTAAAGGGACACAGTGTGAAATCAGCTGCTTTTCAGTAAATTAGACATTTGTTCCTTTGAAAAGAACAGGAAAATAGAGTTTCTCTTGGGATCTCCTCTCACTCAGCTGATTTGCTGTTGCACCCAGCAGGGATGATATATTATAGCACAAGAATGACATGACTTTATGCCTGATCAAGGGCATTTGTTAATGATAATATGCTTGCAATCAACCAACCAAGGTAAACATAAAATGGCAACCCGCAAGCAGGATACAAAAGAGGAAAAAACCATACTATAAAATAATAAACAGACCCAGCAACACACTTCTACAGTTGCAAATTCTAATTTTCTTACAAGAACACACATACATTTATTACCTCACAGCACTCCCTTTTTAAATGTTAATACAAGTAAGGCATTGTGTTGTCAAATCTATGTTGCCCCATCTGAATGTTGGAAGGAATGGAAATTACAAGGAACATACCACATTTATAAGGGCTTCATTAAAAAATAATATATTCAAGGACAGGCAAAATAGTTTGTCATATTTTGTCATGAAAAAATGCCCATAAACGATAATGTATAGTTTAAAAAAAGTGTGGTTCAAAAAATGTTGTGTGAAAGGCACACATTGACTATAAAGCATAATTTTTGCTACTTCACAAATTTCCATCAAAGAGAAAAGGACCAAATTTGCTCATCCGAACTAGAAAATTCGGACAGCCATCTCCCATAGACAGCATATTAAATCATTTACATTACATTTACATGATTTCCTTTTTCTCTATAATAATAAAGTAGTAGCTTGAACTTAATGGTATACTTATTGGAGGCAAAACAATCTTATTGAGTTTAAGGCACACTGAAAACCATCCACACACAATCAAGTTGACCAGGACGTTGAGGATATCACTGGAAAAATATATCATTATAAGAAAAAGTAATACACTGCAACAAATTTAACACAAAACAAAAATGTCTGCTGCGTTTTTATTTAAGGTTGGCATTTTTAAACTCTGGTTTAACAGTTAACATTAATGAACTGTGCAAAGGAACAAGATGGAAGAAATCTCCACAGTTGAATCTATGTCTACTCTGCAATCAATTTAGGGAAAATGTTATTACTTAGCGACTAATCACCAGCTGTCTTCTTTCACTGGCAGCAGAGTGCTGTAAAAGCGAATACTGTGTAGAATTAATTAATGGAATTAGGATTCTACAGTGTACAAATGGTTCCATGGCCTGGCATATACAACTTCTTCACCACTGTGAAATCATACAATTAAAGGAGATTCACCTGAAGTACAGCTTGTATTTTACCTATTAGTAGAAAATCCACTTTCTAAGATGTAAATGGGAATAGAAGGATGCATTCGCCAATCTCTGCTAACCCAGATGAAAATTGGTCTTTTCTTTATATAAGCACTATTTATTAATGGAATCCTAATGCTATCAGGATCTTTTTATACCATATAATGATTCAAACCTCTCATGAATCTAAAAAGCAATCATTATATTTGTTGCTGTACTAAACCTGATCCACTCTCTGATGGCATGGGATACTTTACCATTTAGTAAGGGCCTCCACATTGTGCGGTACACAAGTAGTAAATGCCATGCAGTTTTGGTCTTCAGCACTCAAATGAGACTTTATTGATTTTTTTGACAAATTGAATTAGAGAGGGTCCAGAGAATGGCACCCAAGCCTGAAAATCTCAGCTATAATGAATGACTAGCCAAGTTGGGGTTTTTAATGCTGGAGAAGAGGCACTGTGGTAATATGATAACTATGAATAAATATAGGGGATCATCATCATTTATTTACAAAGTTACACAGTGCATTAGTTAGCTTTAATATGGGGTTGGATGGCTTTTTAGCAAGTGAGGAAGTACATGGATATGATAACTCAGTTAGGCAGGATCTATATAGACACAAAGGGTTGAACTTGATGGACTTGTGTCTTTTTTTTAGCCTAACTTACTATGTTACTAGGCAACCTGTCACCCTAAGAAATAATTCCAATGTTTTTCTATTGTGTTTGTCACACAAGAATAAACTTTACTTACATTATATAGTTTGCATTTTGTTTCGTTCAGTCTTGTATTTCACAGTCACAGCAATCATGCAGGTGCTATTTTGTGGATATTGTTATTAAGACAAGTGTTGTATTATCCCAAAACCTTTTATATGCACCAGAATGGAGGACCTAATGCCCATATGCTGGGTATACAATTAGATGGTGAGGAGGTATGTGAGGACCAGAACCAGAACCTTGACATCTGTTCCAATTAAAAATCCAGAGGGAGATCAGCACTAGTAGTTGTAAGGAAGTCCTACCCTGACATATGAAAGACAAGGGTGCAAATTCACTTTAGCGCTAATTCGCCAGTGTGACGTCATTTTCGCAACTTCACCGATTCACTAACAGTGTCCCTGGCGAAAATTCGCTAGTGAAGTAGATAGACTTGTGCAAATTCGCAACCTTACGCCAGGCGAAGGTGCGCACTGACATAACTAAGAAGAACATTTTTCTGAACGTTACCTCTTACGCTAGATGTTACTTTGCCAGGTCAGACCTGACGAATATATAGGAGTTTGAAAAAAAAACTCTGACGTCTTTTACCTTTTGTAGGGTGATAGTCTGAAAAAGAGCTAAATTTTTTTTGGGATTACCCACCTCCCCCCCCCTACATTTTTCAATACAAAAAAAAAACATCAACATTTTTTCTAAGTCCCAAAAAAATGCTGGCATCTTTTACCTTTTGTAAGGTGATAGTCTGAAAAAAAGCTACATTTTTGGGGGGTTACCCACCTTCCCCCCCTACATTTCCTAACACATGGCAACTCAACTATACAGTGGGCACATGTTTAGGGCAATAGGACAACTTTATTTTATTTATTAAAGGTTTCCTGGGCTTGTGTAGTGTAATGCAGTGGCTGTAACATACACCTCTATTATATGCGTATGCAAATTAGGCATCACTAGCATAAATGCGTTTTGCCTAGCGAAGTAACGGTAGCACTACTTTGCTACCATTCGCCACCCTGAGCGCATATTCGCATCTTAGTGAATTTGTGTAGCACTGGCAAAAAATCGCCTGGTGAAGTTTTGCAAATGCCAACGAAGTTGTCGCTAGCACATTTTCCCACTTTAGTGAATTTGCTCCATGATGTCCAGTGCTCCTTTGCACCCTGTTTCTGTCATCATTTAGATTCAGCAGTCTTTGATTTTAATAACCTTTCTTATCTCTGCTACTGTCTTTGAGTCAGAATCACTATCTGCAATAAAGGTAGCAAATAGCTAAAATTTCATGTCAGAAAGGCAGGAGATGATGACTAATGCAATTTACTAAACATTACACAATGCACATAGCATTACAGTCTTATTGAAGAGCTCCGTAACTCAGCTGACTATGCTGATGTCTCTCAGATGGTCTTGGTCTTGCAAAGATGTTACAAGATGACAGCTCCCGGAACCCAAATTTGAAAACATAAATCATTTGCTTGATTAGGCTTTGTGGTGCAGTAAGTTCATGTTTATGTTTAGTATACAAAATACAGCATTTCTAGCCTTACTCTGTTTTAGATGTTCCTTGTCCTTTAAGTTGCAATATTTAAAGAGGGATTTAGGTCCCTGACTCACAGCATTAACTTGGGTCAATATAAAAACTGGCCTGTGGTGTAAAAATATAAATCCATCCCTCTCTAAAGGTTAAATTCCTCTACTTAATTTTTAATATGTTTTAATGAGAAATCTTCAGAGCATAAAGGCAATACTATATCTGCTTTTTATATATTTAATAGTAACATAATAAACAAATAAGAATCTTTGAGCATTGTAATCACTGCTCTCCAGAGGCCTATTTGAGGGAATAAATCTTGGAAATATACCAAGATACACCAAAAGAAAAACTATACAAATTCTAAATGAATGTTCAAGGCAATAGAGCAGATTTTCATGAAAATCCATTGCAATGCTGCAACTAAATCTCATAAAAGATTCATTGTTTAAGACCATAATAGTGAAAGCTTCAATGACTCTTTAAACTATTAAGATATTCTCAGAAATATAAATGTCCAATCATCCGAAACAGAGGATTAAACCATTTAACCATATTTCTTTCATTGCATTTATGGAGAGGGAAGAAAAGATTGTCTATTTTTGGGAGATCTTCACAATAATAAAATGTCTATGTACAAAATACTCATTTGCTGCTTTATTTTTCTATATCAGAAAAAAAAAATTCAAGGTTTAGATTTCTCATGAAATTATAAGATGCACCAAAAATCTATTATAACACATTGTAAGTTAAAATATATAATAATGAGAAATACAATGATGTGCTGTTTTATGCACGGTACATCGACAAAGAAAACTTAAGTAAAATATATTTAATAAGAAGAAGCGTGAGGTTATAATGTAAAAACAGTAAATCTTTGCTCCATATGGATTGAAACAATTGGCCTTTCAATACTAATACAATGGCAAATGCTAAATGTAATTACCTACATGCTCCAGTACTTTATAATAAACCACATGGAGGTCTTGCAGTCAGTATATTCATTTTTGTAAATGAGTTAGTGTTCCATACATTATCCATTTTCCATTGCTTTAATAAAAAGAACATTCAAGATTGACTGTTTTTATAATTTAGATACAGAATTTTTTTCTCATTAAACAGATAGTAGGAAGGTAATGCAGAAGATGTTAAATCTGTAATAGCCTTTTTTTGTACTTTAGCTGTTCAAGTGGAAAGATGGTAGAAGCCAACTGATGGAGTGAACAATTTGTGCTTCTTTTCATGTAGGTTGCATACTACACACTTGCAGTAATAATCAGAATGAGGCAGGAATATGGTTGTAATTAGGGATGAGCAAAATATTTCACCACATTTCACCATGAAAAAAATGCCCCATTGACTTCAATGTGTTTGGTTATTTTTTGCCTTTTTTTCAATTTTCAGCAATTTTAAATGGGATAGATTTCCCCATCACTAGTTGTAATTGTTTACTAGATCTGTACTTGTTATCCTAACAGTTTATTTATCTTTGAAGGGCACTTTGAAGTTGACCGTCTTTAAACTGTGTGGCTAGCAGACCACACACTACAAGTGGGGGAAATACATTAATAGTAAGAAAGCCCCTATTGAGCACTTAAGCCCCTCTCCTATTGTGGGTACCCATTTTGGGGCACACCCTGGTGAGGGGCTCAATGTGTTGGTATATATGGGGCTTTTATTAGAAATTGTTATATTCTTTCCCCCATCTATTGGCCTGCAACTCCATTGTGCATTTAAAGGAGAATGAAAATGACTGTGTTTATGAGAGGCACTTTTAAGCTACTATGTGCTTTGTGTATTTTTCCACCAACAATTTGCATTAATGCAGATGAGAAAGCATATTATGATTAGCTGTCCACAGTAGAAAAGATTTACAGCAAGTAACTAATCTTGTAATAAAGAATATTGTTGCTAGGCCCCGACCAGCATGTAGATCAATTATTATTAGCTTCTGACATCTAAGATATATGACATTTATTATAAAATATTTGTAAATTTAAAAATAATATCCATTGCTTTCAAGGTAATCTATTACTGTATTGCATATGTGAAAGGTTTTCATGGTTAGACCTTTTGTAAATAATAAATGTTTGCCTGTACTGTTGACTATGTACTTGCTCTAAAATATCCATCGTAAGACATTGCAGTTTTTGAAATTCGTGGAAGAATTGTGTGTATTTTTAAAATCTTCACCATGGACCTAGATTGACACATAAACAGATTGACTAAAATATGAAAAATGGAGGTGAAATGGAAAGAGAAAGCAAGTGTCAAGAGGTTGTAGAAGTCAATGGGGCAGATTTACTCACCTGCAAAAATTCATCATCGTCCACTTCGCACCCATCGCAAAATTTCGCCAGGTGAAAATTCGCTCAGACAATGCTAATTTACTAAAATGCGGAGCTTCGTCCTGGGCACTTCACACTGGTGAATTTTCACTAGCATTACTTGCGAGCAATTCAAATAAAGAGGCACTATTATTAATTTCTGCCTATTGCAAATTTTCTAGAGGTCTTGCTCTCAGGTTAATTTGCATACAGCTGGAAAT
This sequence comes from Xenopus borealis, assembly GCA_024363595.1. Lineage (NCBI taxonomy): Eukaryota > Metazoa > Chordata > Amphibia > Anura > Pipidae > Xenopus > Xenopus borealis. The sequence continues at coordinate 14,533,507 of CM044433.1, forward strand.
TTTAAGTTGAATGGACAGCGTTATATTATATGCTACAGCAAATATATTACATTTTCACTGTTAATTACACATGTCCAGGGAACTTTAATAAAGAAAATAGAGTTGTTATAATGCCCTACATATGTGACCAATGTATAGTTAATGTTCTACATGTTAAAAAAAAAAGCATAGGGGAAACCAGTTACCCAAAAAAAATGTTTAGGACTCTGAATAAAGTAAAAGATGTCAGTGTTTTTTGAAATTTGATGCACAGAATATGATGTAAATAAGAGGGGATTGAGGAAGATCAATGTACTCCATTGTACTTCACCTGGTCTGAGCTGGCAAAGGCAGGTCTGGCAAAGCTGGCAACGTTCAGTAAAATCCACATTTTGTTGAATTTGCAGAGTAATGTCCATTCACCAAAGCGTCACCTGTCAATAGAGTGCGAATGATAACTAGCATCTATCTCTTTCGCTAGCGAATTGGTGCCTGCACCCATTAGTAAATTGGCAATGTCCCTGCGGCTGGTAATGTTAGTGAATTGGCGCTGGCACTTTGCCCTTTAGTAAATCTGCCCCAATACTGTTTATATCACTGTGTGTAAGGCTACCTCTGTATAAATACAGTAGGTATTACCTTTGTTCCTATTGCTCTGTTATAAAGTAATTTGGTTAATTGTTACAACTGAGAAAACATTGCTTACTTCCCTATAGTAATTTGCTTGCAACATGTCTTTTTACTGACAGCAACCAATTAAATGTTTGCTTTGACACAGGTGACCAATGAATTCTATATGCTGAATGGATGCTATAGGTGTCACGGTCGGCACCCAATACCAGAACAAATGCAAGCACCCTGGTCTTGGCTCGTGCTTCACCAGTAGTCTTTGGCTTCGGGAGGAGCCCTCAGCTACTCAGATGCGACCTAGACTTAAACGAGAGATGCAAGGCAGGATTAGTCTGATTCGTGGTCAGACAGGCTGGGTCAAAGGCAAGGATCAAAACCGGGTAATCAATTAAATGAGGATGAGGCAGAATCAGTGGCCAAATAACAGGTACAGGTCAGGATACAGATTTCAGAGTATTCAAAAGTCAGGCAGGGTCAAACACGGAATCAGGATCAAAATAGAAGCTTTAAAGCACAGATAAGGCACCAGGAAATAAACCTATAATGGGCAATTAACAGAAGGCTTAACCGGCCTTTTAAACTTTTGAATTTTGCGCCATTGCTGACGTCAGCGCACATGCACCTTTAAGAATGAGGAAGTGCGCGCGTGGACTAGGAGGCCAGCACGGATTGGAGCGGGTGTCCCCACTTTGGGGGCAGAAGGCGTCCCTGCTGTCCCCCTGCTAGACCACCAGTTAAGTTCCTGACAATAGGTTACTAGTACTATAGGTTACCTAGTACAAACATTGAGACATTAATTACATTATGGCCTTATTTATTTTAGTGGCAATACTTTATTTTATGACATTGCTATCTCTCGGCAGTATATAGTATTATGATTCTCTGCATCCACTTAAGTGGCCCCTGCAATATTCTATGTGTTCCAACGTCATTCCATTAGCTCTTATCAATATGGATGTAATCAATATCAATATCAATAGTATCTATACATGGTTTTTGTATTTAATGCAATAAATCTAGGTAACATATTATTCGCGATTGGACTTGTTAATAGATACACATACTTCTCTCTTACATGATTTACTGACATTTCTTCTGTATAATAATAATATGTGCACCATATCTTAAGAATTATTTCTGTCAAAGGGGACACTTCAGACTTTTTATCCTATTACAGCAATATACAAGATAGTCACTGAAACATCTATATGCCATTACACAGGGCCAAAAGCTAAAGAAAATATTCCATTAACTCCGGCCTGCACACAGATTCTAATAACCTCTGCTGTCACTGCTCAGATATATTTAGATACATTTATGAGTTACAACAGTGCATATAGAAAGTATAAATGTGCATATGAGTTATAACAGTGCTATGTATTGTATAGCTTAGATAGATAATCATTTGTTATTAATGCCGACAACATACACAGTAATTTACCTTAGTTACTGTATAATTGAGACATTAGGATTTTAGACACAATTTTGTGATTTATGATACAGTGTGATTGATTAATTAAGGTACATTGGATATGTTTTTTTTTTTAAACAGGTGGGTCTTTATAATGTGTGGTGAAAAAGACAAATGCCTAGTATAACTTCTAGGCAGTGTGCCTGTGTGGTGGAATGAAAGGTAGTGTTGTTTACTGTGAGTGATATCTGAGGGACAGGGGAAGATCTTGGAGGAAATACCTTCCCCTTAATCACTTAGTTCTGTTTTTGAAAGGTTCAGTTTGTGCTGTGACATCCAGGAGGAGACAGTAGAGAGACAATCTGTAACTTGGGAAAGGACAGAGGGAGAGAGATCAGGAGTAGACAAGTAGAGTTGGGTTGGGTGATATTGAAGTCGAAACGACTGAATAAGTTTTCCTAGCAGTAGTATTGAGCTGAACAACAGAGGGCCTAGAACAGAGCCTTGAGGAACTCCGACAGAGAGAGGGAACCCAGTAGAAGTAGAGTGAGAGAAGACAACTTTAAAGGAACGGTCAGACAGATAAGATGTAAACCATGAAAGAGCAGTGTCACAAATGCCAGCAGAGTTAAGAACTTATATTCATGGATATTCATGTCTAATTCCTGCTAAGTCAACTTGCCTACTCCTTGCTTTCTGCAACTCACCATTGAAATCAGCTGCAAAACGTTACATCACAACATCACCCGGCAGTGCATTCCACAACCTCACTGTCCTCACTGTGAAGAACCACCTACGCTGCTTCAAATGAAAGTCCTTTTCTTCTAGTCTGAAGGGGTGGCCTCTGGTGCGGTGACCCTCTTTATGGGTAAAAAGGTCCCCTGATATTTGTCTATAATGTCCTCTAATGTATTTGTAAAGTGTAATCATGTCCCCTTGCAAGCGCCTTTTTTCCAGAGAAAACAACCCCAACCTGGACAGTCTCCCCTCACAATTTAAGTCTTCCATCCCTCTAACCAGTTTAATTGCACGTTTCTGCACTCTCTCCAGCCCATTTTCATCCCTCCTAAGGACTGGAGTCCAAAACTGCACTGCATACTCCAGATGAGGCCTTGCTACCTACCCCTTCCTGTTTAATTTTTTTTACTATTAATATATTTAAAAAATAATTTTGGATTCTTTTTACTGCTTACTGCTATATTCTTTTCCATATCCATTTTAGCTTGCTTGATCTCTTTTTTGCATGACTTATTGGCCTCCTTGTACCTTATAAATGATTCGGCTGTCCCAGCTAACTCGAAAGCCTTAAAAGCATGTCTTTTCTTACCCACCTCAACACCAACACTCCTATTGAACCAAAAAGGTTTTGTTTTGCAACGAACTTCCTTGCTTACAAGCGGAATATACTGACATGTATATATATTAAGCAGCATTTTAAAGACTTCCCATTTTTGTTCAGTGTGAAAAGCATTTTTTGGCAGGAGAGCTATGGCAAATTTAACAACTTAAAGTCCATCCGTACAGGAATTTTAAGTGCAATGTATAGAGTTAGACAGAGTTGCACAGCAGTTGGATTATTATCTGATTTGGAAACTCCAAGCAAACATTGGATATCTCAACAGGACATCACTGCTCATCATTACTTTTTTAAACAAAATAAGCTGGATTATACCTTTGAACTATGTTAAATGTTATTGCCTTCTTTTTCTCTCTCTCTTCTATACTTTCTGTGCATATCCTCTGCACTCCAACATCCATCAAACTATCTTGAAATCCTAATCTCCTCTTCACTGCTCCCATAATCCTCTCTCAACCTAAGCACACATTGTTAAATCTCTTAACCCCTCTCAACCCATCAAACAATACAATGCTTGCACTGTCAAATCTAGGTCATACCTTGGCTCACTTTCTTTTTTACTGTTACTTGCAGCTAGGGACATCTCCCAAAACCCTGGTCTCACTCACTCGATCCTACCATCACTTATTCCCACTCTCAGGCTTTTAACAATGTCTTCTCCTGTCTCTAAGACCCTATGCACTTCTAATCCTGCAAAGCTTATTTACATAAAGCACATGCACCAGACCCTCTCTGCCTTTCTCATGTGCCCTCTGGAATGCATAGTCAATCTGCAATAAAATCACAGCAGTCCATGATCGCTTTATATCCAAATCACTTCTCCTTCTGGCTATCACTGAAACATGGCTCTCTCCCACAGACACTGCTTCACCTGCTGCTCTCTCCTATGGAGGCTTCTCACTTAGTCACTTAGACCAGATGGCCGTCATGGCGGTGGCGTAGGATTTCTTCTCTCCCCCAAATGTAGGCTTCAAAATACAACCACACCAACTTCTCTTTCCTTCACTTCTACTGAAGTCCATAGCATACGTTTGTTCTCTCCAATTTCTCTGTGTTTTGCTGTCATACAGTATATCGCCCCCCTGGTCCCTACTCTACTTTCCTGGATCCCTTTGCTGCTTGGCTTCCATACTTTCTCTCCAGCGAGACACCTGCTCTCATTTTAGGTGACTTCAACATTACCATTGACTCGATCCACAACAATTATCAACAGTATCAGCACAACCCATCTCTCATATTAACAATCTTTTCTGTACAAATAGGGCAGCTTCTCTCTACAATGATGCTCTTTCAACAGCTACTCGCTCCTTCTACCACCCCTCACAGCTGACCAGCTAAACCCCAAACCCTGACACACTATTGTAACCTAGTACCTCAGAAGATGTAGTAGATCAGCTGAACGAAGGTGGAGAGAGTCACAAACTGATCCTGACTCCATCCACTTCAAATTCATGCTCTCCTGCTACAATCAAGTACTATCAATAGCTAAAGTACTTATCTTCTTTAATCGCTACTCTGTCCTCTAAACCGCAGCAACTGTTTGCCACATTTAACTCACTCCTATGCCCCCCTCCACCACCTCCACCAATTAATGTAACTGCCCATGATCTTGCTCATTTCTTTACTGAAAAAATCACTCATTAGACTGAGCATACCATCTGACAACAATCTCAGACGAATGTTAGCAAACTTCTAGCCTGCTCAAAACCCACAACCTGCTCCCTTGACCCCATACCCTCTCACCTCCATTATCCAATCTCTGATAAACTCTCTACTGAATTTACCCACCTATTAGACCTTTCACTCTTTACTGGCACTTTTACATAATTAAAAAAACAAGCACTAATCACTCCTATCCTCAAAAAACTTGATCCTAGGTTTACCTTCTTCCAGTCACATCCAAATTACTGGAAAGTCTTATTTACAAAGCCTGATTCATTAGCTTACTCAAAACTCCCTTCTCGACCCCCTGCAATCTGGCTTATGACCAACAAACTCTACTGAAACAGCACTCACCAAAGTAACCAATGATCTTTTACTGGCAAAGTTTAAAGGTCACTATACTTGTCATGGATCTCTTCAATGTCTTTGTATTTATAAGAATGGCTGCAATGTATAGGCATATTCCTAAAAGTCTGTATTTCTGTTACTCCAACATGTTTAAATAGTTTAAAATTTAATTTGTTTTGGTGTTAATTCTGTAAGCAAAAACTCAAGTATTTATAAAAGTGTGCGTGTCAGAGTTGCCAAAGGTCATTAAAGAACATTTCAAACTTGCCTGGTGTTAGTAAAAATTACTGTAAAATCTGTATAAAAACTTACTGTATGTATATTATTTTGATTATCTATGCCAGTTTCAAAACGAGAGTTGTGCAGCTGAAGTTGTTCTAAGTGCTTTTCAGCAGCTTTAAAGCAGTACTGTACAATAACACATTTTCAAGCCACTGCAGCGGAATAAAACATACTTAGAATTCAAGACAAAAACTACTCCTTAGAGTAAGATGACACCAGAAAACCATACATTTTTTAAAATGTACAAACCTGTGAATTTTCTGGAGTAAAACGTCACCTACTATAAAAACCAGACCTAAAAAAACACTGCTAGTAAGTGTAGGGACCCATAAGTAGCATGGCCCTTATGGCTTCTTCCCTTGCCCTTACTTTAGCTATCTGTTATTGGACTAAGGTCCAGATAGCTATAATGTAGCACATTATTGGATACAGGTTGTGACCCACCCCTGCAGTGCTGTAATAAAGGTGCTTGCAGGGAGGGGCACTTCCTCTTTGGCCTGCAGAAGAGGAGATGGGCAGTGCTCCATTGAGCCTGGGAGTCAACAAGGCCCCAGAAGCGTTCGGCCCTAAAGGGACAGCACACCTTTAGAGAAAGTCGGGGAACAGGGCCCCGTGAATGAGGAATAGTCAGAGAAAGGATATTCCTGTAATAGCACTCTCTAGGAGAAGTGAGAAAGAGAGGGAAGCTAGAAAGGGCAGCTCAAGCCCCATCAAGGAGGATAGTAGGGAGTAGCTCTCCCACAGGCTCTACCTTGCCTGAAGTGAAGGGACCTCAGTGTATAGGGACTGCAGGAAGAGTATTTAACCCCTGAACTGACCTTAACCTGCTGGTGGGATCCGGACCACATGAGGTATTGCTAACCTGGCTGGTGAAACTACAACTCCCATCCATACATCCTACCTGAGGGCATTCTTATTGCTGTACCTATGCCATGCAATTGCTGTTACCATCTATTGGTTATGAGTATGATGAATACCCTGTGTGCTCTCTGTAAATAAATACTGTTCTATTTGTTTCACAAAGAACCCCTGGCGTCCAACACTTGTTCTTTTACACACTTTGCAGTATTGAGCTGTAGTTCAACTACCTCACACGTGATTTTACACTTAGCGAAAGCCCTACCTGAGATCAAAGAGTCGCGTGTAACCAATGCTCTACCCATGCTAGTTTGGTTTTGTTTAATACAGCCAAGAAAGGGTTACATTTGTTTATCCCAGAAAACTGCATATTCTGCATATTGAAAAAAAGAAAATTATTTTTTTACTTCCCATTATGAAAACATACCTTGTAAGGAACAAACATGGAGTATCTTCAATTTCCCTGTTTGCCCTATTTAGTTTAATAAATAACAGAAACTACAGTTTTCTAAAGCAATAGGCAAAACCTGTTTATTACAATTTTTTTATGGAACTCATGTTAAATAGGGGCACTACCCTTACCCTATTTTCAACATATTAAAAGGTATGCTGTTGTTTAATTCTTCAGTAACCAAAATGTCACCTTCTTTAAAAAAGCTATGTTTAGGTAACAAACCTAAATCAAAATCTTTTTATTAAAAGGAGTTCATTAAGTTATGATGCAGAGAATGCTATTCTCAGACAATTTGCAATTTGGCTTAATTATTTGGTATACCTGTTTTTGAATTATTTAGCTTTTTTCAGCTATTTGTTTGCTAGGGTCCAAATTAACCTACTATCACCACTGCACAGACATGAAAGAGAAACAGTGAAATGAATTAAGGAGGGCCTAAATAGAAAGATAAGTAACAAAACATAACAATCAAAATAAAATTGTGGTTTCACAGAGTTTTGGACACTGATCAGATTGTATTATTTTTAGAAGAAAGACAGAAATTAAAGAAAGAAAGAAAGAAAGAAAGAAAGAAAGAAAGAACTGACTGCGCCTTGTCATTGATGTCATTTATATAATTATGTTAATTTAATACAGAGTTTTTACCATTAAAACCTTGCTGAAGCTGGCAATGGCAAATAATGATTATTATCATCTCTTTAAAAGGCAGGTGACATTGGAATATATGTATGACTTAAACTGATTTAGATGAGGGAATATCTTTTTCTTTTCATCCATCATGTTTTGACAAAGATAAATTATCAGTCTGATCTCTTTGGATTTTTTTTTAATTCTCTTAAGTAGTAAAATTCTGGAATGTTTTCATATTAATAGTGGTGTCCTTTTGATACAGAGGGCAATGTGTCAAGCAATAAATCATATATCAATGACCACTCTACCTTAATCTGCTGAAGTATTCTCATTTTATGTCAAATGGGCAGTGTTTAGTTTAGTCTGCAGCCATTGAAATTAATTTATGATGTCATGCACTGTCATTACAGGGCAGGTTTTTGACAGCTCCTTTCAAGAAGGCGAAGAGCAGTTTTTATGTTTCTTCACTGTAAGATTTAGATGTCTGTGCAGTCCAATTTAGAAATGCATTCATTATATTACACCGATATGACATTAGCAACATACAATGAAATCCCTATCTGAATAAAACTAAGAACTTTTCAACTCCTAGGGGCAAATTTACTAAAATCCCCCTAAAATCCCTAGAATCCCCTCAAAATTCGATAAGCATTCGATTATCAAATGCTTATTGAATAGTTTCAGGCTTTAATTTCTTGATATTCAATTTCTCAATGAAATCATATGATTGAATACCGATCGTTCGATTTCACAAAAAAAATTTACTTTTTCCTTCGAGCCACGAAAAATTCAATTGATTCGAATGATCAAGGCATTTGATTGTACGAATGGTATTCAAGCAAGTCTTTGCAAAAGAAGCCTATGGGGGGGGGGTTCTAATAGGCTTCTATTGGTATTCGGTAGGTTCAATCTGGCGAGTAGGCATTCAAAGGATTTTAAAATTTAAAATCCTTCGATCATCGAATGATCGAATGATCGAATATTCGATCTATTTGATAATTCGAATAGTCGGTCTTCGATCATCGAAGATGCCAAATTTGCATATTCGTTCCTCCGAAAAAATTGTACGATCGGTATTCAATCGAATTCGATCGAACTTCGATCTCTTCACACGAATTTTGTAAATCTGCCCCCTGGACATGCTGTAAGGATTTTATTGTATGCGATTAACTTTGCCTAAAGCACTTGGGTTGTGCCTCCTTTAGTATTTTTGCCCGATTAAGTCCATCAAGTTCAACCCCTCCAAATGAAAACCCAGCATCTCTACACAGAAGCCTTCATAACCTCACATAAATTATATATATAGATACTTTGATACTATTAAAGGCATTGGCAGAATCAGCCATCACAACATCAACCGGCAGGGTATTCCACAACCTCACTGTTCTCACTGTGGCCTCTGGTGCAGTGATCCTCTTTATGGGTAAAAGGTCCCCTGCTATTTGCCTATAATGTCCTCCAATTTACTTGTAATGTACATTCAGCACATTTATATCCCTCCAGTTCAAAACTGCACTGCATATTCCAGGGACCTCTAAAGTATTGTTTCTTTAAAAAAAATAGAATTTGACTGTTCGCCACCTTAAAGCTGCTGAATTGCCATTTAGCCTATGGGGACCTCCTGGAAGATTTCCTGAAAAATTCCTAGAAAATCTAATTTTCTTTGAAAATGCGAACGATTCAAACAATTCGAATTCGATCAAAAATGGACCTATTTGATCGAAATAGGTCCATTTTTGATCGATAATGGCTCCCCCAAAAAATATTCGAAATTCGACGAATAGTAAATCTGCTACCAAGTACAAGATGCAGGGGAGATTTATAAAAGACTGGAACAATATGCTTTCTTTTCACATTTTATTGCCAATTTACAAAGTTTAAATCATCTGGAAATGTTGCGATATCTATTTTCGTTTCCTACCATTTGTTGCTAAGGAAAAGAGGTGAAAAAGAATTTCCCATAAACTTATTCAGATACATAAATGTTTTCCTAATGTCGGGTACATGCTTTCAGGTCATACCTTTACTGTGACTCTGTACCTGCACTGCAATGATCTATACTAAACATGCAAGTATTGGTATTTAAGCAACATGAATTAAAAACACTTTTAAATAAGAATTTTCACATCTGGTTGGGAAATGAGAGTGTTTGTATGCTATGCGTTTATATACTTAATAAAACCTCAAAGGGAAAATATACATTGCTGTATTTCACCAAAGCTTATCTTGTATTTCCAGATGGAGACTTCTTTATTGACAATAAAGGCATGCAAGAGTACACCCTTTTCCTTAGTACAATAGCAAGGCCTGAGTGTTCCATTCATTTTTTTAAAAGAAGTCTATGAGGAAATTTATACTAATCACACATAGAGGATTAGATGGACCATATGGCCATTTATAATTGACACATTCTTTATTCCATTAAATAGAAGATTATAGCTAAGTGTGTTCATAGAACAGCCCTTTTTTGCCTGTACTTAGGAGCAGGATCTGCATTTTCCCTTTTACAACAAGGTAAATCATAATATTTCATTGCAACAGTAGCAACAGCACCCTTAGTGGTTGTAAATAAATTGTGCTGATACTGCTGTAGTTTTTTGTTACAAATGCAAGTAATATGCAAATCCTACAGATAAACTGAAATGCAAAATTGTAAGAATGTTCTGTGGAAACTGCAGGCTGTGTCCTTTGGGTTCATGGTTTATGCAGGTCTAAAATATTAAACACGTTGGTCAGATTCAGTTCAGTGAGAAAAGGGTTTATCATGTGAAAACTCATGGATGAGATTCAATTAGAGTTGCAATTGAATTCGGAAAAACATATCACTTTTTATCATGTGAGAACTCATGTTTTTATCATGTGAGAATTTTTTTAGATTTAATTTTGAAATCTGACATAGGGCTAGACATGTAGCAAATTTCCCAGGTACCCTCATTAATGTGACATTTTCTGATAAAGTCACATTAATGAGGGTACCTAGGTACGTGCTGCACTGCATGTTGGACATGGAGAAGAGTCAATTCAAGTTGCAATTCAATTCAGAGCAACTTAACTTTTTATCACATGAAAACTCTATTGAAGTCTATAGGGATAAAACTAAAATTGAATTTTGAGAAATTTTTTCTTGAATTGAATCTTGTCCTTGCATTTTCATGTGCTATACCATGAGATAACCTTTTCTCTCTGAATTAAATCTGACCCGTTGCCGTTTACAAAAGTTTTATGGCGTCAGTGTAGTACTGGTAACTGTGGATGTGGTTAAAGGGATTCTGCCACAAGAAAACATGTTTTTATTTCAAAACACATCAGTTATTAGTGCTGCATCAGCAGAAAATTCAATTTTCAAAAAAGAAAATAGATTTTTTTCAGATTTAATTTTGAAATCTGACATTGGGCTATAAATGTTGTTAGTTTCCCAGGTACCCTCATCAATGTGACATGTGCTCTGATAAACTGATAAACTCTTTACTGTTGCACTGCATAGTAGCGTAATGTCACCCATCCCCCTCTTTGCCACAGCATCAACAGAACAATTAGAATGGAACAATACAACAGCTCCCTGGCACAAGATAACAGCTCCCTGGTAGATACGAGAATAACACTCTACAGTAAAAATGAGTAGGAGAAACAATAGCCCATACAAAAGCAGTTGCATCATCATGAAGAAAATAAGAAAGTCATGAATAACTTTTTTATAAAACTGCTATATACTTGCTACAATGTATTGGAATTTCCTCTTACTTAGGTCACCAAGATGCAAGATAAAAAAAAAGTTTATTTAAAAACATCCAATAAAAATTAAATACAGTGCCTACTAATAATACTACAATATTTAAAGAAAATATATAAAAAAAAAATCAGGAATATATTTAACCTCTATTTACCATTGTGAATTTTTCTTTTTCAGGGAAAACTAGAAATCTACTTCTCCTAATACATTATTTTTATCTCAGGTGAAATTTATATTTGTTTCACCTCTTTTACTTCAGATAATCTATGCTGATATATTCAGACGTGACACACAGTTTTTCTAATATTTTGCTAATAATAATTTACCAATAATAAAATGGGAAGCTTTTACCCAGGCATAAAAATGTGTATAATAAATGCCTTTTTCAAGTTAAACATGAAACCCAAATTATTTTTTTAATTAAAACATTCATACTTGTTATGAACTTATTTGAAAATCTCAACTGTCAATCAAAAATTGCCTGTCCCGCTTCTATGCCTGAGGCATACAATGTCACTACCCTCACCCCATTCCCCCTCCTTCCTCACTGTCTATAATTGTGTTGCCACTGCAAAGGCATCAGGTCCCCATACTGGCACATAAACAAAATTGTGGGGTGATACAAAGCTTTCCTTGATAACAGTGTCCACAAATTGGCTGCTGCTGCTTGTTGTGATGTGAATTCCAAGAGTGATGGCAACAAAGATTTAAATAATTTATTTAGTGTAAGCAAAGTTTGTTTTGTTTAAAAACACAATATAAAAGGAATTTCCAATATCTATTTTGCCAAGCACAAAACATATACAAGAAAATATTGTACATTCCCATTTTTTAATGAATCAGCCTTACAGAGCTGTACATTATATTCCAAAGCATTAACCATCTCCCCGAAATGACTTCTGCTTTTCCCATTCCCAGTGGTTTTTTTATGAATTGATTGAAATGATGCAGTGATACAAATTGAAAATTTGCAACTTTCCTTTTCCTGTTTTTTTCTGTTGGTCGCTTAAATAAAGCCTCTTGCAGTCAGCCCCCAGCATCAGCTGAATTGAGTTCTGTACATGGTGTTGACATTTTGCTACCCTGCCCCAGAAGATATAGAACAATGGATAGAATACAGCAAGCTTGATTGATTATTTAGGTTATTCTTTGATCCCTCTGTGCATGTTGAAATTAACTTGCTGTCATTGTTGATATCATTAAAGATGGGTGTGCTTTCCAATGTTCTCCTGTGGTTAACTCTTTTCATTTCCTATGCTGACATTATACTTTTTTCCATTTTATATTGACCTTTTATCCTTGTATTAACATGAATAACAGTAATCTTTTTAAGCATGTTCATTCTCTTGATTGGCTTAAAAACTCTTTTTGCCTGACAATGATATTTTATTTATATAAAAGTGCATATAATTGCACTACTTATCAATTAAAGCCATACTCAACCCATACACAAACCGAAGTCAATAATGCCTAGGCCAAGGCAGAATTATTGTCTAATGGAACAATTTACATTATGAAGAGCATTATGAAGCCCATTGATTATTCTGCCTATGTGTAGTATCATCTCAGGATTTCTTTGTGTATGAGAATGTTGAATCTCAACAGATTAAATTTTTTCTCAGAAACACAGGAAATGGATGTAAAAGATGGCCAATATCACTGCTCTAGCTGCTTAATTCTCTTGAGGTCCTAGAGCTACTTAGCCGTTGTCATGCCTTAAGTAACTTACCTATGACTGTAGAGAATTAAACTTAATTGTCATGATTTGGACTTTAACCTTGTTTGGTTTACCTTTCTAGTGCTTATTGGCAAGAATATTGCATCTATGCAGAAAAAACAGCAGAAAGTTTGGGCCCCAAAACATTGATGAAAATCAGTTAAGATCTCCTTCTTTCCATAGACAATTGAGAAGTTACTCCTCTCTCTGGTTCTGAATCAACAAATTTTATAATGCTTTAGTCAAAAGGAACAATGCAGAAAATCATACATATAGTTAAAAAACATGGAATTCAGCATTCTGATGGAACAAAAGGATACATACAGTACCCCTTTATGCAATTTGAACATAGACCCCAGACATGCAAGGCAAGAAAGAAATCCATTGTGCCACAGATGCTGCTAAGGAACATTACCACTACAGAACTTGTATGTTTGCGTCCATGCCGTCATTACATAAACCAATTCAAAGATCCACATTAGAAGCAGTTAAAATTATAATAAGAAAACTTCAGAGCTCAGATAGGTGTAATTACACAATTCACTTGCTAAAACCAAGATTTAATGTTGTATATAAATTCCCTTAGTTACCTGAAATGGGATAGATCTTATCATTGCAAGTACTCGGTTGGTAAATACATTTATTGCTGAATGCAGAAAGGTTGCTATACCGAGAATAGTGATAATGATTTGACATTTCACTGGCATATGCTGATCCAGGGGATGAATGAAAGAAATTACATACAGTCTTCAATCACTACCACAGTGCATTTTCTTGCAGTCTTTCTCCTGAAATGTCTACTTAATTATTTACAGCATTGCAAAGCCAAAATTATAAACCATTTATAATTAGATAGGTATACAAAATGCATCCTGGTGGAGGGTAATATTTTATTAACATATTAAATAAAGCATATTAGAAAAATAATTAAAAGATGACTTAAATCAACACTTGGTTGTGAGTCCTTAAGTTGAGCATTTACAGGTAAATACTCCTATGTTCCTCCTATGCAATAAGATAATGGGCTTCACTTACATATGGTGCTACAGTGCCTTTAAGCCTATATGTCCATTCTGAAGCACCGAAGAACTATCCTTTCGTTGCCATAACAGGATATTAAATTTATCAGAGAAGAGCACTTAGAGGCCATGGATGAAATTTTCTAGGCATATCAATCAGTAATTATCATAAGATTTTGGTGTTATTTTAAGCATTGGTTCATAACTGCTAAAGCCACCACCTGACAGTCCTTGATTCAGTACTATTGGTCTACCTGCTTACACAAATCCAGTGGGACTAATGATTCTGTAAGAGTCAAAAGGGCCTTAATGGGATGGGTATTGGTCTATGGGCCTCCCTTAATTTGTAAAATACTAGTTCCTCTTCCTTTAAGGAGAAGTCAAGTGTAACTAGAGAAGTACACTATGTTTGGTCTTCTGTACCAGCCCAAGGCAACCACAGTCCTTTAGCAGTAAAGATCTGTGTCTCCAAAGATGCCTAAGTAGCTCCCCATCTTCTTTTCTGCTGATTTACTGCACATGCTATGTGCTGCTTTAACTTACTGAGCTTAGGGTCCCATTCACAATATACGGTGGACGTAGAACAGTAATGTCACAATATAAGGCTGATTGGTAATTAATACAGATAATTACTACATGGCAGCACAGAAACCAGGGCAATTAGCATCAGAATGTATTAATCAGTCTGATAACATCAGCTTATATTACAGGCAAACCTCATTTTCTGATTGGGGGAAGTGACAAGCCCTAAGCTTAGTTTCTCAACAGCTGCTCAGAGCATGTGAGTGTCGCAGACACTTTCCAAGATGGTGACCCCCTGTGACAAGTTTGAAGTCCTGGATCATTGCTGCTATTGAGAAGCTGAGACTTTAGGCTAGTGCAATGAGTTCAGTATATAAAACATGGCATTTTTAGCCATATTTATTTTTAGGGTTTAGTTCTCCTTTAAGGTGTTTGAAATCTCCATGGGCCACACAACCCTTAGTGTCAGTTGCTTCCTCTGTCTCCTGAAGTCACACAGACACGTACAACCACCTAGCAACATACTTCCATACCTCCATTGTCTTTCTGCCCTCCCCTCTTAGAAAGAGGTTACTGGACTGTAGCTGTCAAGAAGTAGACAAAGTATGACAGGAAATGTATGGAGTTTCCATTCTGCAAACAGAAGGGCACCAGTGCTTCCAAGGGCTGTAACAATGGATGAGCAAAATATGTTGCAGCAGTTCAACATGAAAAAAACACCCATAAACTCTAATGTATAGTTAAAAAAACATTGTGCGTTTTGCGATTCTTTTTTTTGGCGTTTTGCTAAATACATTAGCTGAAGAAAAAATAAATCTTCCATTAGACTTTTTTCTCTAAAATAGTAGGCAAGACCCCAGTTAAGGTTTTCACAAAGATGCTGTCATATTAGATTAGGCTTTGGAATGCAGTTGTTAAAATGTAAAAATGCATTTTTGGAAATATTCAAGAAATAATACCAGAACAAGTAATCTTAAAGTGCATCAGTGGTAAGCATCAAAAAGGCTTGCATCATTTAGTCCTTACAGATAAAAGTGACTGCACATAATTTAATATATGTAATATCTATGAAGAATTTCAATCCTTCATGATTTCAGAGGCATCATCTGAAATGATTTCCAAAGCTTGGGGCAAGGTTTAAATTGCAGAAAAACAGACTCCACAGTTGAACGCAACACTGCCTGCACTGAATATTGCAAAGTTATTAAGTACATTTAGGGGCAAATTTATTATTATTCCCCAAAATAAATTCGACCAAATTCGCAAATCGATAAGTATTCGACCATCGAATGCTTATCGAATAGTTTAAGGCTATCATTTTGCTTGATATCCGATTTCTCGATGAATTCATGCGATCGAATACCGATCATTCGATTGCAAGAAAAAATCGTGAAATTTAATTCGAGAGTCCGAAAAATTTGTACGATTCGAGCGATCGAACGCTCCGATCGTAGGAATGGTATTCGAGCAGGACTTAGCCTCAGAAGCCTATGGGCAGCTTACCATAGGCTTCTATTACAATTCGGTAGGTTCAATCTGTCGAAGTAGGCAGTCGAATAACTTTAAAATTTTAAATCCTTCGATCATCGAATGATTGAATATCCGATCATTCGATCTATTCGATATTCGATGATCGAAGAGGTCAAATTTTACTTTACGATTTCACGAAAAATTGGTACAATCGTTATTTGATCGAATTCGATCGAACTTCGATCAATTCACGTGGATTTCGTAAATCGGCCCCTTGGTGTGCTCCATGTGTGCAACCCCTAGAATGTCCCATACTACAGCTTGGCATGCTATAAATCCAGGACTTTCTTATTGTTTTATAAACCACAAGAATTAAAAAGAGTAGAGCATTTTTCTGCATCTTTTATCAATTTTGATAAACGGCACTTTGATTTAAACACCTGGATGGCCCCAATATTGTTATACTAGGTACATTGAAAAATATGTAGCAATTGCCTTGATCAAACATGGCTCTGGCTGTTATGGGTGAACAGTAAATATTGATTTCTCAGAGGTGAAGATCTAATTTCCCACTTCCTCCTATTTTTAATGTAACGTTTTCTACCCAGAACAAGGGGAGTTAAAACAATAAAAAGATAATATACATTTTATGATACACAGAGTGAATTAGGGTATTTACTGCTTCCCCTCCCACACTGAAAAAGATGTAAAAGAATGCTTACAACTGTACCTCACTGCTTCCTATATGAAATAAAAAAAGAAAAAAAAAACGCTAACACAGGCTTTTCAAACAATTATCACCAGGAAATATGTTTGTTTGTGCTTTAAGGCTAGCATCACTTGAGTGAACAAGTTATTTGCAATGGAAGTTGTGGGGAGCATTTTGATAAGAAAAACTAGGGATGCAAGAGCTCGCATACAGTACTTCTGCCTCGTGTCTATCTGTGCTCAGCACACATTTAAAAATCTGGAGTGAGACGAAGAGACCATCATCAACCAGCTCAGATTGGCATTTTTTACTGTCTACCTTAAGGGAGCCTGAATAATCTGCTGCATTGTTAATGATGTTAATGTTAGCCGACAGGTAGGGGGTCATACGACAAACCGACTGTACGTGCCTCCCTTCCCATTCAAGAACAGAGTGCTGGTAAACTGTGTCATAAATTTTATGGGAAATCCAAAATTAGATGGGCAGTGAATTCTTAAGGCAAAGGACTGTTTGGGAGAAGGCTTAACAGATTGGTGTGGGACTGAACCAAGGCAGGACTGAAAGTCAGGTGTGGGCCAGAACAGGCATTGAGCCAGGGACAAACATTAGTGGAACAGAATGGGTATAGAGGCAGGAAAAAGACTGGAACAGGACCAAATCAAAGGAGAGTAAGTGCAGTGAAATGTTAGTGCTAGGGGCAAGCCAGTCCAGTCTGCGTAACTAAAAGTTTTCAAAGCTTCTCTTAGGTGCTTGTATTCCTTGCCCTTAGAATCATCAACAATCATCTAAGTTTCCACCAGGTAATGTATGGTTCTGATAACTCTCATCTGGCATTCCAGAACAGAGCTGTTAAGAAAAGCATTAAGATGTTGGATCTGTGGATTTAAGTTTACTTTAGTATTCCAATTTTCCTATTCTTAGATGTATATCTGACAGTCCAAAAATGGGTGTTTATTGTCTTTCACATCTTCTCCTGTGAACTTTACATTGGTGTCCATGTGAGTGTTCAATGGAAGCTGGAATCTTGTGTTTTAATTTGAACTCAGGAATAAGCTACATATCTGAACCGATGAAAGAACTTTAATGGATCAGTAACAACAAAAAATTAAAATGGTTTAAAGGAATGGCAAGTAATTTACTGTTGTTCTGTACTGGTAAAACTGGTGTGTTTGCTTCAGAAACACAACTATATATAAACAAGCTGCTGTGTAGCCATGGGGACAGCCATTCAAATAAAGTATACATACACATAAATTCTAAAGAATCCCATTGAATGCCACAGAGCTTATCTGTTATCTGCCATGTATCCTGTGCCTTTCTTCCTGTTTTGGCTTTGAATTGCTGCCCCATGGCTAACCAGAAGCTTGTTTATATAAACTATAGAAAGTTTCTGAAGCAAACACCTCAGTTGTACCAGAACAGCACAACAGTACATTATATTTTCATTGCATTACAACACTTTCAATTGTTGGTGCTACTGTTCCTTTGATCTAAAGTTTTGTCACAATGGGAGACTTAGGTGAGCCCATAGCATAGGCAAGTTCTTGTGAAGTGACCCTAGTTGTGGGTCAGAAATGACTAGTATAGGTGCAACAAATACCAGTAATGTATGTATGTATGTATAGGATATATGTGAATGTGGATAAATACACAATGTGGCTTGTTCAGGCACGCAAAGGTGCATCTGTCATAACCAAGCAAGTTAGCATCTAAGCTTAATGCAGAGATAAGAGAGCTGAGCCTGTCACAGATTAAAATGATGCTGCAATTATTAGATGTGGAAAACGCATTAGTTTATAGTGACAAGCGAATCTGGGGCGTTTGCTTTGACAAATTTCCTGAGAAATTTGCTTAACGGTGAATCATTTACGAAACACTGCCGGCAAATTCATGCTGGCATCCAAAAAAAGGGTGTCGACGTCTAAAAAACGGAAGCCAGCAAATTTTCGTGGGTGTTTCGCGAATTTATTCCCCAACAGCGAATCACGGGGATTCAGCACAAATTCACGCCAGGCGAATAAATTCGCCCATCACTATTAGTTTACCAACTTTGGTGAGGATATATATAAAGATTGCAGAGTGGTAATTATGGAAGATGTTTTCCTGCAGTGGGTATATCTTGAGAATGGTCCAGCTAGAATTAGACCTTGCACTGAGATTATAGCTCCTACAATTTTGGACAGGGAAGCCAGTGAAACAGCTTGATAAAACAAGAATGAAAGCTTATAAAAAAAAAACGAAGTGGGAAATCACAAAGGTTTAGATCTTAAATTAGACTCCACTGAATTTATTAAATTATATTTAAAGATGGTTGGTTTCATTATTTAATCTATAACTGACTCCATACATGGGTGTTAGTGAACTCCCACTCTTTCTGGGTAGAGAAGAGGTCACTTGGGGCACTGCTCTTTTTACGTTTGAAATTATAAAATTGTATATTAAATAAAATAAAAGGTTAAGTAATAGCCTTTTCTTTCTGAAGTTAACATAGTAACTTTTTGTTTTTACCTATGAGAAGTTTCCATGCATAATATTGCCTTCTATTTACTCCAGCTATAGATTGTAGCTTGTTTCAATTTTAAAACTCAGCAAGATCATCAGACCCCATACTGTGTAAGATATATCACATACCAAACTGACACTGATGATGATGTGAGGCGTATGCATTTGCAAATAGTTTTCTTTCTTTCTTTCTTTTTCTACACTGTATCACTGTGACATTCTTCAAAGCTGTGTTTGGAAAAAAAGGTGACGTGTCCAAAATTTCACTTTGAGTTTTGAGCTCTTTTCTATCTTAACATAAAGTTTCTAATGGTGGTAGAACTAGCTCTTCTAGCATTTAAAAGGGACCTACAGTGTATCTCAAAAATTAAAATCTAATATAAGCTTTATCTCACAAAAACTAAGAATTTTCTAAATCTATAAATGAATCCTTCTGTACAGTTTCTGAAACAATTATTCTTCATTGTGACTCTCTCTTTATTCTCTCTTCTTTCAGGAGTCAGACTTACGTGTAGATTTTGAATGATGTTTTGGGGGAGGGGGCTAATTTGACTATAAAATATATTAGAGCTCACCCTCAAAATATACTGCAATACTTTCACTCTACATGCAGGATTTGTTTCTGGGTTAGTTGTTAGATTTTGTTTTTGCTGGAGTCGGTTATTTGAGTTAACTCCAATACATCTGCTAGGAAAGGGAGCCCCTCCTAAAAGATGAATTAAACCTACATCTCAATCAATATCTGACAATGACTTCTGAATAAAGAGAGAAAGAAAAAAAAACCATATAGCTCAGAGAAAGATAGTGAAGAAATACTTGAATATTTTAGAAATGGGACAACATTTAATTGATTATATTTACAGAAGAATTTCCATTAGATGAAACTTGAATGAATTTTTCATTTTTGCAATAGTGTAAGGTGTAGGTCATATGCATAAAATCACACAATGCATTATATTTTTTGATCCACAAGACATTTTTCTGATGAGCAAAATTCGCTGGTGCAAATTTGTGTCCATTTCTAAAATTTGTCTCTATGTATCAATATGTATGTCACACAGTCATGGCATGGGCATTCATTTCCACACCATCTACAGTATTTGTCATCTGTGAAGGTTGAGTAAAAAAATGAGCATCAAGATACAGGGCAGCCATTTTCATCACAATAGTTAGTCTAAAGCTTTAGACATTCTAGGTCCTCCAGTACTGAGGTTATTGGTTATATTGGAACATTGCAAGGTTTCTTGTGGATACACATTTTAAACTTTGCACCTTGGTGTAACTAAAATATCGAAGCTCTGAGATGATGATCAGTATATTTAAAAGTCAAAAGATCATTCCTCTTTATTATTAATATTGCACGAAAAATACCTAAAGCAGACCAGTGCTAACTAGATTTGCTCTAACGTTTGGCAGTCCAATAATGCCTTGCAAATTTGTAGCTATTAAAGGCTGATGAAAAATATATAAATTCTCTTAAATGAAGGTTCAGTGCTCTCCATGGGGCAAATTTACTAAAGAGTTTAATTTGGCAGCGACGGCTTTGCAGCCATAGCAACACTTTGCCAGGTGTAAATCCACTCAGATAACACTAATTCACTAAGTTGCCTCCTGGACTACGAACCCTGGCTGTTTGCATATGGCAGGCAATTTAGTGGAATGGAGCTATAAATTTGACATGGTGCATCTAATACATTACATTTACAATGATAACTAGGCATGCCAAGGGAACCTTAATAAAGTCAATAGAGTTGTTTTAATGCCCTACACATAAGGCCACTGTTAAATAATGTACCATATGCTAGAAAATGTGTGGGGGAAACCGGGTACCTAAAAAAAAATGTTATGACTTTTGCAGCCTAACACCCTGAAAAAATTAAAAAGCCAGCTTTTTTTGGCTTATTCCACTCAAAAATTATGATGTAAGTAACTGAAGATTGAGGATGTTCTATACACTCTATGCACTTCACTAGGTCTGATATCATTACTATTCAATCCTCCATATTCATTCACCGTTTTAAATAAAATGAATGTCTGCCAGTTATTGGGTGTATAACATTTGTTGATGGGCCAATTTGTCCCATTTTGCTTCACTGAAAAATTTGGCGCCGGTGCCAATGGTCCCATTTTGCAAACTGTTTGCTGTCTTGCGAATGTCACTGGATTCGTGTATTTGTTGCCCGGCTGCAAAATTTAGAAATTCAACGCAAATTTGACTGGCGCATGCATTCTCCCATCACTATTTGTTATATAGTGGGGCACAGATTATTGTTAGTTGCACAACATAAAGAATTTGGAAGAAACTTTATTTTGAAAACATCAAAACAAGCAAAATACTGGTTTTTCTTTCATTCTGGAATAGCAAGTGGGGGGGGGTGGGAGAGCAACATTGTTAATAAAAATGCCATTTGAAAGCTATTATTTATTAGCAAAACACAGTTCTTCCAAATTAGGAGGATACTCCTTTCAGAGAAAAACTTCCACTTGGCACGCACACCAACGACTCAGACAGATGCGGTGTATAAAAGGCTTTTTATTTTTATACTCCTTTCAGAGACCTATATGGGGACTGGAAATTCTGCATCTGTTATTTCATTCTGATTTGTATGCATTGATGTCATAAATATCTTAAGTATTCAAAATATTGATTAATTCTTGAAGGCATTATCTATTTTCATATCCTGTACTGACAGACAATTAGTTATATAATCTTTTACAGCTTCCACCTTAAAGAGCCAATTAGGCTGGAGAATGGGAAACATATACAGGTATCTAACAATAAATGTTAAATGTAGAATCACATCAATCAAATATACTGCCACAAAGACTCACTTGCTAAGAGACTCTACCATTGTTTTCATTTTATAATTATATCCATCTAGCAAGTTCCCAAAAGGTATGCAAATCTTTCCATAGTTCACTTTATTTGGTAGGGAATCATATAGCTTGACTGCCCTTCATATTTTGATATGCTAATTTGATATTCTCAAAGACATCTTCATTAAACAAATATATAGACAGTAGTTGGTTAAAAAACACAGTGGGGGTCATTTATAAACTTTGCGAAGGGCAGATTGGTTCGCAGAGTGTATATATTTGCCCTGCGCCTGGTTATATTTATAAAGCTGAATAAGAGTGTGCAAATTCGCAAAACAGATTTGAAAATTTGTTTTTCACATTGCGAATGTCTATAGAAGCTTTTTAAATACTCTGCGCCACAACTTTGGTGGCGGAGAAAATATTCAAAACAACCTTGCAAAGTGCCTGTATTCACACAAAGATCTTGTTTGCGAGTTGTTTGCGAAAATTCATTCACAATGTGAATTCGCAAAAACCGGAAAGACGGGCACAGTAGTGCAATATTGTAGCGTTCAGGAAAAAGCATGGGCAAAACTACCATTTGCGAACAATTATGCGCTGCGTGAACTTTATAAATGACCCCAATATATCAAGCTCAACCTATTATAATACATATATTTATTTGTATAGCATATTTAATACAATATAAGTGCTGATATAGGGGAGTAGAGGAAACACTTTCTATTTTTATGTAAAATTTTGTACCATTAATTTAAATCATATTAAAGGGTTACTGTCATGGGAAAACATGTTTTTTTTTCAAAACAAATCAGTTAATAGTGCTACTCCAGCAGACTTTTCCACTGAAATTCATATCTCAAAAGAGCAAACAGATTTTTTGTATATTCAATTTTGAAATCTGACATGGCGCTAGACATATTGTCAGTTTCCCAGCTGCCCCCAGTCATGTGACTTGTGCCTGCACTTTAGGATGGAACTACTTTCCTACTAGTGGTCTCCAGGTATGATAAGCTCATAAGATATATTGATATATAATAAACCAGCAGAACAGACATATAAAATTATGACAACATTGGTCCTCCTTCTTTAATTATCACAGAAAAGAAGGACATTAAAGGGGTTATTTATTAAAATAAATTCAAGTTTTTTTACTATAAAATTATAATTTTTTATGGGGAAAAAAATAAAATTTTATATATAAAATATATTTTTTTTTATAAATGGGCGAAATAACCTGTGAGGATTTAGTTGGAGTAGATTTCAGAAAATAATGAGATATTTTTGGATTTTGATTAATAATCCCCTCTGTGTATTGTGCTGAAAAAAAGGACATTTTTCTTTGTCTAACAAAGACATTTGATTTCAGACTTTAAATTAATTTTACCTTGACATTCTCAGTTAACTGGCTACTTGGCTGTAATTCTGAATTGTGTGCTTAAAGTGCATGCATCTTCTACATCATTGAAATTCCTATCTTTCCTTATAAGCAATGTCTTGGGGACATTGTATGCGCAATACAATCGACAATCTTTGCTTCAGGAATGCACATCATTGATAAGCTCTTGGAGTAAAAGATCAGGTTCAGGATAAAAAGGGCAGCTGCAAGCACAGGTAATAACATGTGGTTCAATCCACAATACCTAAAGTAAGCCTGGAGGTTTGAAGAAAAAAAATATTAGCATCTCATTTGGGAATTCATCAGCCAATGATGTGGCTGAATTTTGGTATTGGTACCTTCTCATTTTAGGTCACTATACTGTTTTTATTTTCTCTAGGGATGGCGCGAACTGTTCGCGCACGAACTTGTTCGCGCCAACATCCGCTGTTTGCGCTCGCAGAATATTCGCGAACGTCGCGCGACGTTCGCCATTTTGGGTTCGCGCATAGTCGCCGCTTTTTTTTGCCCTCTCACCCCAGACCAGCAGATACATGGCAGCCAATAAGGAAGCTCTCCCTCCTGGACCACCCCCACACCCCCTGGACCACTCCCCTTCCATATATGAATTGAAGCCCTGCAGCATTTTTTCATTCTGTCTGTGTGTGCTGCTTGGAAGAGTTAGTGTAGGGAGAGAGCTGTTAGTGATTTCAGGGACAGTTGAAAGTTTGCTGGCTAGTAATCTGCTTGATAATGCTCTGTATTGGAGGGACAGAAGTCTGCAGGGATTTGAGCTACTAGGAGGGACAGAAGTCTGCAGGGATTTGAGCTACTAGGTTAGGTAGCTTTGCTAGCTAGTAATCTACTGTTCTTCAAACAACTGCCATACATTGACCTGTATTTTTTCTGTGCTTCAGTGGCTGCGACTATTTTCAGCATTTATATGGCATATTTTTTCTGTGTTTCAGTGGCTGCGACTATTTTCAGCATTTATATGGCATATTTTTTCTGTGCTTCAGTGGCTGCGACTATTTTCAGCATTTATATGGCATATTTTTTCTGTTCTTCAGTGGCTGCGACTATTTTCAGCATTTATATGGCATATTTTTTCTGTGTTTCAGTGGCTGCGACTATTTTCAGCATTTATATGGCATATTTTTTCTGTGCTTCAGTGGCTGCGACTATTGGATTTTTCAGATACATTTTTGCCCTTGATCCCCCTCTGGCATGCCACTGTCCAGGTCGTTGCACCCTTTAAACAACTTTAAAATCATTATTCTGGCCAAAAATGTCTTTTTTAGCTTTTAAAGTTCGCCTTCCCATTGAAGTCTATGGGGTTCGTGAACCGTTCGCGCGTTTTGTCGCAAGTTCGCGAATATGTTCGCGAACATTTTTTCCGCGGTTCGCGCCATCCCTAATTTTCTCATTGTCTTTTTATTGGAACTACTGTATTACAAGGAGAATGCAATGATTTTCCAGTGTTTTCTAACTTTGCAGATGGTTTTAGAGACTTGTAGTTTCTCACTCTGTCTGGTCTCAATGTTCTTAATCTCTTTTTGTAGCCCTTTGGGTCATTTGATGTAGGACCTGACATAAAACATTCATCATCATTACAAACAAAGAATTATTCTGTAACTCCAAAAACAATTAGAAATTACATATTTAAAAAAATGTACATACAAATCTAGTTGCTAGATTTCATTTATTTGAATATTAAGTGGACTTAAGAGTTTGGATAAAACAATACAGTAGTTGTCATGACATGGCAGTTGAAGCTAGTTTGAAATAAAACATTCCATGCATGCCATCAGCAGAAGTAATACACTGGCAGAAGAGACATATAAAATGATGACAACAATGGTGTTCCCTCTATAATTATCACAGAAAAAAAGGCATTCTGTGTATTGTGCTGAAAAAGAAATCTTTTCTTTCTCTACACGGACTTTTTAATTTTATTTTACCTTGGAAATTTCAGTCTAAGTTGTTTTAAAGCCCAATCCATCAACTACCTTTGGCAATGCATTTACCTGCGTGACATTTTCTATATTATCTTGTTTTCATTGAGCAGTTAAGTAGCTTTGGTTCTCTTAATAACCTTATGGCACCCTGTGGCATTTCTTTTCTGTTTTTATAAAACTTTTTCATATACTGTTAGAAGAGTGACACTTGTAGAATTGTGTTTCAGCTGCTTTTCTCAAAGGGATAATGATAACAAGAATATAGTTTGTACCATCATTTGCCTTTTTTATTGAAGTTGTGCAGGAAGTATCCTGTCTAAAATTAAAAGCAAATAAATAAATTTACGGTTTTAATGTCACCTCAAATGGCTTTTCCTTCCTGACATTTCTGTACTTTGTTAAAAGTGTTTTTAAAAACCTGAATGTTAATAATTGTAAAAAATTATTCAAAACTATGAGTCATTAGTTGATTATTTTTGTTTTGCCAATGTTTTTAAGAAACGAAATAGATAAAATAAATGTCGGTACCAAAATAATTAAATGCATTAACTCTGTAGGCAATGGTGTCAAAAGTAATGTCAGGAAATTGTCACTTTTGAACTTTGCTTTAATTAGTAGGTTTTCTACATGTGGCATATTTCTGTGACAGGTAGGACCAATTATATCAAAAGGAAATATTTCATGTGAGTAATTAAGGTATTAGCATAAATACGTAAAGCCTGATGTAAAAATGCTTTAGCAAAATAGACACAGTGTACACAAATATTTTTAATACATGGTTGCAAAGCAGGTTGAAAAACAAGGATTGGTTGCAATGAGTTACTGTCCATGGACAAATTTGCCCAGTGTTTATAAATCAGCCCCAATGTTTAATTGTATTGTGTCTCTTCTGTATTATTGCCTACTGGTTTATGCTTTCCCATTTTAGTAGTATTTGTACCTGTTTGTAAATAAAGGGGTTATATATAGTTCATTGAGTAACAAAGTTATACACATATTTATACATAAATACAACAATATTATCAGCCCCCATTTAATTTGCAAATACTGTTTCTATGGAAACAGAGCAGAAAAAAGTATAAAGTTAACATTTTTCCACATTTTTCCAAGAAATAGAGGGTGATACATTTATTCAGCCTACCTGGGGTCAAGCAGTGAGTTAAAGTCAAGAACAATGAAGATAGTGTAAACATGGCAAAAAAAAAAACATTACAGACAGATGAAATTGGCTGTAATAGTGTAATATATAAAAGCATGTTGCAACATGCTGCTGTGGAACTCATTTCACTAACGACAACAAAGCGAAAAGTGTAGAGTTAGATGCACCACTGAAGACTGGGCTGTCTGGCTCTGTTTTGGCATATGGCAGTATGGGAGTGGCTGGATACTTTGAAAAATAGAACCTGCGAAGACGCAGGTTCAGCAATCTGGTTACTAGGGTTCAATTACCCTAGCAACCATACATTGATTTGAATGAAAGCCTGTAATATGAAAAGAAGAGGATTTGAACAAAAAGATAAAGAATAAAAAATAGAAATAATTATAAAATTTGTAGCATTACAGACAATGTTTTTTTCAATGACCCCCGATTTGAAAACTGGAAAGATTCAGAAGAAGAAGGCAAATTATTCAAAAACTACAAAAGATAAATTGTGAAGACCAATTGAAAAGTTACTTAGAATTGGACAGTCTATATCATAGCAACAGTTAATGTAATGGTGTACCACCTCTTTAAGTAAACAGATGAAAATCAACAGTTATTTTCAGTCACATCTAACAACAACTGTAGTAGCCTTGATAGTCCCAGTGAACTTTGCCCTTCCCCTGAAATTACGTGGTCATGCTTTTTCATAGCAGGACCAACTAGTATGACTTCTGAATCAATTCCTCCAACCTCCCTCAATGTCATCAGTTATACCAATGGCTCATTTCACACAATGCAGCTGACTGTGAGGTGCTTTTATAAATAAGTATTTAAAATACGTTTGTCTGTGTTTATGGGTGGCGATCTTTGTAGGTAATAGCTAATAACAAATAACAGCAGTTCTGTAATCCATAAAAACGAATGAGCAAGCAGATTGTGATAGAGAATAAGGGTATTTTTGTATTTATAGAATCACTTTCATCCAAAGAGAAATCCCTAGTTATTCATATTCAATATGTTATTCAAGAGAGCAAAAATAAGTAGAAAAAGTGTTCACTCTGTTCCCCTGGAACTAAGGAAAAGGGGATTTTTATCTGTTTCTGCTGGAAATGTTATAAACATTCATTAAAATGTTCTGCTGTCTTTTTAATATCATCAGCTAAATCATTACACATTTGCATTAATTAGACTTTAGTATGGAACAGTAAACAGTTTGAGACTGAAGAATATCACAACAAATATGTACAATTAAATACATCAGACTCGTAGATTATTTTCTTCTACCCTGAAAGACAGAGGATTAGTCAATCTAAATTATTGATCAACACATGTATTTGAAGACATTGTTTAAACAGACAAATGCGATTGAACTATAAAGGGTCCTGACAGATACACAGTCATTTCTCCTGGGTGAACATTTGGTACTTTCACAAATTAACAACAAACTAGAGTTTGACTTTTTTTGACATTTTTTTGTTTGGGTTCTTTCTTTACATTCTCCACATTAGAGTAGAACTTAAGATTTTATACCCTGACCATGGAAATAATTCAAATCCTAAAATACACCATCTAAAACCTGTTGAGGTCATGTAGAAGTCAATGGCAGAGGTCCCTTGTACCATTTGAAGATGTTAATAGCCTTCATGATATTCGAGTTGTTTTGGAGAGTTTTGTCTGAAAACTTGAGAAATGTTTTCAATAAAAACTCAATTAATTTGAGTTTTTGGGTTGTTAATCCGAACCAGTTAATCTTTTCTGTTCAAGTTTTTCTTAAATTAGAAACCATTTGAGTTGTTTATTTGATTTCATTCAAGGTATAAAAAACTCTAAAATTTGACCTTTGATAAACAACTCCCCAAGAGTTTGAGACAGAGAAGATACTCGTGGGGTAGGAATAGTAAGTACAATGCTTGCTCCAGGACTAATAATGTACAGCAGCCAGTTAGATGTTTGCTTTCAAACAGCAGACCTTTATGTGCCACTTTCTTATTGTTTGTTATGTGTTACTAGAATTACACTTGTTTATATTATACCATCCCAGATATTGTTTTGCTTCTTCAGCATAAACCAGGGCTGGAACTAAGGGTAGGCATAAGCAAGAGACACATGTCTAGGGCTCAATGGTGTGAGGGAGCTGGGCATGTACTTCTTGCCTGTCTTCCACTAATGGTGCCCTGTCTGTAAGTCTGATGGATATCTGTGAACAATTTGTATGGATGTGCCCACAGAAGGATGTTTTTGATGTCTCCACTCAACTGGTGGGCTTTGGGGGTGGGGTTTTCAGGGGTTGCCTTGGGTGCTTGCAAACAAGGAGGACTATTTAGCAACATTGTCATTTAGACGGTTTTAGAAGTTTTTGAAACCACAGCTAAACTCACTTTCTCTAAAACCACAAATGTCATGAAATGTATTAAAAGGGTAAATTTGCCATTGACTTCTACATGTCTATGAAAGGCTTTAGCTTGAGTATTTTCATTTGGAACTGTCACAGTTTTGTCACATAAATTCCATAAAGGTAAAAAATCCCAACCCAAAATAGACACAGTTTAATAAATTGGCCCCTTAGGCTCGACAGTGGAATCAATACAACCAATGCTGAATCAGAAAGTGTACTTTAATACACTTTGCTCAAACAAACTCATAGCCCATGTGAATGCTTGTGCCTAAGTGTATTAACTCTTTGAATGTGTGGAAATGGAAAGTTGCCTATTTGTATGTTGAATAACTAGTATGGCTAGCAGGAAAGTGTGTTTTGAATGTGAATTAAACCTTTGGCTGCTGGAGTGCTTGTTGAACTAGTAGGATCTTACCCAGACTAACTACCATAGGAGAGATTGTTTGATGCATTGTGATTGTGTGAGTTATTACCTGTTATAGAGGGCAGGGGAATAGTCACATAACTTTTTTATCACCTGTTATTGATAGATGGTGGCAGTGAATGAACTTTGTGGGCGTTGTTGTGTTTTGGGATTTCTTGTGTTAGTCTAACCTGTGTGTAAGGTGACTGAGAGAGTGTACCCCCTTATAGCCAAACCGTTCGATTCCATTGAACGATTCAAACGCTTCTCCGCAAAATCCTTCGGATTCTTGGAACGTTTTCAGGACAGGTTCTATGAGGTCCCCCATAGGCTAAAATGGCAATTTGGCAGCTTTAAGCTAGCGAATAGTTGAAGTTGAAGGATTTTTAAAGAGCAAGTACTTTGAAATTCGAAAATTCTAATTTTCGATACGATAGTCGAAGTAGCCCAAAATTGCTTTGAAATTTTAATTTTAAAAATTCAGATTTCATTTGAATTTTCACTTTGACCTTTATTAAATGGACACCATAGAATGTAACATTTTTACCATAAGTCAAGTTTACTTACAGCTGCATTCCAAGTTGGATCCACCACAGTTGTTTCCTGAAACAATTTGTATTTTGGGGTGCAATATGTGTCTGGTATTTTTTTGGCAAATGATTTACAAGGCATAAATCTGATTGATGCCCAGTAAAATCCTGCCTTCAGCTGAACCAGTGACCTGATGTTTTCATGCTGTTTGCATGACCTCTACATTATAATAAGCAAGAAATACTGGCACACAAAGCTTGATTTGCAGGGAAACCCTTGCTTTAATTCAATGTACAGAAGTGTACTATTATACGAGCAGACAGCTAAGGGCCTGGTTCACTTGCTATCCCTGTGTTTGCAAGTAGGCATGGCATGTTTCACTCTTTGGTAATCTGGAGACAGGTAATCAGTGTAAGACATTAGTCTGGCTAAATAATACCCTGCTCTGTACTGACTCAATGCATTTTATAGGACACGTGTGCTTGGTCCTAGGTGCGCTGTTCCTTGTAATTGTTGTTCCTTATACTCCTGCTCCCTGTCCCCTGGAAGTGACCCCAGCGTCTTTACCTTGAGTTTGCCTCACAAGTCTGCTCCTGTTATCTGGTTCTAAACTGGCTTCTCTGACTATGTCCAGCACCTTTTCAACTGGCTCCCTCTTGGAGTATACTTTTGGTGCCCTTTCCTGGCTCTGTGGGAGTACTGGATTCTTGTGCAGTAAGTCCTGGTGATGCCCAGGTAGCTGAGGGCCAGGCCAAAAGCCAGATGTGGCTGTTATAGGTGCACCCCTAGACTGGAATCAAGTCACTCCCCTAGGATTTGGGTTTTTATACATGATAGCAACCCCCTGTATGAAACCCTGGAGCTACTTCCAGTTCCAGAGTGGCAGTAGGTTCAGGGTTCCCTGGTACCTGAGTAACATGATGCATAGCTAATTTTGAGTGATGAAGAGTACCCTGGAAGTATTTTTAGTAAGTGCTCTTCTCACTGCAAATTGTATTTCACAGAGCATATTCATGAGACAATGAATAGGAAACTTGTAACAGGCTTCAACAGTAGCTTTTGTTTGATCACCATGACATTGAAAATGCAATCTTCATTAGTTGTAATCATTGAATAGAGATGTTTCAAGTGCAAAATCATGTTAGCTTTGTATAGTGTAAACACCTTTGACAAATATATATATACTGTAGCTATAAGGGATGAGGATGCAGATATAATTAAAGTCAAGTTCTTGCAAAACCAACCTGCCAATGAAAAAAACTACACAAATGACATGGAAGAAAGCGTAAGAAGATAAAACCATGTGAGGACTCCTCCAATAAGCAGAGGAATGCATTCCTAACACTTCTCATCTGGTTTGTTTTATGTGTGAAATAACATTTTGAGTCATTTCATTTAGAGAGAAATGGAAACCAAACAAATAAAAATTAATTACTATCAGACACAAAACACATAGAGGGATAAAATGGTCCATGTTTTATAGAAACATCTTTAATTCTCCTGACGACAAAGAACACAATGAAAGGATAAAAAAATGTCTTTAGCATTATGTGGCGAATATTGATAACACAGGGAAGGTTTAATTTAGTTTAACTAAACTATTTCAATTTAATCTGATGTGAAGCCATTATATTCATTTATATTTATTAAATGAGATTTAGTTGTCCATGTCAGATTGTTATATATTAAAACTGCCATCTCTAGATAATTAGAGCACAATAGAAGCTGGTACATGTAAATTGCCATCTTTTTCAATTACCACATCTGCAAATGTAAAATAGATGATAAGTGTAACAGACCTCATTAAATCTGTTCTACAGGAACACTGGCTCTGATAAAGGAAAAAAAGAGTAGAAGAAAGAAAAAGAATTAGTAGCTGTCCTAGAAACGGGGTGCGTTCAACTGAAATATGCACATGGGGCACACTTACAAAACTAGAAATAACAGTAATAAGTGTTAGATTTATTATTATTTGGAAAGATCCTCATTGCACAGATGTTGCTATCAAGGCACATGACAAGAGCTATAAGAATATGCAGATGCTCTGAAGATGTTCCAGCACATGGACCTGTAAATTAAATTGCTAGGAATAAATCTAAGTGACTGAGAGGTAATCTGTGAGTTTATGAGGCTATAGTTTTCACAACAGCATCACATTGCTCATGGTAGACTTGTAAATATGGGTTGCTACTTGTGTATTTTATTTAGGACAATGATAATGATTTTATAAAATGTTGTTCATGCACATGTGGTGGTACTGTATCTAATAGCAGGAGCAAAATTGTAGCACTTCATTCTAGTCACCTCCCCATAGATGTGTACATGAAATGTTCCCTAGAGCCACCTGTATCTTTGAAAGCATGGGCTCTACTAAGGGGCATATTTATTCAATATTGAATTTTGAAATTCCTTCCAGCAGCTTGATATCCAAGGTGGGAGAAGGGAGGTGGGGGGAGGGGGAGTGTGATGTGTCACCAGGGCCCATCAGGTTTTTTCCAGTGTCCTGATGGCCCAATCCAACACTGACAAGGTTATATGTAGCAGCCCATACTTAACAGTACACATTGTTCTTACATAGGTCTTAAGTGGTGCATTCTCCGAATTGAAACACACAGCCTGTTTTGACACCACTTCTAAATCTAAAGCTGAATTTTTTTTTTTTGATGCATGTCTGGATTATCATGTGAAAGAGGACAATGCCACAACTGGGCAGATTCTAAATATGTTGAATTGTTTTTCTCATCTCTAATTACAGTAGCCTTAGATCACACAATTGGGAAAATGTATTCACCTAAGCTGGAGATTAATTAACAGACATGCTTCACTTTTTTTCAGATATTGTCATGCTCTAGCATCTCTCAAATGAAAAATCATAAAATATAATAAGAAGTGATAAAAACACTTGATATTCTGTCAAAATTTAACTCAGATGTGAACTAATTTGTAAAATAAAATACCTCCAAAACAAGAGAATCATTAATCCCTTTTATTGGCCAATTATTTAACACCTCTAAAAGGCCCAATTAATTAACTATTATCATTTATTTATATAGCAGTAGTAGTTATGCATGCATGGGCTTTGCCTTTAACTGATTATTGGGCTCTTACTAATAAAAAAGTTTCAGTTTACCTTACCCCAACCTTTGTCACCTGTGAGCAACATTCAGATGCATAAAGAGCGGGGGAGCAAGTGAAGCATATTAAATGTTCCTGGGTGGTGCCAAATAAGGGTTGTGATTGACTATTGGTAGCCTTAAGTGGACTGGCAGCCACTTAAGGCTCACACACTTGAGAAAGGGCTTTTGCAGCCCGAAACATGTCGTGTGGACATAAAATAAAAGCTTATTAGCAGTTATTCTGCCTGCTGTATGTTTCCCCATCTTCTTCGACACAGCCTACAGAAGGCTCTGCTTGCCAGAGCCTTGTCTCCAAGCCTGGGATGCCTTCTCTGAGGCCACTAAGAGCAACATCTTCACGCCTCTGCTCCTCACTAAATCTCTTCTCTTGTCTCGCTATATGTTCCTGGTCGACTTCTCCGCTCTTCCTAGAGCCACCTTCTCTTTACACCACCCACATCCACTGCCACCTCTCGTCTCAGACCCTTCTATCTTGCTGCTCCTTACCTCTGTAATTCCATTCCTGAATTCCTCCGTAAGGAATCCTCTTCCAATTTCTTAAAAAGAAAATCTAAGAGCCTACCTTTTGGAGCACTCGAACAGTAACATTTACAAATAAAGTTATACATACTGTACATACATACATACCTTGAATCTACTAGAAAATCAGTAAATAAATCCAATAGACTTGTTTTGCTTCCAGTAAGGATTAATTATATCTTAGCTGTGATCAACTACAAGGTAGTATTTTATTACTACCGAAAAAACGGAAATCATTTGTAAAAATTTAGATTATTTGTTTAAAATGGAGTCTATGGGAGATGGCCTTTATGTAATTTGGTTCTTTCAGGATAATGTGGATCAAGCTAATTCTGATTTCAAAACTCAAAAAAATAAATCTTGATGTTCAAGTAAAAAATATGGCATATAAAACTTAGCAAGCTTCTAGAGAAGTCAAGGGCAGGTGTAGTTTCAATCTTGCAATCAAGCATGATCATGCTTTTATAAAACATGCTTGGTATCAAAAACAATTTCAATAGTGAAAAAATGTGATTGTGTTAAATTGCAAATAACCATTTCAGTAATGAGAAAAATTTGGAATTTGTAAATAGATAAATCTGCGTTTAAGGGTTGCAAAAAAAAAGTTGTTAATTTTGTTTAAGAGATATTGTTTTTTTGGGCATGAGTACAGTGTTTTGTTTGGTTGAATTAAATATCTGTTGACATTTTACTTACAGTATTACTTACTGAGAGAAATGCAACTTAATATTCATCCAGTCACAGGCATAGAATGTGTCTCTTACAGGAAAGTGCACACACTCAGGGAGATGGAATACAGCTCAAGTTACATAAGTTCCTGCACAGAAAATACTTGTATATATGGAAAATAGGTAGAAGTTATCGTTCTTTATGTATGAGGACTGTATATTCCACTGTCTGCCTTGTTTTGTGGTACATAAGTGCTTTTGGGTTAGTGCTTTAGCTTTTTATTAGCCTTTAAAACTGCCCCTGGAGCCCTGTGATGCCTGGCCTCCTTATACTTAACTCATTGTCTAAAAATGCTGCATGATACTGCTTGGCAATTACAAAGACATAATTTGGCTGATGATAAATTGATCCCTAAAGAGCCCATTAGTGATGGATGATCCTGACCCATTTTGTGTCTCCAAAAATTAGCGAAACAGTGAAAATTCACCAAAATGCACTGAAGTCTAGGGGCCCATTTATAAATAATTATGAAAAAGTTGGAGCAAAAAAAACAGTGTGATAAAATTGAGCATCAGTTAAAATCCTTATTATGTTTATTGCAAAGTTGCTTGGAATTATTTTGTTTTTGTAGACAAACTTTTATTTTGGGGTTGACTTGCTCTTTAAAGCACCCACCAGTTGAGGGTGTGTTCACAAATGACCTCTATTTTTTAAAGGTCCTTTAGCCACACTACATGCTTATTAACTTAATAGGCCTGCAATGCCACTATAACCCTAAAGGCATTTTAGTCTTAAAAACCCACACCACAACTAGATCTTATTTGTTGCTAAATTGCATCCTTCCTTATGTAAAAATACAATAGCTGGCAACCTCAGGTTCTGATGTGCTTTATTTGATGTTTGCATAAATTGCAATTTTTTCCATGATTGTTTTTTCTGTAATAATGGCAGAGGATGGGGGTGTTTTTTAAATAACTTACCAATGATAATATCTGTCATGTGGCATGTACTGTAATACTATCAAACTATTTGGGGGCAGGGATAATTAAAGTTAAGTGCAACCTGAACTGCAAGATGTCACAAATGGCACCCAATAACAGAACAGTTGACAAGCACCTTGGTCTCAATTTGGCTTCACCAGTTAAGTAACTGCCTTTGGCCTCAGGAGGAGGCCTCAGCTTACTCAGATGTCACCTGGACTTATCAAGAGGTGCAAAGCTAAGAGTTCTGGCTAGCATAGGGGTACGATCGTCTCACCAAGGATACTGGGTTGAAGAATACCACCAAGTGGAACAGGTGGGCCGGACCAGCACAAGCTGAGTAGAATTGTCAGACAGGCCAGGATCAGGATTGGAGAGAGCAGAATAGTCAATGGAGAGGCAGAGGTCAGGATAGGAGATAATCAGAGTAGTCACAAACAGGCAAGGGTCAGTGTAGGAGAGAATTAGAGTAAATAGGCAAAGCAAGGGTCAAACACAATAGATCAGGCAGGAAATAGCTTAGGAAATAACACCAAGGAAATTCAGATAGAACCTAACAATGGGCAAAGAACTGCAGAGTGAAAACCCTTTTATATTATTTGCATTTGGTGCCACTGGTGCATACCAGTGTCTGGTGGGCAGAGCTGGGAACCCTCTTTAGTAGACCTCTTGTTTAAGCATTTTTGTAGTTAAGAGCTCACAGAAATAACTCCTGCATTATTATCTTCATGGATTTAGCAATTGTGTCAAAGATCTGATATTTTCTTTTTTTTTTTTAAACATTTACATTGAAGGTACGTTAGGGCAAAGATTTCAATTAAAACAAACTCTTTGTAGATATTTTTCAGTTTGCATTGTTCACAAATGTAATATTCAGATCTTTTTTTCAAGCAAATAATTTATATCTGATCCTTCTTTCATTCAAGCAATGAGCCAACACAGCAACAATCCAATATATACAGTATAGCTTGCAGATTGATTTTAAATTACAGAAGCCTGTCTGTGTATCTAAAATAACAATGCTGAGGTGCACATCACTGCTTCATTTACATCAAATGAATAGCCATCTCTGCTTCTTGCTTGTGGAATGAATCCCATCTAAAATATTCATTGGATTCATAAAGGTAGTAAAAATAAATATATATATATATATATATATATGTATATATATATATGTATATATATATATATATATAT